>VXBU01001344.1:0-91092 GCA_013400315.1 Bombycilla garrulus
CAAAAAGGTATCATTATGAGTTCAAGCAGTGTACTGAATGTTTGGTGTATTATAGTGAAATATTTTTAGCCTGAATTTGAACATACAGGCAGAATCCTGCTATTATTATCTTAGTACTATTCTCCAGCCCTGGAGTTAAAGGCAAAAAATATCTGAAGAGTTTTAACATGTAGAAAACTGGCATTGCACAAAAACAAACACGTTTGATCACACTTTGTAAGGCCTGTGGTACTTAAACAAAATGATACAGATGACATGGAGAAAAATTATTTATTTAACTAAATATACAAATGTTCTAGATTAGACCAATGGGATATGAAGTGTAAGGAGAGCTAAGAAAAATTATCTGATCCAGAGATTTAAGCTGTAAGACTATGAGTTGAAGAAAATCTCTGCTAAAATACTATCACAAATGCTTGTTAACTTATTGCTAAATCATTACAGTATCAGTTGTGACTTTTTTTTTATTGGTCAAAATAGTACCAGAAATGAGATAAAGAGCCATGACTGAAAACCTAAATTTATCTGAACAAGCTTATACTTAATTGCAATTCAGTAATTCACACATTAGCAACAGAAACTGAAAGATGCTACTGTTTTTAAGATAATTGGTCATGATTTCATTTTTTGCAAAATGCCCAGAAGCCCATTTCTGGCCTGAAAATCCAACTTTTTCCTTACCCTGAGAAGGTATCCCTGGTTAAGCTGCCATTTTGTCTTATGACAGTTTTGTTTAGGTCAAAAAGCACATCATGTAAACTCTGCTCCTCAATTTTCTTTGTGGTTAGCTCAAGTATTTGAGTATTTCGTCTGAAGAGTTTGCAAGCATAGCAAGTAGCTGCAGCAGTCTCCATTTTGTCTCCTGTCAGAACCCAAACTTTAATTCCTGCTTTCTGGAGTGCTTCAATAGTGTCAGCAGCTTTTTCTTGTAATCTGTAAAGTCAATTGACAACACACATTGATGGACTGCTTGGAAACAAGAAAGGTCTTTCTTGAAAGATTTTCATAAACTTATAAAAAATTTCAATAGAAGTTATCAGACCTAAGAATTTTCCCCAAAGTATGACTCCAAAAATGTTTAGGAGACTAGCATATGTTTTTGAATCTTTTTAAGACCTAAAAATTCTTCCTTTATTTCCTCAATATCCATTTTGTAGTCCTTTCCTCCAAAACTTTTGCCTATAACTTGATCAATAAATTATTACATGCATGTAAATGGCTCAAATACACTGATTTTTGCACACGTAACTATTATTACTTGCTTACCAGGTCATAAAGTAATATGTGTAACTTTAGTAACCTAAGGGTGTAGAACTGATTAAAAGAAGGGGTTTCCCAAATAAATCTCTAATGCAGAAAAAAGAGTCTTCAATTACTTTGTCATCATCACTGAACATAAGAAACTAAGAAATGTACTAACTAACCGATCTTCAACAGCTGTAGCACCAAGTAATATAAAATCTCTTTCTATCTTCTCATACACTTCTGCCAATTTCTTGTCCCGGTCCTGGAGGGCCAACTTTGCACTCTGAAGCAGTTTCTGTACATCTCTATATTCTTCTGCTGTGAGCTTTTTATATGCAACACACAGTGTTCGCAGTCCCTCCTAAAGAACGCAATCAAAAGAAACAAAACGAATTTCACAAAACTCTTCTTAGACTTCTTGCCGGTGCTCATGCTGGAGTATTTGAAAAAGGAACATCAAGAAGAGACTAAGTACAGACTGGTAAAGTAGAGTATAGACTAGGATATGGTTCAGTTTAATTCTGTTCTGCTCTGGAAGCAGTTATAACCTGATGGACCAACCTTAATCTCCCAGAAGATAAACAGCTCAGTGATCCAACTGGATATATGAGATTACAAGAGAAGGCAAAGTCAAGCTAAAGGTTTCCTTCTCTATGTGTATAATTAGGCAGGATGAGTCAGAATAAATAATAGTAATACAAATCATAGCTCTGCAGAGTCTGATTTTGATGCTGTGTTGCAGCAGATCCACAGACAGGGATCAAACATCACAAAGAGAACTGAAAGTGAAAATCCAACAGTACCATTTCAGTCAAGTGAAAACTAGAATTTATCTGTGGGTGTTTCAGACTGCGTCAAACTTCTGGACGGTGTGATGAATAAGAAAGGGAGTAGATAGATTGTGTAAGGTGGGGAAAAGCTATTATAACACAGTAAAGTTTTGCCACCTGAGTTACATATTGCTTCTCACACCACCACTTAACTGGCACTTCAGCTTCCCTAACTTTAATCCATTCAGTAGGTCTTTGTATAATTACTTATTACCAAACCACAAAGGAGAATTACTGAAATACCTCTCTGCCGCTTAATATTGATAAAAGCAAGCGCCAGGTATTTTCTTTGAGAGGCTTCTGTGCATAAGAGCCAGTCCTATTTCCAATTATGTGGGATGAAAAAGTAGGTGCTGGTCTGAATTTTTTTCTTCACAGACACTGAATGGATATGATATGTAAATACTTTTCAATTTCATTAGCCTCTTTTACTCATAATTATCAGAGAGCTGTCCCATATAACGAAGCTTAGAAAAGCCCTTGGAGAGTTTTCTGATTTAAAACAAAAGCAGGTGACACTGTAGGGTTTTTCTCCCACATATCTGTAATAACACTTTGTTTTCAGTTTGAGTACTGGATGCCAGCAAATTATATGCTATGTAAGACTGGCAGCTGTCCTGCAATGAGTTCTGTCTATTTTTCAACACAACAAAATTCAGTCCTTGACCACTCCAAACACTACTTTTAGGTAAAACCAAGTTCTGAATTTCTTTTAAAGGTGATCAGCCACTGCATAGCCAATTTTTAGCAAGCAAAAATGTAAGACATGGATGATCACTGCCCAGTCTCCCCAGAGCTTGTAAAGCAATCAGAGGCAGCAAATCACAGTTGCTAAGGCAGGGGACTGAAACTAGCAACAGTTTTTACTGAGATTTACAGTTTTTCACTTTTCTTCTGTTCAAAAATTAATTCAACCCACAACTGTGAGAATGCCATACTAACAAGCTAACTGATGACCTCTGGTTGTGCATATCTAATGCATTCATATTGCACCACAACTGACATTTGGAACATGAGATGGAGGACAGATGCAAATAAGGGAGTTACACAGACTGCTACCCAGAAAGCCTGAGTGAACCTTGGCATAGAATAACCTTGGTGCCTGTAAAGATAAATCTGTTAGCAGATAAAGCAGGAGGTTAGAACACTTAATTTCTTTTCAACACTGATATCACATGAACAGATCAAGAAAATGGAATCTTACCACTGCATTGCGTTGTACTCGGGATCGTACTTGGTCAATTTTACCTTCTTTAACCCTAGGAAATATGGAGGAATCTGCTCCCTTGCAAAACAGAAATATATCACCTAAAAGAGACAGCATATGGAATTCAAAATGACCAAATGTACTTTTTAATAAAAAAAACATGCAATTCATTAAGTCTTCAAAATATTTTCTTCCAACTTTTTTATAACATTTGTACTTATTCTAGTACCTGGTCCCTTATTTTTTAAAGGCACACATAAAGCATGTGTTAAATGCCTAACTCTCATAAATCTGAAATAAATTCAAATGAAACAAGAAAAATCTAACAGAATGTAGTAATTTCAACAGCCCTACCTGTTGAAGATTTAACAATTACACTCATTCGCCGTCTTACAGAATCAAAACTGAAAACCTCCAATAATTCGAACCTGAAACAGAAACAGAACTATTTTTACACAACTATTTTTCCTGAGCCCTAAACTGGTTATTATGACTTCAAGCATACAAATTAAACATTACTTTTAACATACAAGATTGTGTTGAGTACTATGAAACATGGTACTAATACAGAATGAAACAGCAGGCTGCAAATAAATAACGAAAGCCCTTAGCTCCTAACTACTTGAAACAGCAATTGTGATGTCCTTAAGTATCTTCAGATATATAGTCAATCTAATTTATTGAAGCAGAAAACCAGAAATCTTGCAGCAGAGCACTGTACTGATTATAAAGTAAGTTTCTATGGATAATACTTAGACACAGATTTAGAACTTGAAATGCATGCTTACACACAAGTCTTTATTTTATATTTTTTTAATTTTTACTATTCCTAATCTGCCAAAAGTGCCAACCTAATTCCATAATCTTGGAATGTTGATAGATAATGTTGATAATCTCAAATGTCGATAGATAATTTATTCAAGTGAAAAAAATTCTTTTTACTGGTCTTGTACTCACCATTATTTCTATGATTTGATTTTATCACATGCTCCTTTCCCTTCTAGGAAAGGAACTATTAGATTAGGTCATGAATCCCACACCACACATTCATTGTCACACCAATATTTTATACTGCATATAAAGTAAAAAAAAGTGAAAGTAATTAAAATTACTAAATTTTCTTAATTTTTATTCTAGGCTCCTGGCAAGGTTCCTGGCTTAAAAATTTATGTGTAAGGAAACACATAAACAAAAACTTGTCATCAGTCAATTTTATTTTTAACCACTCACTTTTCTATGTTATTTTCCCGATTTAAGATCTCCATATAATTGTCTTTCAGCCTTAGATAGGTGTAACCAAGTCTGTAAAATGAAACACAGAACAAGAGAATGAATGCAACAAATATATAATTATTCATTTAAAGTATGTCATAAGGATTTAAGACTGAGCTCACAACAAACCAACACCAAAATCCCAAACTGTTTTTAGTTGACTTTAGGCTATAAATATTCATGAATTCATGTTAAGAAATCAATCAGCTGTAGATTACTTGGTGTTTGTTATTACGATTTTTGACTTGAAAACAATTTTGAGCTTCAGTGGTTAGATCTGTAGTTTAGAAAAAAAATAACACCTAAGTACAAACATACCTCTGTATTCCTTCTACTAAAGCAACTTCATCAGGTGATGATGATATATATATACAAGGTCTTCTTGGTACCTGGTTTTTCTTCAAACCATCTACGCTATCATCATCCTTTACCTGAACAGTGTGGCAAAGACAAAGAGCTCGGAAAAATAGTTCCTCTCTCTCCTGAAAAATAAAATGAATGGTTGTCATTACGTGCTATCACTTTTGGGAGGTGATCGATATCACTGATTACTGCTGATTATTATCAGACAAAGGCAGGCCCCTTGAGGGGGAGCGAGGTTTTTCCCTGTGGTAACTATACAATTGTGTCACAGCTGTTTGTGCCCTTAGGATTGCCATACAAGTCAAGCTAATGATGCAAAAAAACCTCAGTGTGCATCTCCTACCTCCTCTGAATGCCTAGATGTGGCTGAAGGTGTTTTGCCTTCAGAAGAAGGTTTGCCTTCAGAAGAAGGTGTTCTTTACTTTTGCCTAAACTTTTAACAACCTGTATTAATTAAATACTAGTCAAGGTATAATTTAGAAGTCCTGAGTTCAAACAGAAGGATGTAGCATGTGGAGCACAGGTCTTAGCAGTGCTTACAGATTTCAATCACTTGAGCAGCTTGAACACCGCTCAGAACTAAATAAATTACTCAAGTGCACATACTTTGGCAGCTCCAGCCAACCACTTCCTATAAAATTTCAGATGGCTTGGCAATGACAGCTCCTGGCACCAGAAAGAGATTTCTATTTCATGGATACCTGTCTATGTCATATCTTTATCTTTGTGTTTGAAACGTGTTCTTCTGCACTGTTAAATTCAAACTGCCAGTCTTTGTGATTCCAAGATAAAAACTCAGCATACCTCAGGAATACATTCTGAGGGCCATGGGTAAGAGACATAAGGTTGCTGAATCACACCAACATATGTTGAGACCTCATTTTGTCACAGTGAAGGGTATGATATAAAGTGAGTGTGAATGATATGATACTGTACTAATGTAATAAAATATACATTGTATTTTGGCTGTGACTATCCTGCCCACATACACCCTGTTCACCTGTTGACACGTGAAGACCCCCAAACTTTCAATTAATTTGGCTTTACACAGCAAATAGCCACAATACATACATGCTGTAAGGTAGCACACTTCAGATGTGGCTAAATTAAGTCACATTTTAAAGTAATTTAATTTGATCATAAACCATTCTCTGGCCACATTTTCACTCAGTAATGACTAAATAAGTGCTTGCACTAAGCCCTCATTTTCCCCTTTGAGGATTTTCTTGTCTTGCTTTCCCTGCTATAGCTAGGGTTAAATGGAAACCAGCTATCTGTGTCTGTAGCTATTAACCAGAGAAAGTTCTGTATTTGGGTTTTAACTCAGCTTTACAACTGCATTAAAATGAGAAACTTATCATTAAGCCTTTGAATCTTACTCTTAAATAGGAAATGAAAATGTCTATGCAGTTATCTATTTTGATTAGCAAAATTCAAGAATGTTGAATTTCTAATAGTCCCTTCATCAATACAGTTCAATTTTGATGTTTCATTGTAAAAAACCAAGAACATAGCAAGAGTTATCATACCTTTCCACTACCTCCTGGAGATGAATCAATCATATCAATGCCTGTACAATCATGGAGGATTTGTCCATTGCAAATAACATGTGGCACATAAACATGCCCTTCAATGCAACATTCTACAAATTCCATATTGTTCTCAGTTAATGTTCCTGTTTTATCTGTGAAGACATACTCAATCTGCAAACAAGCACAAAATAAAAACAGCAGGAATGTGAACAGAAAATTTCCAACATCTCTGAACAAAACTGAGTTTATTACTGGGTGACACCTCCCTTTGAAAATCCCTATGCTCCTTCAGAAAAGGAAGACAACAATTTCTTTTGGCAGATAGCTTCACAGAAATATAGGCCCTGAAAGATTTTATCTTACAAGAGTATCAAATAATGCTATGTTTTGCCTCATAACAGATGTAAATGATGTGTTTAACCTACTTCCATGCTTCTCTCCAGATCCTTTTTAGTTTTTAATGTCTTTCTTGCTGCAAGACAGGTATTTATAGAAACAAAATGCATACAAAATTTCATTTCCCAGGGATTATTATTTAATGCACATGCCTGGATTTGAATCAGTTACTGTCAGAACAATCTTTAGGGCAGTATCAGAATTCCCCACTACAATTACATTAGTTTAAATCAGGATTGTGGACATGTACAGTTATACACATGGGCACTGTAATTGCCCTGGAAACACTCATTTTGTCTCAATATTGAATTTTTCATTAGCTTTATTTTTTGCAGTGAGCCCCAGCACTTAAGTCTAACAACATTAAAAATAAAACCAAATTCCGAACTATGAACTGGAAGAAACAGATTGGCTCAGTTTTGGATCCTGGATGTAGGTATTGTATACATACTGCACGTCATATTTGATTAACTAAGAAAACGAAGTAAGGTAAGGAACTAAACACTGAAAATAAGGCTATTATTTAGAATTCATCAGATTGTTTATCAAACTTCACCATTTATGCAGTGCATTGAACAAATTAAAAAAATTAAAAACCAACTAAATTTTTGCTCAGTCTTCAAAAACATCATTAATTATGCACACTTTCCACTGAGATTGACTTTTATAACATTCACTAGTCGGAAAAGCAAATGCCAAATTTTCTGGTGGCTTTTTATCTGTGGACAAAATACCCACAAATAATCTTTTTGCAGATTGGATAGGATTTATACGGATTTCTTTCATCTCAACACCTACATTCAGTTTCATTATAAAAGTTACAAAATGCTATCAATCAAAGGTCTTTAAGCCATTCAGTGTGTTGTTTTGTCACAACATGTTCAGACAGATTTTCTGAACGTGTTTCCTCATGTTCAGACAGACCCTCTAGTTTCAGGCTGTGCCCACTGCCTCTGGTCCTGTCACTGGGCACCACCAAGAAAATCCTGGTTCTATCCTCTTAGTACCTTGCCATTCAGTACTTGTATACACTGGTAAGATCTTCCCTGAATCATCTTTCCTCCAGGCTGGACAGTCCCAGCTCCCTCCATCTGTCTTTGTATCAACCATGCAAAGTCCAGAGCCATGGCTGTCTTTGCCCATGGCTGTCTTTGCTGGAGCATGTCCATGTGTCTGTACTGGGGAGCCCAGAACTGGACACAGCACTGCAGATGAGGTCTGCAGAGGGGCAGGATCCCCTCCCCTGACCTGTTGGCAACACTTTCCTAATGCAGCCCCTGATACCACTGGCCCTCTTTGCCATAAGGACACACTGCTGGCTCATTCTGAACTTGATTTCCCTCAGGACTCACAGGTCCTTTCCTGCAAAGCCGCTTTCCAGCTGGACAGCCCCCAGCCATCCAAATCATCAGTGACCACGATGGGAGCCAGTACTGACCCCCAGTGCACACTGCTGGTCACTGGCCTCCCACTGTGCACTGCTGACCACCACCCTCTGAGGCAGCTGTTCACCCCCTTCTCAATCCACCTCACTGTGTGCTCACGCAGGCTGTAATTCAGCAGATCCTCCTCCAGGATCTCACTGGAGACCACGTCAATTTCATATGTCAACTTCATTATGTCAACATAATAATGAAATACTTGGTACCACCCTTAATCCAAATAGATATGTATCCTTAAAAGCTTTATTATCAGTTTGACTGGAAAATGAAAGAAATACAGCATTTCATTTATTTATTTGAAAAACCTATGAAAACATTCTTAACTCAAATCTGAAATACTTTCTCAAACAAAATTTATCTGTATCTGTCTCAATGTGATGATTTTCTTAACACAGAACAGAATTTCTTTTCAAAAATGAGACTGACAATTGATCGTTTTAATGGATGAAACTTATGTCTGAAGATGCAGTGCCAGTCTAGTCAGACAAAAAGGGTTTGTTTTTTTTTTTCCATCTAACTTTTAATCTAAGGAAGCTAGATGGTTATATAATTTTCCTCTATAATCAATGGAGAGGGAGTGTTTATCCCTTAATACTATAGTAATACTAATTGAATTCCACTGACTGTGAGAAATCAGAATTTTTGATTCTGAAATAAAAATCTCAGATTTTTTAAAATTAATCGGCACTAAAGGAAATACATATGTAGATGCAAAAAACCTCCACAAAATAAAACAAAACCAAAAAACTTTGATGTAACAATTTTAAAATAAACACCTAAAGTAGAAACAGTTGAAAAAAAAATTCATTCAATGAAATTTACCTGTCCCAACTCTTCATTGAGGTCAGAAGTGTTCACCAGTGGTCCTTCACCTATTCCCTCATCAAACATTTCCTCATCCCATGCAATGAAGTAAGAACCAAGAAATTTCTGCATTTCCACAGTGACATACATGGATACAGGAATAATGTAGTTGAAAAGAACCATGAATGCAAGGAAGTCTGTAAAAGCTTGAAGAAACTGCCAAAGAAACAAGATGAAATATTGATTTTTCACATACCATTAAAGACTGCAAGATTACTACATGTATTTACAAATTGTTTTTTTCAAATAACTTCTGAACAGTAAGCAATGCCTGTCATAGCTCACAGTTCAGCAGAGGATGTAAACCTTCATGATTTATAACATCACAACTGGCAATAGAGCTTTTTCTTTTAAATTTGCATTTCTTTACAGATATACCAATGTTACATAGCATTATTGTAAAGTTCTAGAGCAACAAATGAGCATGTTGAAGACTTTTTGGGGAACAAGGGAAATATTTAACATGTACATTCAAAAATTACCAGAAAAATAGCATAATCCAACAGCAACTCCTTCAAGGATTACCACATCACATAACTATCTGGTAGCATTTCATAACTAAATAAGTTTCCTTTCCCTTTCTCAACACAAGCAGAACGTATGCACATAAGCTGGCTCAATTTTTCAGTGGTGGAGACTTGGTAGAGCTACAGCCAACATGCTGAGCAGGTTGAGACAGTGCTACTGGTGGAATGAGAACTCTAGAATGCCTTCCTAGCATGTGCTCCTCATGTGTTTAGGACAAGAAAGCAAATTTTCCCCTACTCTGATTGGGAGGATTTAGTGAAATAAATGTTGTGCTATCTGTAGGGCAGGGTTCAGTTCACTGCTTTGGATCCTCTGGATATCCATTCAGGACAATGTCCTTGTGCCTGTAAGAACATCTGGCACTGGTGACTGATGCTCTCTGATGCCTTGAGTGCTCATAACAGAGCAACAGGAAACTCAGCTTTTGAGGGGCATTTTTATGGAGATTTCTACAGTGGATGATTTTGAACACATCTCTTACAGGACTGCCAATAGCTGTGGGATTCCTTCCAGCCCTTATATTTCTCTGCAAGAGGTCAATCCTTTAGTAATTTATATAAATAACAGGCAGCTCCAAAATACTTTCATAAAGCTTTTTCTATTAAACCAGATATTTTCTCATCAGTTACATTCATACATACAACGTAAGGGCAAAAATTCAACATACAAGCTTTCTACAAGTACACTATCAACACTCTCATTTACTCATGACTGGTAAATAAGCAGGCTATATATACTTTTCAGTAGAATCTCTATAAATTAAGGGTTCAGGGAAACTTTGTTGGTATTATAATTTATTTCCATACCAAATTTCTTTTCTTCTCAGGCTCTGTTTTCTGATTATACCATGGCTCATCACGAAATGGTTCACTCTGCCAGGCATACTTCAGAACAGTATTTATTAGTGCTTTACTGACGAGAATACAAAGGTATACAACAAGAAATACATTCATTGATCTAAAAAAAAGAAAAAAGGCAAAATAAGAACTCCATTAGCATAGAAGCTACAGAGTTTACTAGAAAATGTTATAGTCGTACATCAGCAGTAATATTTGCTGCAAGTCTAACAATGCTAAGATGTTAAATAACTCTTCCAAAGTGCTTTTCCAGGAAAAACATTACTGACATTATTTTCTATTTTTAATTTCCATTTTTCTATTTTTATGGTTGTTTCCAAAATGTATGTGGCAAATTACCAGAACTAGTATATTAGTGAAAACAATAGCATAGGTAGAATCATAACAGAATAACTGGGCTTGTATCTGCAAACCTTTTCATGCCACTTCACTGAATCACTGTAAGATCACTCACATAAGTACTTTTATAGAAGCAGAAAACCAAACAGGAACATTTTGCTAAGTAGCTTTAATGCTTTAACTCTAGGCAGATCTAAGAAAAGAGCAAGGACATTTTGCACTTAAGATTATATTTTCATTAATGATGGGCATGAACTAAAAGCCATCAATAGCAATAGAAAGAGACACATCATCATTGCTCAGTCACTGTGTAAGAGAAAGGCTGTCAGCTGGTCAGTACATCTTGCCTCAATCAATGACATCTTGTTTTTCACAAGGCTGGACACCTTACTCAGAGCTGATGATTTCAGACAGCAGAGTAGGAATAGAAAATAGTAAGCAACCAATGTCAGTTCACTCCTTAAGGATATCATTGCCTTATTTTCCATCATATATTCTGTATGGAACTTGTTAATTTTAGCTAAACCATGGAAAACATGCCACAGACAAGCACTGTTACTGCAGCTGATCCAAAGTAAAGTGCATTTAAAAAGTTATTTTTACTGAATTCAAGACTTAATTGCAATGAAAAGTATTTAATGCTAGGATAATAAAAAACACAACCTTGGAAAACTGTCAGTAAATGTACTCTAAACAGTGAAAGAAAAATCTTATGGAACAACAAAACATCATACATTAAAGATCTAAGCATTAAATCAAAATGGTTTTATTTTTCAAACATCTAACAGGAATAATTTGGTATTGAGAACCTCATTTATATGGCATTATATGACTTGTATTAAAAATAAAAAATATTTTAAAATAAGCAAATTTTAAGTCCATTTACCTCTTTTTTTGTTTAAATCAATGAAACATACACTTTCAGAAAAAAAAATCTGATCTGCCCCATTCAAACACGCAGCTTACAAACCCCAAAATAAGTATTAGAAATTTTACTTCTCTACAGCAGATCGCTTCTGTGATTTTGATTGGTAATTTAATGCCATCTTAGTTTCCATGCCAGTGTAGATAGCAACACCTGAAAACAGACAACTTGTTTTACTAAAAATTGCACAGTGCAGTAACTTCAAAAGAGCACAATTCATTAGATGATTATATTCAGACATCTCTTTAATTCTTAGTCTGAAGAAAGAAACCACAGATTTGGATGATAACCCAGAATTAGAAATGCCTTTATTATCTTGGTACTTAGAAATTTTAAGCAACATTTACATCTCATTCCTGTCCCAGCTTTCAACTGCTAAAGTGTTTCTATGTAACAACGTTAAACCTCATTAAAAAGTTGTAAAACAAGTAATTCAATATAAATCATAAGCCAGTAGAAACTGTAGGCTTATTTGGTGTTTGCTTATTAGTTCAGGGTCCATTAAAATAGTCAATAGAAATATTTACCAAAGATTTTTTCTGTGTTCTTTAAAGTGGCTCCTCTAAGAAGCAGATTTTCAGATCCTAATGGCCTGCAAAAGGAAAGTATTACAAAATGTAAACATTTAGAGAAAAACATCAGACCTTTGGGGAAATCACATAAAACAGGAAATTAGTTTTACTAAAAACCTTTTATTGTAATGAATTACAAGGCACATTTAAAATTTTAAAGTGAAAATTAAAAATAGATAAACAGATGCCTAAAAGTAAGCTCACAATTTCACAATTCAAGTCTTAAACCAATGCACCTAAATCCCACATACGTAGGTACCCAAATAAGACTCATCCTAACTACACAGTACTTATTTTTAAAAATAGTAAATTCTATTCTTTTTTAGGCTTATATAAACAATAGTGCCCTGCAGTTTGAACTACTTAAGGACAATACACTCCTCCATTTTATTTTAAGTATAAATGGCATTTAAGATATTTTTGATACTTGCTATAAACATTTTTTAAATGCTGATAAATATAGGCAAAATAATTTATTGAAGAGTACAGGAATTAATGTAAGGACCTCAATGAAGTTTAAATAATATTTTGGAACATGATATGTACACTAATCATCATATGAGTTCAAAACTTTACAGACAGACGGCATGCAGAATTGTCAGATTCTATCTATACAGCAATAAAAAAAAAACAAACCAAGAAGTACATTCAGTGCTTTCCAATGTTATTCTAAGTGCACTTGTGGTATGAAACTCCCCAAAAATCAAAAAACTCTAAACAAACAGGGCCACAATTCTGATGTAAAACCTGAAACTAGTTTCAAGAAACTAGTGGAGCAATGTTACATGAATGACCCAGATCAATCAACAGTTTCCACAGCGGACTGTGACAGAAAAGAACATATCTAGAGACACACTGAGGTTAGGAAGGCACTTAGCCAGCACTGAGTAACTCCCCACATGCTGAGATCCAGAATACCACCCCAGCAAGCAGCAAAAGCAAGCAGCTTTTCCCTCCTATTGCTTTGCCTCTTTGTGCCAAGAATCAGAACAAAATCAGGTACAGCAAGTTGGATGTTGCCATCCTTGAAAACACAGCACCACGGACATTTTAGACAGAAGTACAAACACACTTAGTAAAATTAAACACAAATTATTTGACATGTTCAAACCCTTAAAAATCTAAGAAAAATGAAATACACAAGTGATACTATTTATATTGCTTAGTGCACTGCCAAGATCTCACACTAATGGGGCAGTATTGTACAAGTGCTGTCAAAATCCTATCAACATGATTTACAAACTAAATACATTTCAGATAAAATTGAAGTTGAATAAAGACATTAAAATACTAAAGAAGACAAATATGATTAGAAGATGAAATATCAATTATTTATGAAATAGCAGTCTGTAATCTAAGAGAAAAATATTCTATCACTAAAACAAAGCAGCACAATGCTGGTGAATCAAAGGTATTTCTCATTATTGATACTTATTCAACTGTGCAATATTTAAGTGTGTAGAAACTCTGATTTCCCCACCTTGCAATAGGCTCATTCCTATCATGGTAAACATTTATTCGACCAACAAATCTGAAAGGAAAATATACAAGTAGTTTAACAGTACTTCTAATAAATTATTTAAGAAATATTTTCTAGAAATTATATATCACAGAGAACATTTTCCAACTGAACAGGCTTCAATTATCCAGAACATGAACAAGAACGTAAGAGATACATATTGATATACACTTAAAACATGTGAATACAAAGATACACAGAGTGGTAACTTGACATAAATGTTGCATATAAAGAGGTGTAAAAATTAGGGATAAATCTTCTAAGTAGACCCATGAACAAGAAATAAAAGGCTTATTCCCTAAACTACTCGAGATAAGTCAGTGCAATTACTATCTTTTACAACATCTAAAGCCTACAATGAAATTAAAATCAAGGCAAGCCAAAGCATAAAGCCAGTGAGTAATTCTTCTTCTGAATATCTGTCAGTTCATTTTATCTGTATGTGGTGGCTTCACCCTGGATAGCAGCTAAGCACCCATCAGCCTCTCGCTCCTTCCCTCCCCAGCAGGATAGGGAAGAGAATTGAAAGAGCAAAAGCAAAATCTTGACAGTTTAATAACTGAAGGGGAAAAAAACCCAAGTGACACAAAGGCAACCACTCACCACCTTCCATGAGCCTTCAATGTCCAGCCAGTCTCCAAGCAACAGCTGCTTTGGAAGACTGCCCCCTGCCCCCTGGTTTTATTGCTGAGCATGACACTGTGTGGCACAGAGCCTCTGGCCAACTCAAGTCACCCATCCTGGCTGTGTTGATCCCCAGCCTCTTGCCCACCCCCAGCCTATTTGCTGGAGGGGCAAAGTGAGGAAGAAAAAGTTTGACACTGTGTAAAAATCTGGCAACAGTAGCTAAAACCATGGTGAGCAACTAACGCTGTTTTAGTCTCAGAGCAACAACACTACACTGGCTGCTAAGAAGAGAACTGACTTCATTCCACCCAGACTCAGTACACTGTATTTGCAACACCACTGCCCAAGTGGATAACCTAATGCATAGGGGATCGAGCTGGACATTAGGCTTCTCAATGGTGGAGGACACTGTGGGGAGCTGGTGAGCCTGCTACCCTGAAAGGGAACCCCTGAGTAGTGGTAACCTGTCTGCTTAGAGAACACACAACCACGTAGGGCCACATCTGAAGACAATAATGTACAATCAGTGTACACAACAATCAATGGCTGTGATGCATCATGATACAAAATAACCACGTGCCTTTGGAAAAAAAGATTCACTTCTGTGTTTTGTTTGAGAGGTAGAGTGTCAAGTAAAAATCAGCAGACATACAAGCTGACTACCAATAAACTTTTTCATTATTTGTGTGTCAACAGCTGTCCCAAAGAACTTCACCATCTATAATAGCATGAGTTTCAACTTGCAGTCATTCACTTTGAGAGCCAAATATTTAAAAAAAAGGATAAGCAAGTGAAGCACTTCATATTCTAAAGAACCTGTTCTCAAGCAGATTTCTAAACCAGCTTCTTAATCACCAAGATCACAGAAAAGAGATGCCTTCACACTTCAGAAATAAGCAATATTTTTTCTGTATCTTCCAAGAGTATTTGCTGTCAAAAGACTGCATTTTAGCTTGACATCGTATTGTTTTCTGGGTATTATTTCAGCTTTTTTTTTACTGTAGCAGAAAAAACAAGTGTTCTCTCAATGATATAGGATGTTTTGTATTACTATTAAAAAAGAAGACTCAAAAGAGGCTTCTGAAGATTTCTCCTTAGGTTTAGTGGAATATTGTGTACAGTTCTTTTGTAAAATATTGAGTATTGTATAACTTTCTGCAACTGTAGACATTTTTCTTCATGTTCTGCATTAAAGTGTTTTCCTAATCATGATGGCTTCATGGTGTCATTAGCTGGTACTTCAAAGCCTATGGTGTGAGGCTCATGGTTAACAACAGCAGATGAAAATCTGTATTTCAAGTAGTCTTGACAATTTAAATTTTTTCTGGCTGACATCCTGTCAGATCTGATTAGACTGACAGTGGCTTTACTTTGTAACGTGACTTAGGAAGTTCTGTACCAGGACTAGAAGTGCTTGCCATTTACTTACTGTTCATTTGTGCTAGAATATTACTATTATCTTCAATCTGCAATATCTTTGCAAGAGTCCTTTTAAGTCACTTCAGCATTTTGTGAGTGTTATTTTAGTTAAAACGCGATAATATGATCTGTAAATCCATTTAACTGGGTACACATAAATGGCAATACTCTGCAATATGCTGAAAACAAAGGAGTGAGGGCCACAGGCAACTTTTCCATATTGTGGAACACTCTCTTCCTCTGGAGAACCTGACAAACTGTATGTGATGTACAAAGAGGGTATGAGCGCCAATATGAAGAAGTATACTAAGTATTAGTAAAGCTTAATTGCTTTCTTATTTTTGCATTAAACAAAAGGAACTGAAGTTATAAAATTTTCACCACATTCCTCAGTGGATTGCTTTTTGCCATCCCCCTTTGGAAATCACTACCCCAGAGCACACCTAGGGAGCTACCTGCACAAAAGGAGTATGGATGGAAGACCCACCTGACTTCAAGCTCACTCTGGGGCTCATTCTAACCAGAGAGATGTAGCTAGCATATTTTCATTATGATATTTTTTATCATTTATTGTTCAGGTACCTTAAATGAAACAGGTAAGAATTACTGTCTTACTTATAAAGGTCAGGCTGAGGTTGTTCACATTCAATGGTAGCATGTAGTGCATCGATTTCTTGTTCATTGTGAAATGCCTTTGTGTCTTGAACAGCATAGTAAGTCTGGAATTAATAAAAAAATGTAAATAAAACAAAAAGAACAGATATACAGGACATTAATCTGCACATACACTGCAGTTCAGCATGAAATTTACTAACTTTCATGTAAAAGCTTGTAATTCAAATAAGAAGCATCTCTAAATGCTCCTATTTGGGCATCTTCTTATATGGTCTTTTCCAACCTTTTTTTTAATGATTCTACACTTATGTGCGAGTAGCTTGCAGTGAATTCATAAATCAGGTCACCATGAAAGCATTTAAGTACAAAAAGCTAGTGTATTACCACTGTAATCTGCATGCCCATACTGGACACAGACAAAATCAAAATCAATGTCTTAAAATTTTTCATATAATAACATTACTTTTAGAGAAATGTCACATGGTAGAAACATGGATTACACAAATTAGTACACCTGCTTACACATATAAGCATGAAGTCATATTGTGATCTGTGTCAAAAATTAAAAGCAAACTTTGCCTTAAAAAGAAAATGTAGAACGTTTAATTACTTTGTGACTGGATTCACCATCCAAACTAGCTGTTGTAACAAAACATGTTCCATCTCCTCTACTGCTCGATAGAAATATTAAATCACATGGGAATTTTTCATCTTCTTTTACCATTACAATATCTCCAACCTAAGGAAAAGACACAAGAAAATAAAACGCACTTATGTAGCACCCCAAATTTCAGATTTCAAAATTAAAACCTAGATTAACGTAAGTATTTTGAAAACTCAAAAATTTTTATTTATACAAGGATTTTGCCAAAAGAGTAAAGAATTAGTGGTATCTCTGGAAAACTGAATTACAACTTGTGGAATGACTGAGATCTACTGTTTATGGCTTTCCTCTCAGGATAACACTCTGCAAGTACTGTCTTATTAAGTTTTGCAACATTATTTGAGAGATGGAAGATAATATCCTTGTTTTAAGACTAAATACAACAAAACTGTTTCAAAACCATGAGGAGATGTGAGCTGCTCTTAGACACAGCTGAAAAACACAACCATTTCATCTGCTGATGAAAAAAGGATACATTTCTAGCAGAATTTTGACTAGAAGTCCACCCTATTTTTATCCATGTTTAAAGGTAAGCAAAACAATTTTTATTCATGGAAACACAGGCATTATTTTACACCATGTTAGAATGTTGCAACAGAACAGCCAACCAATTACAAATTCAAAACATTCTTGCAAATCATTCAAGAAAAATGAGTTTTTCTACATTTCTGGAGGTTAAACAAGTGGCAAAGACATACTCCACATTCTAAGAATACGAGAGGTTTTTAAGAATGAGAGGGTTTTAATAAAAATCCCAAAAAAAACAATTTTGGCAATTTTTCATATAGATCAACATCTGTTCAATATACTTTTATGACATAATTTATTATTATAAGACTCAACTTAATCATTATTTTTGTTATACTAAATTCCACATCCTCAGCAGTTGGCACGAGTCACTTAATTCCAGTTAAGCAGTCTGATACAAATCAGCAATAGTAATATCTAAAATTTAAAATTATTATTATTAAAAATGAGATTTATCTAATGGTAGATATGAAAAGGGCTTATTTTATCTTAAGCAATAGCAATGAAAAATTGCAGCCTGTACACATGGCACAGGAGAACACAAACTCTAAGCATACCTGCAACCATCAGGTATGAAATTCTCATTTTCCTCAACCCAAACCAAATAAAAGTACTAGTACACAGCATCTTAATAAAATTTAAAAGGTGTTCCAGCATTTGCCACTATGTCAGTTAAGGATGCAAAGAGGACAGGGACAGGTTCTTTCTGGTGGAAAGTGACAGGACCTGAGGCAGTGGACACAACCTGGAACATGGGAGTGTCCACCTCATTTTCAGCACTTGTGACTGAGCACTGGAACAGTTGCCCAAGGGAGGTAGAGGAGTCTCCATCCTTGGAGAGACTTAAAACCTGTCTAGTTAGGGTCCTGAGCAAACAGCTCTTGGTGGCCCTGCTGGGCCTGGGGGCTGGATCAGAAAACCTCCAGAGACGCCTGCCAATCTCAACCATTCTCTGATTGTGTGAAAAAGAACTCCATTTTTTAGCAATTCCTTTTTTCCTTCTTTAATCAAGTGTCCTCAGGTTTTAGGTGCAGAGGGGTCTATTTTATACAACCTAGTCTGTTTTCTCATGTAATATAGATCTGAGAATTTCACCTATTTACAAATACACATAGATTCCCTTCCTATGCAAGTATTTTCAAGGTCCGTCTCTCCTACCATTTAGTCACTCAATATACATTCTCTAAAAGGCAATAAACAGGGGAGAAATTAAGAAAATATGGGCAACAGGTTAACCACTAAAATCCACTTGCATGGTACTTGACTATTTTTGTTTGGGGTTAGTTAACACACCTGGAATTCTCAAGCATGTGATGTCCTATTTTTTTTTTTATTATCAGGAAGCCCTAGGCAGAAGCTATCACACTCAAATGGAAGGTCACAGCAGAAAGGCTGTGAATACTCTTGATACACTTAAGCCCAAAAAGAGGGGAAAAAGACATCCAAACAAGTATATTAAAAATAAGAAAATTTCAAACAAATATCTATCAAATTTTCTGAGTTCTAAAGAAAACAATGTTAAGAAGTTAATCTGCTCATGAAAAGAAAAAAAAAAGCTGCAAAAATTAACTTCTGAAAATATACCAAAAAGGGAATGTAGCAGCATTCAAAAGGTCAACGAAGAGATTGTGATTTGATGGGTTTTGAGAAAATATTTTGTGTCTGTACATATGCATGTGTCTCTAGACATAGCACTGACTGTCACAATCAGGCTTAAATAAATTATTAATGTGCATAATAGTAATTATATCCCATCCCAGGGAGTGCTCAAGGCCAGGTTGAATACGGCTCTGAACAACGTGCTCTAGTGCAAGGTGTCTCTGCTCACGGCACAGGGACTGGAACTAGATGATCTTTAAGGTCCCTACCAACCTAAAGCACCCTACGATTCTGTGATAATCACAGCAGACAGAAAATACAGAAAAAATAAATCATGACAGAAATTCCAAGTTAAAAATGGAAAATGAAAGTAACATTTACAGAAGGAGTTACTTAATTCCAGGTTAAGCAAAACAGTCTGTTAAAAATCACCAATAGTAACATCTAAAAATAAGATTTTATAATGATGATAATAAATGAAATATATCTAATCTCATTAGACTGCTTAACTCATTAGGAGTTTAATTTAATAAAAATATCTTATTCAGAGGCATAAAATTAAAAATTAATATACTGGAGGTCTAATCATTAAATGCAATAAATGCTACATCATCATACTACCTTTCTGCATAATTTATGTGTGAAATGTACAAGAAGGGTGAAGTAAAGTCTGACTCACGAAACCTGGTAAGTCATAGTTACTTACTCTTAATTTTCGGCTTTGCTGTACAGACAGTTTACCATGCTGAATGAAATGAACAGGGCATTGATTTATTGCATTGTCAGCTTTATGTCGCAGCCAATCTTCATAACCCTAGAAAACAGTGAAATGGAATGATGCAGTGATGCACATTTGGCTATAAGACACAGAATAGCTCTTGCTTGTAATAAAAAATTTAAGAATTATCCTTGACCACTGTAAGGGAACAAATATTGTCACTAGAACAAATGAAATTGTAATACAAGTCAGTTCTAGAGTTGTGCTGGATATCTATGAAAAAAAGCATTCATGGTTACAATTAGTCAAACAAAACCATGTATTTTAATGAAGACATTTGGATGAATAAGGGTTTCAAAAGTGTAGAACAGTTTCTGTTATTTAAGTGAACATCTCTTGCTCATGCTCTATTGACTTGAGTAAGTGCACAGTACTTATAAAAGCAGCTGACAAGAGCAGTAGTGTAGGCCAAGATATTTTGGAAGAATGGGACTTTATCCTGCAAGATGATACAGAGATGACATGACAAAAGGTTGTCATATTTGATGACTGTCATGCAATTAAGCCAAACCTTTTAACCCTATATACAATATAAATTATGAAGAATTTTGTTTCAAGAAACTTTGCAAAGTACCCTATTTTTAGTGCTCAATTACCCTATGAATTTGTGTTTTATACGAGCAGAAAAATTAAAGGATAGGAAATCTGCAACTTTCTATTTAAAAGGTCCTGCCATATGACAAAGATTGGCACTAACAAAGTCATCAGTGGTAGAGAGATGGGAAATAGCACTTGTAGTCCATTGCATTTTTAGATTTAACTCTCTTGAGCACACTTGAAAATTCAATGAGAACAAAAGTATCACTACCTTGGATGCTCTCAAAAATAATCTGGGAACTCACAGAGACTTTATAACTTTAGTGTAATATACTTCCAGGGCTTGGTACAGCTCCTCAAAGTCTCAAAACCTACACAGTTGCTGGCAGAAAAACCAAGGAAATACACAGAACTACAGTACCAGGCACAGCATGTCGTAACCAAGGCTTTGGTAGGTCACTACTAACAGTAAGACTTTAAAGTGTAACATTTAAAATCTTAAGAGTGGGAAAGCCACACTAAAATACTAGCTCTTGCATGTATCACAACTTTTGTTCAACAGGAAGTGCTGAATTTAACTATAGAATATACTCAATTATGAATAGTTACCACTGTAAAGAAAGAAAAACACAACTTTCCATAGGTTCTTTGAAGACTCATGAAGGAAAAGTCTGCATTTAGCATAAAGACTGTGAAGGTAGTAAGTTATCTGCTATCTCTTAAGGGAAAATTGAAATTATTCTGTTTTGGGTCCATCTGGAGTAGAGTTAACTTTCTTCACAGCAGTCCTGTGCTGCTGTGCTTTGTAGTTGGGACTAAACCAGTCTTGGTCACACGCCAGTGTTTTGGTTACTACTGAAGAGTGTCAGCATCAAGGCTTTCTCTTCAGCCTTCTCCCACAGCAGACTGGGAGTGGGCAAGAGGCGGGGAGGAACATTGCTTGGACAGCACACCCAAACTGACCCAACTCTCTCTCTAGTTTTACTTTTGCTCACTGCATTACTCACCTGTTTGATAGCTGTGACAGTGATGACAAACAAAAGTGGAAGTCCACTTGTAACTGGACTAGTAGGTGTATCAATAATTAACTGCAACAAAAAGAACAAATATTTCCTGGTTATATTTTTGTGAACATAAGCAGTCGACGTTTCAAGTAAGATATTTCAAGTGATTTCATCAATATGTTACAGGGCATCAAGGAATTTTAATTGAAAAAAACAGTACTTCAATACAACTTTAAGAATGTATACGGGTAAAAATATAAAAACTGGATTCTATGAGAAGACACAATACTGTAGTTAAATCACATTAACATCAGATGTTAATGCCCTGTAAAAATATTTGCTTGCAAGACTTTAAGGAAGTATTAGACTGGAAAGCTGCAGCTTTGGAAGCAAAATTATGGAGCACCATTAGAAATAAGCATGGCACTGCCTTTAAATGTTATACAATAGAGCTGTTCTTAAGCACATCAAGAGTAAATTCTGAAATACTGAGCTGGGGCTTCTGCAAATATAAACAAAGAGGCAGGTTGTGCAAGTGACAAAATCAAAGTTGTCCTGGAAATCTGTGCTGCTTTTTTTTGTACAGAATCTGGTCTGCAAAGTAATACAGCTTTTCACTTAGTAAGATTTTTATTATTTAACACAGTAAGTGACTGTGACAGGTTTAGAATTAAGACACCTATAAAGCAGCACAATAGGTATTCATGGAACTAATTTCAAAAACAAGTACTTATGTACCTCCCTAAGCAAGCATCACAGGCTTTGATCACAGTACAGTTGGAAAACTGCTATCGAGACATTATTTTGTTATAAAATATAATATTCTTGCAAAACAAACAAAACTTTGTCATCAACAGAATTTATACTACAGTTCCACTGATCAGGACGTTTATCACAAAATAAAAATTACAGACATTCTTTTCAATTTTTTTTTCAAGACATATCTTTCCATCCAACAAATCATGCTGTCAAATTCTCTTCAGATTGAATTCACAAACAGAACCTGGAAATTAAACAAAACTCCTTTTGCCACGTCATCAGTGTAAAAGGCTTTATAGGAACCATTTACTTCCATGGACATCAAAATCAGTTAATTTTAAAACCTTTTTCAACTTCACCCTATTTGAGAAAGAGCACAGAACTTACTGGAAAATGGGGATAGCTTACCTGAACAAGGAAAATGATGAGAAAATAGAAGTTAGCTATTCTTCTGAATTGCTCAAACAAATTTTTTGGTATAAAGTTCCAAAATGTGTACTGAAAACAAATGCACAGATTATGAGTGTTTGTGAAGGAAATATTATTCACATTCGATTTTATAACTCACATTTCAAGATTAAACTAAACAAAAAGCAGGACTGTTTTTGTTACTTAATTTTAATAATTTACCAAATTTGAATTGGCAATCGTATTCTCAGAATAGTATAGTTTTTCTGAACTGTGATAATCTTTGTACTAGGGACTGTAATAATTTTTAACTAGCAACATTAGTTGTCCAGAGTTAGTTAGTTATGGAATGGTTTATTTAAAGCCATTAATGGATTCTAAAAGCACCATAGTTATTTTAAAGAGCACTTTTAATTCACTTTTATGTTATGTTCATGACTTGAGATAGGTGGCACTCAGAGTTAACTACACAGTAATAGCAAGACAACCAAATAAAAGCTGTCAGCCCCTGTTTTGTTCCTCAGCAGGGACACAAAAATACTCCTCAAGATAAACTACAGTGGTGAATAGGAGTAAGTGGCTGCAAATTTCTGTACTGATCTTATAAATTACCACAAGTGTTGTACAATGACATCAGAAACAGTACACAAAGGTGCAACAAACAGAAAATGTAAAAACTTCAAATTCAAAAGTCATGTAAAAGTGATTAAGGACCTTAACATAATCTAGTCCCCATTCCCTGCCTTGCAGCAGGTTCATCTACAGTTGTTTTACACAGCTCACCCTGTAGCTCCAGAAAAACATTGCAAGGATTGCTTATTGGAACTCATGTAAAAAATGTCAACTAAAATTGTGTGAAAAGGTTTGAAAAATGGCTCGAGAAAACTAGCACTGCAGCATCTTATTATCCAAATTATCCTTTGACACATAATAAAATGACAACTCCAATAAAACTTTCATTGCAAACAAGATGGGCTAAGAAGCTTATCCTAATTTATTTGCTCTGTTACAAATGTGCCTTGTCTCCTCTTGGCAGATTGGACTTATACTTGCTGATAACAAAATTATTCCATGAGCTAGACATCTTCTGAATTTTGCCCTGAAGGCAAAGACAGACAGAGCTCCAGAAGCAAAGTTCTCCTATTACATCTGAAGACAAAAAGAATCTGTGAGAAATATGCTTTAAATATATATAAAGCCCTATTATACAGAGCAATCTTTTTACTTCTTGGGAGTTAAAGTCTGAACATGAAATGTTCTTCTTCTATCATGTGCCAAAAAATCAGTATCTATCATAAATATGCCCTAAGTTACGACTTAATCCTGCATAATAGCTAGTTCAGTACTAAATCACCTGTGAGCAAGCCAAAGCTCAGGCAGGCAGACATGCAACAGCTAGAAAATCAAATGTTCTAGTCTAGTGCAATCAGAACACTTCATCAGACAGGAATGCAGTTTGCACTACCCATTACCCAGCTACGTGGAATTTTCAAAGAGAACAAGTTAGACTTATTTTTCTTTGTACAACAATGCTGATCATTCAAAACTGCTATTATGATAGATGGCCATACAGATTGTATTCAATGACAATAATTGTGTATTTTCATCACTATTAGGTAAGTTATACCTGTTTTCTAATTTTATCAATTTATTTTTAAGAATCTCTGCCTGCTGGGAAAGAAAAGTAAAAACCATTTGTTTCCATTTTTCTGTTTAGCTCTTTTGATAGAAATACTCATTTTTTTCATGGTAAAGGGTCTTCAGACCATTAAAAGTTGATGATTTACACAAGGCCCCCAAATCACCATTCATTAAATAAAAATGTAATCTCTTGTGTAATAACTTCCACTTTAAATCTCCTAGAGGGTTATTTGACTAAATGTCGAGTAATAGAACTCTATTGTTGGACTAGATATTTAAAATATCTGATTAAGGAAGCAAGTAAATCAACGAAAACAAGCCATAAAAAGGTTGTTTACCTTTATCCTTAGTATCCAATCCTCCTCATATCCCAACCTTAGTTCACTGCTTTCCCTGTGGTCTACCACAGCTCCACCTTTGCTCAGCAACTCTCTTAGGTGAATACAAGTGAATAACAGTGGAACAAATCACTTTCATGATTGAGAAGTGCTTCCTAAAATGGATGCTTCTTTAACACAGACTACTTCTTAAAACTTTATTTTCAACCTGACAAATTCTTAGCACTTCATGACTCTGGGTTTCAGGCATACTAACTATGTCTTTATTCTGCCCATTGATCTTCAACAGAAAAGTAAAGATTTTTGCAGTTTAGGCAAGAAAGAACACTAAGATGTCTAGACAGACCCTCCCCTATCCAAGCCATCAGTAGCTCAGAGCAGTATCTACAAATGGGCAAGTGATGTTTAATCAACATAATCACTCCCCAGAGAAGCAACAGAGGGGGGCTGCACTCAGAACAAGATTTAGCTCATGGCTGCTGCATTCAAGGCAGTTTCTCTACCCTAGCTACGCAGGAACAAAACAAAAAATTTTAAAGGAAAGTCATTAAAATTGATTATATTAAATCCATCAGATTACTGTACCGAGAGTTAATAATATCATCTCTCTTCCTCAGGTAATTTCTAGTCAATGCTCTTTGTAAACTCTTGAATAGTAGATTATGTACATTTAACTACATTTTTTTCACTATAATTCACTTGAAGGCTATAAGTTTATCCAGACAGTTACACACTATTTAGGTAATCTTTCGTGTTGGAGATGGCTTAACTGATCTTTTCCAAATGCTACAAAAGACCTAGAGGCCAGAGCACACTGGTGCCTTTTGCATATGGGAGGTGGCACATCAGACACCAAGCAGTAGTTATGCATTCAGCCAAGTGAAGAACACATGGTGCAGACAGATGCATCTGAAGCACTGTGCAAGAGTTTGTAAGATCAGTCTGGTGTCAAAACAGCATCATCCAAGCAGATTTTCTTCCCATTTATAATTGCAGTAGCACCTGCAGTGCTGGCGTATTTCTGTACTCATGAGCACGTCCATAATATTCCCGTCCATACCCCTGGCTCCATCCTGCTCTTTACTGATACCATCTTGCTTACAGCTACCACACCTCCTTGTTACAGTCAGTCACACAAATTCAAAAATGCAAAATACAGTGTTCTTGACACTGTATTTTGACCGTTTCACTTTGCGTCTGCATGCCAGAATTTTGGCACGTTTCAAGCTTCTCTTTTCATCCCAAGAGGCGGGTATTTTCCTAAAAAAATGAGAGCTTCTTAAGTAAACACTTTACATCAAAAGCTGAAGCTGTAAGAAAAAGCACTTCATATTGAGTTTCGTCAACACCTCAGTTTCTTACAGTTTCTTCTTTTCTGTTTTAAATAGTCACCACCTCTCTTCTAACACCCTGATTTCACTCTTTTCACTCAACCTTTTTGACTGTTTCTTGTAAAGGCTTAAAACTATTACAATAATAACATCCACTGTATCCGTTTAGGCCTGGTTTGTAGACATCTTCCTATGATGATTCTCATCCACTAAACAAAATCCATCCTGAGGATAAGAAAACCAGTGTAGTATAGAGAAAAGCTGATCTTGCAGTCATTTGTGTCCATGGTGACTTCAGTGTTTTTAATATACACATTTTTATATCAATTACCAAGAAACAATGCATTCTTAAAGCTGAAGTTTAAAAACAAGATAGCAGACGTGTGCATATTGTAGAATGGTTTGGGTGGAAAAAAGACATTCAAGATCTTCTCAAGCATCTAGTGCCAACCTCCCTGCCATGGGCAGGGACACCTTCCACTTGACCAGGTTGCTCTAAGCCCCATCCAAACCAATCTTGAATGCTTCCAGAGATGCAGCATCTAAAGCTCCTCTGGATAACCTGTTCCAGCATCAGGCGCTTCTCCCTTGTCCTTTCACTTAACACCCTTGTAAAAAGTCCCTCTCCAGCTTTTTTGTAATCTCCTTTTAGGTATTGGACACAACTCTTTATATGTAACACCATCTTGCTTAGTATTAGGTTATTAAAACAACATAAATATTACATATATTATACACATATAGGTAGCCCTCTTTAACAGAAGAGCTCAAAAAGGTCTGATCAAAAGTTTCACAGTTTCTTTAAAGGTAGTTTTATTTATAAAAATATAACTTCATTGAAATATGATGTGTCTATCTATAGAGAGAATTGGTAGAGAAAACTATAGCAAAGGGTATTAAAAAACAGGAAATCAATAATTATCTGAAAACATAAGAAGTGAGTTGAGAATATGCCTTGCCTTAACTCAAGTGACTTGCTTACAAACATAGGAAGTTTACAGCAGAACTCATCTATGTTCTTTAATGTATTAAACTATTATCAAGAATTTGACTCAAAGAAAAAAAATTGAGACTTCTGTGCTGATATGCTACTTAATAAATTGGAATATTTTGAAAAGTGCTGTGCCATATTTATGATAATTTGGAATGAATACAGAAAGACACAACAATATTTTGAAGAAAGTATTAGCATATACACCATCTGCACAGTGTTTATCACTCCACTGAGGGAGGGTCTCCTGTTTCTCCACATCACAAGGTCATTCACAACAGAGGGATCAGTAAAAGCTCTGCTACATGTAGGGCTTTTACAAGTGAATAACAATCACCAGTACATTAAGAGAAAGTACAAAAATGAAACTGATTTGGGAAGGTTAGATCAAATGGTACACTTGATGAACAAACATACATATATTTTGGCATAAGATTTTTTAAAAACTGTTGCTGATAAAACAGGGTTTCTACTACAAACAAGTCTATATTTAGTAGTTCCTGTTCAGCAACTCTCAGTCTTATCAAACAGAGCTATTAACTCCAAAAACTGCTCTGACAAAGAAATCCCCCAGCAGCTGTAATTATTTAATTATAATTTTAAAAAAGAAAACAAAAACCTTACAGTAAGGATAACTGACTGAAGACAGAAGTCACAGAGCAGAGAATACTAGGAAAACAGAAGAAAGAGCATGTGAGACCAAGCAAGCTTCACTTCCTCACTTGTAAAGAGAGAAGAATTAAACCTGTCTTCTGTGGAACAGATTTAGACCTGCTGTTTTCCTTCCTTCTTCTACTTCTCTTTCACTACATGAAGATTCCACGCTGACACAAAAACCTTAAAAGGCTCTGTTAAGGGGCAGTACCAGCAGAAGATAAAATATTGCTAATAACCTTGCACTGAGCCATGGGAAGGATAAATGGCTTCTCCTGGGAACACAAGAGAGGTTGTAAAGAGCCTCTGACCTGGAAATCCCATGCTGAGCAGGATCATCAAGAGCAAAGATGAGCTTTTCCTTGCTCTCTCTAGGTACTGACAGTTACCCCCAGAAGGAAACTGTACGTATTATTGTGCCTGGAAGAAGTGCACACTCATGCACTCCCATCGCAGCTCAGGTAGTGAGAGCCCTGAGCTGGCCCCTTCCAGAGTCCAATTGATTCAGAGGCATATAAGGCTTACTGCCAGCCAAGTCCATTCACTGTTCTCATCTCTAACAGCTCCTGCCCCATTCAGTCTCTGGCAGGGCTGAGCACACCTGACTCCTCAGCCCTTGCAGCATCAGATCTGACCTCCAACTTCCCCCAGTGTGGCTGGGAGTCAGGGCATTACCCAGGCAGAAATGGAGAGCTCTGTGCTACAGCTGCTTTCAGAGCACATCAGTAAAAGGCACACACAACACTCCCTGCATTAGTCCCTGTTCCATACACATTTTTGTGTACCCACCACCCTCTCTGCCCCCTCAGGGTATGCTACACAATTATTTATCAGTTTCACAAACACATGACCATGACTCTTTCCACTGTGGGCTTTGGATGCTTTTCTGACTCTCAAATGTCATTGCTCAGGGCTGTGTTTGAACTCCACATCTTGAAACTGTTCTGTCATGGTCCTAGAGAGGCCAGACAAAGCCTTCCAGTTGTGAATCATCACTATGGAAAGTGTGGGACAGCCTAGGTCTCTGCTGGGTTCCAAGTGGCTCATCTTGATAGAGGTGGTTTAGTATTTCCTTAAGCTTCAGTATTAACATTCCTTTTAAATACGGTAACAAAACGAGAAATCAGAGCAGACCCAGGCTTTGTGTGTTTATAGTAGCATTATGAGTGAGTGCTGCAGGGTAGAGGTACAGCACAAGGGCATGAATTCCTGCTGAAAGAAGGGAATATTTCAACAACATCTGCTGAAACATGTCAGAATTGCTTAACTTTATTAAACTGTTAGTCACTGTGATTAATTGTGAGTCATCTCAATCAGATTAGCACCGAAGGTAGCTAAAGGTTTCCCTTGCAATGTACAGGATTCCCAACACACAGCATTATGGTCTCAGGCCACTATCACAGAAACCAATGTTTGGATCAGTAAGTGATGAGAAGTCCTAAGAAAAAGGGCACATAACAGAAGACTGGAGTATTTTGCAACAAAACCAGGATCACTTCCGATCCATGAATATAGCATACAGCATTACAAAGTAGGAAATAACAGTGGTACTGTTCTCCCAACTGAGTTCAACTTACTGCTTTTCTATAAGGAAGAACAGGAATTTAAGCAACAGTACAACTGAGCACTTTCTAATTTAATTAAGAAGTGACATCTCTTTAATGCAAATTCTTCAAGTAATAGTTCTGCATGCATTGTAGAGTCAATCCTGCATTTCCTGCAAGAGTCATCCCACTACTCTTCAGTATCATGTTCTGGGAGCATAAGTTGTGCTGCCCCCAGTTATGCTGGTCACCCAGGCATAAGTGGATAGTGTAGCTGTAAAATTTCTCTTTATTAAATTATGACAGTAAAAGTTTGCAGCTGGACAGGACCACAAAGGCAAAAGATTGTGTGTTGATTACCTACAGATTGAAATGCAGAGTAAAAGCCTTTGTAAGTCTCTTTAACCCAGCTTTCTCTATGGATTAGTATGGGGGTGGGGGGTGGATATCTGTTCTCCTGCCTGAAGTTAATGGATTTTCTAATTTGGCCAGGTGTCTCTGACAACACTGGAAATTCTCTTTGTTCTCATTCAACAGGCTACTCCTAGCCAAGAATTTTTGAAGTTTTTGGCTCTTTCTTGTGGTTCTTTCTTTATGATTTTTTTTTGGGGNAGATTTTATTTTCAGTACATTTTTTTTCCTCTGTTCAAGAGAAACGTACACATCCAAACAGTCTTCAATTCACTGATTCATGTAGAACAAGAACTGCAAATCCCTACTTTGTCAACAAAAGAGCTCCTTGAAGCATAGCAATTCCATAAATGTATTATATTAACTTCAGGAAAAGGGAATTTGGATATTGAAAAATATTAAATTCATAACAAGCTAAAAACATTATCATGTCACTACATAAATACATAGTTTGCTATGTATTGAATGATCTGTGCATGATTCCACTGGCTTGGGAAAAGGTACAGACCAAATATGAGCAAAGGCATGGAGCAGCTTTCACACAATTACTGAACAGGCTAAGGCTATTCCTCCTGGAAAGGAATATGGTGGAAGACCACCAACAGAAACAAGGTTATAAACAGGGGCTAACAGGCATTGACAGAGTCAAGAATTTAGAATATGAACTCAAAATGGCAGGAAGTTTTACAATGAAGGGTCATGGTTTCTTTTGCCAAACATTTCTACAGCTGAACTGTTCTTTATTTTGAGAATTTACATGGGCTTAAAATGTATGGAAGGAATTCACAGAGAAAAAATGCATTAAAGACTACTAAATACAAAATCATATTCTCAGCACAATAATATGAAGCCTGAACCTTAAACTAAAAAATAACTTTTTAGTATAAAACTTGATCTTTTTTTTTTTCAAAAAGTAAAATCCTGTTTTGGAAAGAAAAGAGATTGTTTCTCACCAAGTTCTGGTAGTTGCTGTGGCTGCCTAGTTTAACTTAGTTTCCTTTCAATCTAAGTTCTACCAAAAAGTAAACAGCATCAAAACCTAGATAGTTTTTTTTTTTTCAGAAAAAAGCAAGCCACCTCCCTGCCAATTCAATTACTTTCTTTCTTCTACATTTGAAACATTGGGGTTTTTATATCAACTGATATTTTTCCATGCTGCAGCACTGTCATGTGACAAATTCAATCAAGGGCACATAACAGCCACTTCAAAGGCCAGCACCCAAGGCAGTTGAAGTAGCTAAAAGTTAAAATCAACAAAGGATATATGCTACAAAGGTCACTGTGTCTAGAACATAAAAGGGACTGCATGCACAATCCAAAAGAAGTGAGTTTGTCTTCCACTACTTCAACATACATCTTTTGCAATATACTGTTACTATCATAATTGAATTAACACATCAAACCAGTAGAAGACCTTTGTCTCACCAAGGTCTGTCCCTGTATCATTTTTCACAATCAGGAATGTATCATTAAGCAGACCGAGCATTAACCACATTCCATGGTGACACTGCAGCGTAGATGAAATACCCCTCTGCACTTGAATCAAAGTATTACCTTGCTGACACCAGAAAGCCTCTGGTGAAGCACAACCAAGTGTACCTTTGGGAGGACCAGTAAAGTCTACAGCTCCTATTACTGCACGCTGATGTCTTTTTCAGGGTGTTAGGACACGACATTTTTTCGTAAACCAGCACACAGACTCACTGATGACATTTCCTCATGCTTTTCAACTATTCTTTTTAGAAACTCTGTCTTAAATTGGTTAAGTCTGTACTTGGAAGTTTAGAGTTCCTCATCCTTGAAGAGCAATCATACAACTTCTTACATAAGCACTAAACAACTATAAAAGCCCAGCTGAAAGTTACTGTCTGTCTTGCTGATGAAGGATGAAGGAAGTATCCTTCATGGTTGAGGTAACATTACACAGTGTGCTTGTGAGCATGTACCTGCAATCTACTCTAACAGTTATGGATTTGCCATCTTAATTCTGCACATTTGAGCGTTTAGCAGGAAATTCATGTCTGTGTTCCCTATGCTGCAATAGGTGCCCCCTCCAGAGGGTTCATAAGCCAGCAAGGGACAAGGAGGGGTGGAAGGTTAAGAGGCAGCAGCTCACAGAACCAGAATGAACACTAGCGAAGACACAACAGTGCTTTATTCAGGCTGGCTGGGATGGAGCATGGGAATAAGAGAGTTTACTTGGAAGGGACAGCATGGTAAGTTCTCATACACAGACAACAGTCATCAAAACAGCTTTCAGCAGTCTAAGGAACTGCTCAACACTATAAAGCATTTATGTGAATTCTGTTCCCTCTGGAACTATCACCATGGTAGTATTTACTTCCACAGAGACAACCTACATTTTATTTCTAAAATGAGATTAAGTTTATTGATTGAACACAAAAACTGAGAAACATCACGGATATATAAAATGTATGTATTTCCACCAACACTTTTTGTTTATGAAAGACTATTTACAGATACAGTTCACAGCTAAATAGTTTAACATTTAAAATACTTAACTGAATATGCTTTATATCCAGATAAAAACATAGTGAAGTCTCTGTCCTGAAGTGGTTAAAGTCATACTAATTGCTGGCAGATTCCCTAGTTCAATGCAAGTTTAAGTCATACTTTAAAAATCTCACTCAGCAAAGCAAAGCAACTTGCAACTTCCACTAATTTAATAATCACAAAAAGATATCAAAACATATTTGAATAGGATGTTTTTATTTCAGGAAAAGTATCAGCAGTAACTTCAATGGCTTTATTTACATACATTTCAGATGAAACTAAAAAAAATAAGAAAAATGTGACAAGAGTACAAAAATTGGCATTAAGTGAGTTTACTATTCCATAATTCAAAAGGCAATACAAATCAATGCATAGGGCACAGAATTTCCCACTGTACCAGACTGACTGTACTTCATGCCTTTCAAGCATTCTATCTAGTTAAGGATGCCTAAACACTACACTGATTCTTAGTAAACTTTCTTTGAATGAAGAATGGCAAGAAGGTAGTTAATGGAAAATCTCACATGGGAACTGACCCACCATCTGTGAAAAGTCTGCCTTTCAGTATGTGAATGGCTGGCAAGTGTTTAGGTCCATGAGGACCTGATCTCAGTTCCTTGAGATCACAATGCTGCCAAAGTTCTTAAAATGGCTGGGGATTTGAGACATTACTCAAAAAGAAATTCTTAGTAAAGGAGATATTATTTTGAATTGATTATTTCATATTAGCTGAAGGTGTGAGCTCATGAAGATTAAAATCTAAGTATATTGCAAACCTGGGAATTCTTGAGTTATTAGCCATACACCACCTGCAAGCATTGAAATTTCTGTGCCAGTCCAGTATAAACCTTTGGCTAAAGCAAGCCAGCTGGAAAGTACCAACATCCCAACTGCTCACAAAAAGCTGCTGGAGCTTACGGAAGTGAAAACTTACTAATTGAGGTAAGGGACAACTGGAAGGTTTCTAAACAGCACAAATGTATTACACTACCAAGACTAAGTATGATGCACTTCCATGTGAATAACTGATATTGTTGACAAAACTTCATGAAATAGTAGGAGTTTTTGAAGTGAATGACACTGTTATGGTGGAGAGAATATGATTAATCTAAGTGCTCAACAAATTAAATTATTTCTAGTACTTTGAGGTATTGCTTTCAAGTACAAAGGATGCAGTCCTTCTTTAGGAAGATTTTATTTACTCCAGGATTGCCTCAAATGAAAACTGTTTTTTTCTTTGTTGAAAACCTCATTATTAATCAAAGACTGTACTATACTAGGTACTACAGTAAACATGGAAGAAATTATTCTATTTCTGTTCATTTTAGAGGCAACTTAGCAATTAGTTTTTCTAGAAGAAATCTGGGAGATCTTCATTTTACCTTTGCTGGTTGTGGAAAGGAAAAATATACCAGAAGCCTAGGAAAAATCTTGAAAGAAATAAATGAGCAGAAAGAATAACTTCAGCTGATTTATCTAAATGAACGAAAGAAAATAATGGTACCTTTGCTGAGACTATTCTATTATCTGGAAATCTCTGTGGAATGTACGCTTCAGCGCCTGGAGGTGGTTCACGATGCCCAACATAAATAGTCCGACTGTCCACCCAATTCTCTTCTCCAGCACACTGTGGGGGGAAAAAACAGTTACTGTGTCAGTTCACTTTATTTCTGCAGCCACACGAGTCACACACTGAATTAACTAATCACATGCCTGACCATCAACACATACAAAGACACCAGCACATGACCTCTCACACTTTCCTGCATCAGCACAAGATCACCAAAACACCCCAAGCCAAGTCAAATGTCAAAACTCTGCCTTAACTGCACTTCACTTTCCCACGAGGTAACGAAAGAGCATCCATGAAAATCGCTATTCTGACTTTTTCATTTATGACTGAAAAAAGGGCGAATGGTTTAAGACTCTCAGTCAAATTAGGTATTTAGTAAGTATTTATGTTTGCTACTCTTTTCACCACTGAAAAGTTTGTGCTAATGAAAATATTTTAGTATATGACAAATACTTTACATTTTTGAGACTAGCCAGTTGTAATTCAGAATTTCATTTGCAGCAAAGTGAAACTCTGTTCTCCTGAGATACTAGTAATAATAATGCTCTCCAGTCATGAACAAGCTTAGAGACTCTTCGGCTGCCAGCAAAAGACCTCAGCTTGTCAACTCAGAGCACTTCCTCTTCTATGAAAGCTGTAGAAAAAAAAAGTAGGTGTGCCAAATTTTCATATTCACAACAAACTCCACCAGACCTATAGCTTCCCCAAATTAGTATTTCTGTGTTCTGTTAACTGTAAAAAAGTACAAATCACTCCAGAAAAGTATTTATACAAAACCAAAATAACAAGTATTTTAAATTTAGAAGTTAATTTTTTGGGGGGACATGAATTATAAAATAACCATCCCTTAGTCAGCATTTTAATTCACACCTACCTTCTGAAAAACATTTTTGAAGCACAGAACATACTCCTAACACTTGGAGAAGCCCAGGCATCAGCAATTTTAACATCATCATACAGTCAAGTCTGGACTAATTTAAATATATCATCATTTAAACTCTGCTTTATGTTGCACTGATGCATTTACACACACTTTCATTAGCATATTAGAGGGAAGCTTATTTTCTGTATCTTCAACAGCTACATTTATTTAGTAGCTGTTACTTGTTTAGTACATTAAATACGTCCTCAATGTGCTCCTGGGCACTGGTGCTTGTCTGCCTCTATAGGTGAACTGTCAGACTAACACTGAGCAAACTAACCCCAAACAAATAGTGTGACTTTGGTAGTTTACACAGCCAAAGCACCACTCCCCAAAAGCTGCTGGATAAACCTGTGCAGTTCTTGACAGAATTTAATCAAACAGTCATGGTACCTTCTGTTCTAGCTAGTCTTACTGCCAATACTTATAAGTCCATTTACTTTACCAGTACACACCTGGCTAGTGAGCCTAAAACAAAATTCAGTTCTCAAACTTAAAAAACATTCACCCTAGAATTTTCCTCATCAATTCATGTCTATGTGATTTTTCCACTGCCCTTAAGTGTGACACAGCCAAAGATCACTTTCTACATAATTTATATGTATATATAATACTCTGCAGATATGGAGCAGTTAAGCTAATAAAACAATTATCTCCGTGATGTGCATGACTTTCTCGATGTTGGAGAGAACATCAAAAATATAGATGGAAAGCCCATTGGACTCAGACGATTAACCACAAAACGGCTGAGTAGAAGTCATCAAGTAAAATGTAAAGTGAAGCAGAAGGACTAAAGAAAAGCAACTCCTGCCATCCCAGAATAAGAAAAGCAGACAAAGGACCTAAAATCATTACTTGGTTCTTAAACATGACAGAATGAAGGCATCATGTTCAGAAGATACCAAAGGACAAAATTGCGATACTAGACAAAGTTAAAATCGAAAGAAAAACACAGGATTTTACCTGTCTCCTTTACACCCAGTGTTAATCAACTTCCAATAAGTTGAAACAGTCACTTAACACATTACATGAAGCTGCTCACAAAGGTGTAAAAACGACAGCCCCTCATGAGACACACCAATGGCACAGTCAGGGCTTATGCTAAGCCCTGTAACTGCCCTGGCCCGGTGGGAGAGCACATACAACATTACTGCCATGGCACACCTAGCACAGACTGGAAACTAGGACGTGGGTTGGTATAAAAATTGCACTGATTTTCCAGTCAGACAGCTTCTCCCTTACCACCAAGTGGACTTGTCAAAAAGTCAAGTGTCATTCAGCCCACTTCTGAAGGCCAGGTAACATTCTGTGAGCAATCCAAAATATTTTGGAAGGAAGTAAAGTATGACAATGTTTCCATATTCCACCTTACTTCTATGGCAATAACAAAACATGATATCTTTTACCATTTTATCATTATGCAATACTTTATCTTGTCAGTGCACTAAAATGACAACACACACAAATTATCCGCCAACGCTTACACCACTTAATCCTCCTAGAAATGCAAGGGAATGTGAGATATTCCTGTATAATACATCAAATTGTGCAACATGTTTTAGTTTTTCATCAGGAAGGATATTCCAGACATGAAGGCAACACAAAGAATACTCCTGATAAGTGAAGTGCCTAAGTTCAGAGATGATTACATAAAGGCATAACAGGAATGCCACACAAACTTTGAAAACCAAGAAGAAATCCCTCAGCTTCTACTTTGCTCAACACAGACCCAGCTTGACAATTTACCTCAATTATTGTGAGTCAGTTCAAGACAGCTTGACAATGCTCTTACTTCAAAAATGTATTTTTCACAGTTGCACTATATACATTGACATTTTCATTGCATACATATTTATCATGGCTCAGTTAAAACAGGCCTCTGAAATGTCCTATGAACCTGGGAAGACAGAGCTCTAAACAGCACTCTCCTGCCATTACTGCCAGTATTTACAGGTCTGATAACCCTGGAGTATCGTGTCAACCAACTCTGGAACTGGGATCCCTAAAGCAAGGCATTACTTTGAGCGTCGATATAAAATGAAGACAATCTCTTCTATTAGCCTAACTTGATCTGGCTTTATCACAAAGTGATAAATTTACCACGAATATATAAAACCATATCTAACTTGAACTATCTGCTAGCACAGAACACCTTTTATTTTTCACTGTTAACAGGTTATAGAAGATAAATGCATCAACCTAATCCAACAACTCCAAACCTCCAAACCACTCACAGTCCAAGTGTAAAAAACTGAGCATGGAAAAGTAAGGCTCTCTTTGGCAGTGAGGTAGAACTGCAATGCACAAATTCACATGCTCTGCTCAGTATGGCAACACGGCAACTCACTTTTGTGAAGCAGAAAAAGATACTTTTAGAAAAACAGCACTGTAAGTCAGGACATGGGCCAGCAGAGAAATCAAACTACAGCAATTCAATGTTCTGTAATGTCTGCCTCCAAAGCCAAACACCTTGATCTGACAGTTCTTTCAAGTGTTCTGGTATTACAACTTACAGAGTGACACCAGAGATGCTGAAAAAGGCAATCTGATGCTGCTGCCAGAACAATGAACTATATTCACTTTTTTTTTTAAAGTTCCACTGCTTAAGCCCATTAAGATTATGTCCAAGAAACCATAAATATACCTTTGCATTATCTGCTTCTATTTATAGGGTAAAGCCCAGTGTACTGAGACCTAGTTTTATTGGCACATCAATGAAATGTTACATAGCTTTTACTCTTTCAAGCCGTGTCAGCAACCATGAAAGCAAAAACCAGCAAAAGACTAAGGCACAGAGAGACAGTTAACAGGATTTTACCTGAAGAGTTTAAAAACCCCTGCAGCTTATTTTTCTTCTGATTTTAAAAAATCAAACTGAAACCAGCTTGAGAGTCACCTTCACACTACCCTGGTATTTTTTACCTAGATTTAATTTAAACAAATGTATTTCCTGAAAAGACAAGGGGCTTAGTATTCAATGGTTTTGTAGCAAATGGATAAGAAGATGCCAGTGGTAGTTGCTGGAAAAGTAACTGACTTTGAAAGATTCCAAGTCTTTCCACATATTTTTAGTAAAAGGACTTAATGTATGATTTTGAAATCAGTGGAAACACTGAATGACATTTCCTGATTCTCCACCTGAACTTTTAACTCAGGCATAAATACCAGCAGCAGTCTTCGGTTCAGTATTACATTTTCTCTCTAAATAATACAAACACAAACACTACTCAAGTAAGTTAATATGCACTAAGTACAGCTGTAAACTCAATCAATCTGCCCTGGCCAGCCTCTAAGTACATTCTGTTGAACAGTATTCTCTTCTGTTTTTTTCTAAATGCCTTTTGATTAAAAGGGATAGGGCACTCTAACCACAGATTTGACAGCAACAAATTCTCAGCATCAGCTATAGCCTTGTTCACCCAGGCCGTGACTCCGTTCCTCCACACAGAAGCACTTTTACACGGGTAGAGGCAGGCTTTCCTAACAGCCTGGTGTTTTACCGAATGACGAATATTTGATGTCAATTAAGCAATTAGCACCACTGTTAAAGCTGCACACCCAACACACAGCTGCTCAACCACTTGGAGTTTTAGGATAACAGATACTGACAAGCCATTATCACTCAGAATCTACAGGAAGAACTAATAGCGCACAGTGTGAAAAAACATTCACGCATTACAACAGCTCTGCACTAAAGACTCTCAGTTTCCAATTGTTCATTCAGTGAGGAGAAATAGCTTCATTATCTCAAAGCTGTGATTCACTGAAGTGAAGAGAAAAAAAAAGGTGTTTTCCTCTCTAATACTGTAAGGAAACCGTCCTTATCATGCCCTACTTACCAAACCACGAGATCGTATAATCTCACCTTTGTATTCACTCGTCAAATGTACTGAGTACCTGCTCTTTTACACTGGACACCATTCTGCAGGAATAGATGTAGCCATCTCCCTTTGCAAACAATGGCACAGAGTGCAGATTTTTACCTCATCTTTCCAGTCCTTTTAAGGGTATATTTGATCTCTAGATAACAAAAATCCATCTAAAGAAATAATTTTTAAATAATCTACATTTCCTAAAATTGCAAACCAGTAAAACAGATTAAGCTTTTAAATAGTCCACTTTTGCAAAAAAAAAAAAAATTCTCTGATTTATATGTAATTATTTGTGGAGATAATGGGTGAATTTGAAGGATCGTAGATTTCAAATGATAGGCCAACTCAAATACCTATAAAGAGAACACTTAAGTTTTGCATTTTTTTCACAGCATTATACCAGCCCTTCATATGAGTTTGCCAAGCTCAGAATGAAGAAAATAACTTTGAAAGCTGTTCAGATTGTTACATTTCATATTAATATAGAAGAACTCATAATTATCAGATAAATACCTTATCAGATGTTATATTCTGAAAAAGGACTACCTCAACATGAGACATTGTAAACAGAAAGCAAATTACTTCATTCACCTACAAGTCATGGACATAAGCCATTAAATAACCAATTTTATGGAATGCCAAAATGCAGCTCTTCAGAGGAAACCACAAAAAAAAAACCTCAAGCAAAAAAATCCCCAACCAAACAAAAAACCCAAACAAAACCCAGAACAACTCTCTCCCAAAAACTTCTGTGACTAATTAACACATTTCCTATGGGTCACCCATAATGGGATCTGTTGCCACAGAATATTACTACATTTCATTTCAGAAAATGAATTTTAAATCCTTGGATGATGATTTTTATCAGAAATACATTTGAAATCAAAACTCTCCCAAGTCAATTGCCTACAAACCACAGAATAATGGAAGTAAGTGTATGCAGAGGGAAAAGAAAAGATATTAACACTCTAACTGCAAACAGATTATTTTATTTATGACTCTCAGGGAAATGATGTGATTAGAAGCAAAGGCAGGTACATCTTAACTACAGAAAATGGTTCCAGGCCCACAAGCTTCCCAATCAAGCCACATTCTCTACTGCTTGGTGCATCCTGATTTTCTGATCTTTCTTTCCACCTCCTGCAAGGGTCTTGCAGCAGAGAGAAGGGGGAATGGATTTATAGCCATAGGCTGAAAGAAGTTTTTGTGACATTTTTGAAGAGCAAATGGAAGAGTATGATGATTAAATGATACAAAGCTCTGTAATGCACAGCTGTTAGAAAAGACATTGTCACAACAGCAAATGTTCCAGTTTCTGTAAAATATCTAACACTTCTACATGTGTCCTTAATATAAATTTTATTTCAGCTTTCCAGTTCATGCCCCCTTGAGCATCATACTTGGAGTAAAACATTCTGATAGAACTATATTCCAGTTGTGTCACATGAGCTGGCACTGGGACACTGCAATATAGCACTTGGAACAAAGTCTAACTCTCCTTTCTGATTTCCAGTTTAGAACATCATTTTTAGCTGATTGCCCCATACTCTGTACTTTGAATGGTTGAATAATTTGACCTCCTGGATGACAAAGCCAGTGATCTGTGTTACTCCTAAAAAGGGTTACAATACTTCTTTGTTTCACATATATAAAAACTCACCTCAGTTATTCAAGGAAGACTGAGATCTTTCCTAAGCAGTCAATCCAAATTCCAATTACTGCTGACATATTGGCCTGTTAGGTATAGCTACTTCTGATGTGTGTGCTTACCCTGGGCAAATCTTCGGTTTCCCCTTTATTTCCATGAAAAGTAACAATAAAAGGTAGATAGAGATAAAAGTCTATTCCATCCACACATGCAATCTTCATCTAGTTTCATGGAATCACTGCAATGATGGTAAGAAAGTAGATCTGTGATGTACATGAATTACTGGGCATCTGGAAAAATGCTTTTGCTACACTTTTCCTTCCTCTCGATGTAGCACTTCCGACACATTTTGCCCCTTGTTGCCAGTGGCACAGGGACACAGAGCCTCCTGCTCCTCTGCCCATGCCCAGTCAAGGGCTGCCTCCACATGGAAACCCTTTCAAGAATCTCACTTGCAATTAGAAAGGCAAATGAGAAAAAAAAAAAAACTACACTGCAAAGTGCAGTGGTAAGAGAAACTAGAAGGGAAAATGTCATATAAGGCACAGGATATTTGACAGCCTTAGTACTTCAATTAAAAATCAAGTTTACTTCTAAGTAGCTCCAGACCAAGAGCTGAAATAAGGGTTTGCAGAGGAAATTTACAGCTTCCTTAGGTGCCAAGAAAAGCTGTAAAAGAAGAGCAATTTCGTTTTTGTAAGGCAACTAAAGGCCTCTAAGATCTACACACAGTCACTAAGTATCTACAAAGATTTTCAAGAGAGTTGTAGAGATACTTTGGAATGCAGGGATTTTTTTATTCTTGGTTGTGAATAACTACTTCTGTTTGCAGTAATCCAACAATAAAAAAAGCTTAATCTATAATAACTTTTATGGCAGAAAATGGAATTTTTTTAAAAATTATATTTACAGATTCTTCAGAAATAGGAAAATGGAGGGAAGCAAGCAGCAGACTGCTTTTATTCACTCAAAAATAAATAATAACCCCACAGATATACCACACTAGTTACTTTCTTTTAAATTAACACTATTGATTATTAAATTAAGTAACTAAATTATTAACAAAAATCAAGCAAGAACACCTATTGTGAATCTTTTCCAAGGAATAACCCAATGCATACGGAGACAGCCCGCACTGGCAAGATTTACAAGATCAGATGCAACAAAATCCATTCCTAAATGGTATTCTTATAGGAGCTTCAGAGTATTGAAAAGGGAATGTACCCTAAAAATATAATTTATGTTTAGAACAGTGAATTACTGTACCATAAGACATGATCAGAACTGCTCAGAGTGACACCACCTTCCACTAGGATTTTAGCAAACAAAAGAGAAGAGTCAAACTTCCCATCTGAATTCCAGGACAAAGACAAATAAAATTATGGGCTCCTGCATTCTTCTTTATATTTAGTACAAGGGCTGGGAAAATGCTTAGTCAACATGTTTGCTGGTCTCTAAATTCTTCAATTAAATTATGGATGAAAAAAAAAGGCATAGTGAACCATTGCACTCTGCAGTCTGACACACAGCAGATGTCTATTCCTGCTTTCACTACAAAAATATAATGTAGTTTTGATGTCAAGAAAACACCTCCCCCCATTATTAACCCTTGTCATCAAATTTAAATCCGTAAAACAAGTCCACTGCCAAGTAGCAACTACTCATTATCCTAACGGTCAGTGCCCCTTACACTTCAAAAGGATTTTCATTCCTAAATGGATACAGAGCTAGTGAAGCAATGATTCCAGCAGACAGAAGGTGGGGCAATCTTCTTGAATTATGTGATGATACCACAAAACTAACAGCTTGTAAAATGCTGGTCTTGCAGGCCACCAAGTCAGTGAGCAAAGAATGTCCAAATGTGACTGCATGAACTGTTCCATCCATAATAACCTAAAGCTTGTTACACATTTGTACTGGAGAACCACCAAAATATTTACTGTAAACTCGTCCCTCTATATACCTTTACACATTTGATTATTTATCCTTATTTGATATGGAACTACAGTTCCTTAAAGAACAATGACCCTAAGACCTTTTTGGGGTTGTTTTTGCTACACAAAGACTACCTCAAAAAAAGTCTCCTGGTATATATCTGTAGCTATGCTACCACACACACTTGAGGGCAGGCTGCAACCTTATCAGAAGCAAATAACCCACGAGAAAACAGAAAGAAAACCTACCACATGTGTGCTATTGAATACTGTACTACTAAAGCAATTGCTACTTGTTAGTGTTCCACATCTATAAGGAGAAACCTAAATCCTCAGTAAAATTGGCAGGCGTCATGTTTTGACAATTTTTCAAATTAAGATCTTGTTCATGTAGGCTGGTCCTGAACTTACTCCTGGCTAAGGCCAGACTATGTTAGTCTACAGAACTATCGACAGAAGTAAACAGGTATAGTACAAGTGCCAATGGGTACAGTACTGCTTTACTGGTAAATTTATCAACAGCCTAAAAGGCCTGGAATAAGTCAAAATGACAATACTAATAACCAAATTTCCCATTATAAGTAAACATACCTTGCCATACTTCCTTGCAGTGTAACATGCAAATTCTCTCTTATATGCAATTGGTTTTCAGCGCTATTTGAAGAGTGAAAATATAACCCCAACACCTCTATACTTCACCTTGAAGAAATCTTGAACTTGTAGTTAAAAAATAACTTGGCTGCTCAGAATAATGGACTAATTATGTAGCATTAGAAGCTACCTAGCATTTTCCTTCATCTCCATGCTTTTTGTTGCACACCAGCACCAAATCTGATGTTATGCAAATTCAGCCTGGTGAACAGAGATGCTTTGAAAGAAGGAAGGGCACTAATTACAGATGGCTGTAAGGTTAATGAAACATTTATTTGGAGCTATTGGAAACATTTTCAACATTCTTCTAACTCTTACATATACAAGAGTATTCAAGTACAGTTCTGACATGTTAAAGGAATATAAAATTTTAAGCTATTACTTCTTCCTGTATTGCAAAGCAATACCATGTGCTGAAGTATTTCAGGGGAAAAAGCCATATGTTGACTCAGGTAAGAAGTCACAAACTGTATTTTACAGTTTTACCTACTAACACACAGGTGTTGCTGATGAAATGCCACATTCAATCTTCATGCATAATAGTGAAGATCTATTAAATTTTCTGAAATTCGAAGGCATCAGGATCATAAATCTGACTTCAGATGAAGTACACGTTTATGAAAGACAAGAATTTTAAACTTATAAAATGGCATCAAGGACATTCAATAACTTTGAGTGTTCACGTCAGGAGTATGAGTAAACCTACTCATGATGCACAAAAAGTCTATAACACCAGTAACCACAAGATTTTAAAATCCCTTCTGTTTTCACTGCACTTAAGGGATGTGAATTCCATTAAGATTAAACATTACTTTACAATTCTTTTGATGCAGTGAGCTTTTTAATATTTACTTTTCCTCTCAAAGAACAGATTTAAAGACTTGCAACTGAACAATCTGAAGTACAATAAATATTTCACAACTCCGTACTTTTACAAATATCAAGACTTCGAGAACTCCTACAATAATCAGTCAAACATTTACAAAAAAATAAACTTTATCAGCATTGCTATTAGCTGTGTTTTAAAAGTTAGCTATTCATACAAAACTACTATTTTACATTAGAGCTATTACCTTTGTCATATATAGTCACATAGAGAATAAGATACATAACATTCTTAAAAATTCATTACAAGATATTGACTGCTTAGTTAGAAGCTAGCTGCCAATTGACAGCCAAAAAAAAATCTAGAAAGTCCAGAACATCTGTTATACAAGTAATTAAATGACAAACTCGAAAAATCAAAATAGTCAATGTTTAGCATTTAAAACCCTGAAAATGAAGGTTTATAACTGAACTTTTTGGGAACTGAAGTCAGAGAAGCTCCAGTATCTAACCAATCCCTGAACAAACAGGACATCAGAACTCAAGGACAGAATTTCAGTTTTTATCATCTTAAACAGTTCAGTGAGGACAGGGTGAATTTTAAACCAAGCTATCATTAATAATTCAGAGGAAATTTTCTAATGCAGCAAAGGTGAGGAATAATAATAAAACACTTTCCTAACACCAAGTCTGTCACCTGTAAGGTACAAGTTGATCTACAGTGGCACGACATCGTGAGTAAACATTTCATATGTGCAAAATACTACTAATAAAAGCATTAACAATAGCCAAAGAACTCAAAGTAAGGTCAACACAGTACACCTAACACTTGTAAGTCAACCTCCAATGCACTAAGTGCAGTATGAAAGGCCGTCTCTTGGTCAGAAGCAAATACAGATCAAATTGTTTTATTTTAGCAGAACTGTAGCTACTTTCCACTGTAAAACGTTACTATGAGACTCGTATCAGTGTAATTATACAATATGGGGAATGTTGTTTTAAGCTTTTGATGATCCATATGCCTTCTTTTGTATGTGGAGACAAAATGTCCATACTGCACTTCAATACATCAAAACTGTTCAGTGTCCTTCATGCAGAAAAGGAAAGGGATTTTTAAAGAAAGATTTTTCTATCAAGTCTAAAACTGTAGTGTAGGTTAAGATTAATATATTCTGACTTACAATGATTTTGATAATAAAGGCAAAGGAGGTTGTGCAGGTTTGTCTGGGATGAGATGATAAGTGTAATCTCAACCTCTATGTCTGTCATTCAGTGATACAGAGGAGAGCTTTAACAACCTTTTGATGCTGCTGGTTTCTATGCAGCAGCACAAGCATACATAAAAATGCAAGAGAAGTCACAGACTTTGAGACTCTGATTTACTGCTGTGACTTCTTTGATGTGGGGAGAGATGGAGGCAAGCAGTTACAATCCATCATCCCCTAAGAACAACTTGTGATGGGACAGTTGCTTTTTGCCATAACCTCTCTCAGGACTCTAGAATCTAAGAAAAAAAATCTCCATTTCCCACCCCCCCAGACAAACATACTCCACAACCTCAACTCACATGTTTAAAAATCTCCCTGAAGAAACGTTTCTCAGATTTCAAAGGCTAATCTGCCATTCGTTCCCTCTTCAACGATAAGCAAAGGAAAATAACAAGAAAAAAACAAACCACATTTTCTCCTCAATAAAAGGAGCCTCTATACCGCACACTTTGGGAAACACAAGTAGAAGTAAGCTCCCAGTACATGCTGGCAGGAAAGACTTCTGTTTAGCAGATTTGAAAAAGCATACGTATATGTGAGGAGCATCACAGGCCCTACAGATCCTTCAGAAACCAAGCTGAGTATACCTGGCTTTTGGATAGCCTCTATGACAGATTATCTTAGGAAAAAACCCCAAGAAATACACAATTCACCTTTATAACAGAAGAATGACACCTGAGAGATATTACTTCAGCTGAACAAGTATAAAAAAATTACTGAACCAGAATCATAAGGATTATCTATTTCAATCTGCTGTGTATGACAGGCTAAAGAACCTGTGAAGTGAAATAGCTAGATAATCATAAAAACCACATTTGCTAACAATTTTTGTTTCAAATGAATAGACATATTAAGAAATGGAGTTATCGCAACAGCAAAGAAAATGTTTCTAATAGATTTTCCCTAGTGTTCTTTTTGAAAACAGTCCAATAGAAGTGTTCTTTTAAAGGTTCAGCTTTCATGCTTAATAGAACTAATTCCCAGAAAACAGCGTGCCCCCTCATGTGTCTTTTCCTGTTGGACTAGAAATTCCTGTAATTAGTCCAACTGAAGAAAACCCCCAAATTGCAAATTCTCAGTTGCTGCAAAATTGGGTTAGCAAAAGCAATGAGGACTTGGGAACTAGCTTATCATGCCACACTGTTTTTTTTACATCCGTGTGGACAAAATAAGAAGTATAAAGTAAATATCCAATACTGTTATTATAGTGCAACATATATTCCAAACTTTGCTTCTTTCAAAAGTACACAACAGTTCTGTACTTTGCAATCATTTGATACTATGTACAAATAAGGAAGTGTGAACCAGATTTGACTGACCTCAAAGTTCAATGAGCTGTAAAAAATTGTCCATGTTCTGAGCACAGGTTTAGATCAACCAGCTTGCACATATCACCTGAATGGAACAACTGACAGCCAAACGCCTAGAATTCAGAGATTTTAGGAGAGGCAATTCTATGCTCTCTCTAAAAAAGCTAACATGAGTTTATTGATTACCAAGTCAACTTCAGTCACAACTGTGCTTGTAAACGAAAGTCTAACCATTCATGACATTTATTCTATCGGGTAATTCTTTACCTAAAACCTTTAAAAATGTTGAAAGTTAACAGCAATCTCTAAATCAAATCATAAATCCTTGTTCTACACTAACTTCGTTCCACCCAAAATGCAGTAAAATAAGATTCTAGAAATCCTGCTTCATCCTTAGACAGAAATACAGACTCCTAATGAATAAAGTATGTTTGATTCCTCCAGAAGAGCACATTACCAATTTCGTAAAATCCACATTTTCTGTATTTTCACAACGTGGGGCACTCTTCAGGACATGTACCCTACAGGCAGGATCAGCTGTCCTGTAGCCAACAAAAATGGGGCAAGATACCAAAAGGATAGCATCAAAAATAAAACTTCAGGTGATGGCCCAAGGAGTATTACTACAAATGAGATAAGAAATCCTTGGCAGTGCCCTGGTTGGTAGTACAATGTCTTAGAGGAGTTATTTCTGTCCACTTCCTAGTACTTTCTTTTTTTTTCCCTCCTCTAAATGTAAGAAGATACAATCCATAAGTAGGAGAGAATTTCAGTAGGGGAAAGTAATTTACTTTTGCCATCTAAAAACAATTAATCTTTGTTTTTAGGAGGCATTCTAGTAGACAATTCCTTAGAAATAAAATACAACTACATTTACTAAAGGCAGAGGGAATACCAGGCACAGATCCCAACTTGAATCGTCATAGGAGGCACAGTACAAACAGAAAAGGAAACTCAACATTTCTTTCATACAAATGAGCAGCTATGACTAAAATCAAGTAAAACAGAAAATATTTTCACATTTCTTTTACTTTTTAGAACATGACTGCATCTGAGGCCTCGCCACAGCAGCCGTATCAGTTACCATATCAACAAGCACACCCCTGGAAGCAAACAGCTCCTGTAGGTCTAGCGCAGAGCAAGATTGTGAGTCTACCAGCTCACCTGTTAGTTCTTTTTCTAGTACACACAGCTCCTAAGGGGTCAATTAAACATTGTACATTGAAATCAAATGGAGCAAATATTCTGATAAGAAGAGATAATGACTTACTTTGTTTCTTAATGTAAGTTGATTATGTGCTTATGCAAGAGGCTATCCGGTGGCAGCTGGAACGTTCTACTCCAGCTGAGCCACAGCCTCTCGTCAGCGGGGGTACTGTGAGCTGGAAATGGCACTGGAGCCACCATCAGAAAGAAAGCAATGCTCACACCAGTTCAAAAAGTTCTGGCACATGCAAGGATTAAAGAGGATATTATGCATCAAATTCACCACAAGTGAGTTAAATCTGCTATTGTTAAGAAAGCTTATCACTTTTAAGGAGATTTATTAAGGACAATATGCAAATAGCCAAGGACATTGGGGTTTGAGTGAGGGTTTTTTTGTTGGTCGTTTCGTTGGTTTTGGTTGTTTGAGGGCTTGTTGGTTTTTTTAGGGGGGGGTGTTTTGTGTTTTCTGTTTTGTTTTTTTTTTTTAGTGAAGATATTACAGAAGGAACAAAACTGAATTCAACTACAAACTTCTAAATATAAAACCTCCAGATGCTTTTGTGAGGACACTAGCAGGAGGCTATTAAACAGATAATGATTTAATTTGCAATTTGGGTAAATTTTTACATTTACAGAAAGAGTAAAAGGAAAGTATAGAAGCTATGGTGAAATGTATTTGCACTTAACATAAATCCTTTCAAATGGGAAGTATGGAAGTCCGACAAAAAAGTCCTATCAGAAAACTTCACCTCCAAAATAATCTTAATATGCTATAAAAATACTTCCTGGAGACACATTCAGATTTCACTTGCACACACACCATACACATACACAGCATCCTCTCTTGACTCACAATACTAAGCTCTATTTCAAAGACAGAATCTGCCAAAACTACCACGATTTCATTCATATATTTTAGTTGAAATCTTGAGTGAAAACAAAGCAATTACTATAGAACCTGAATAGGTAAGTCAAATCATCTGTATTAGAACCAATGCCATCCCTCCCATATACTCTATAAAAAGGCCATAAAATGATGCCACAGCCCTACATAAAACCAAAAGTGTATAATTGTAACAAGTAATACTAACATTGCACTGTTAATGGGGAGGAAAAATAAGACAAAAATTTGAATGTTTTCACTTATTCCAATTGAGTTATTGTGAAAAGAAAGGCTTGCTAACTCACAAATATAAAAGTTACAATGATCTACTGTCCCTGTAAGAACTCAGTAATTTTTTTGTAAGCTTCTTAGATTTCCCTAGTAGTAATTATTTTTACACGGTACTTTGCTGTAAGTTTGTAAATTTAGTATCAAACTTAGCTGGTTTAGAAAATCTTGATTTTTGGTACTTGAGAAATAACTAGTGTTTCACTCAAGATCGATAAAAAAATACAATGTCTCTACAACAGTGTTGTGTCCAACTAATGAAGCTGCTTGCTTCAGCTCTACTGAGAGCACAGAGGTTACAATCACATTTTCTACTTTGCTTTATTTCAGGAAAAAAAAAACCCTACAGCATCTCTCTCAGAGAGCTCTTCTGCATTTGCTCAGGGAAGTGAAACACGATGAACTTCAGAAAGTGCCTTCTCTTTGTGTATGTGTGCAAAGGGAAGAGAGCTAGACCACAGAGATGGCAGGGACAAGGTGTCAAAGCAACTTCTGTGGGAAAACCCCTATCATCTAACAAATAGCCATGCCCTCCAATTAATGATCAGCAATAATTCTCCCTCTCCTTGTTCTATATGCAGCTGACCATTTTAAAGGTCTCCATGCTTTAATAGTAGCAGAGTCACAGAATCATTGAATATGCCAAGTTGGAAAGGACCCATCAGGATGGAATCCAAGTCCTGGCCCTGGTCAGGTCACTCCAAGAATCACACCCTGTGCCTGAGAACATTGTCCAAACACTTGAACTCTCTCAGGGCTTGATGTGACCATTTCCCTGGGGAGCCTGTTCCAGTGCCCAACCACCTTCCGTGTAAAAAACTTTTTCCTGATGTCCAATCTAAACCTCCCTTGAGTCAGCTTCATACTGTTTCCTTGAGTCCTGTCACTGGTCACGAGAGTGAAAATCAAATTTAATACCCAACAACAATTATATTCAAATTCACTCTCTGGAGTAAAGAGAAACACTTTGGAGGTTGCTTTTTAACTCTAAAAGTATTTAAATCTCATAATACAGTAACACAGAACATGTCTGAAGACGCTCAGATCTAGATTTAGAGATGGCATATGAATTTTACACATGTCAACACTGTGATGCAACTTGGTTTTGGTTATCTGTTACATGGAATGTGCATTGCTTCAGCTGCCCATGGTTCCATGGCATGAAATACTCATTTCTTGCTTCTCTCAACTTAATCAGTATAAGGTAATTTTTCTCAATCTTTGTTTCAGTGTTGGAGAGAGAGCAATAAAAAGCCAGATTTCTTACAGTGTAGATACCACAACAAGGAAAAAATAGCATACTGGTTTTGTTCTTAGTAGTGTATAATAATTTACCTACTTTTCATGTTTTCATATTAATTTTACATACTTACTTGCAGTAAGTGAAATTTTATTTAAAAATCTTTTCATGCTTTGTTTATACATCTGCACAGATATGAAACCGACACGTGGAAAATCATTTTCCTCAACTGTTATGCTTGCTGGAAACCTTATATGTAAAACATAACTAAATTCCATCTCAAATATTTTGGTTTCAGCTTTGTTTCCCTAATCCCTCACACCTTAGTATACACATTCTCACTGATGTCTCCACAGTGAAAGTCTAGGCATTTCTAAATATCATAAAGCTTAAGACTTAGATAAGCATTAGATTTAGTAGATATTCAATAGTTAGGAACACTCTCATGGAAAAGCATCGTTTTGTTTTGATGTCTCATGAGGTACAGGCTTGGTGTACCCCAGGTACATCCTAGAGAGGAAGGGACACCAAAGGCCACACCATGACCCTTGAAAGCCCTCCAAGAAATACCTATACTTCATATTTCTTTAATTATTCATAATGGGATTTGCTAAGCAAATTAAACTGTAAACTGTCTGGTAAAATAGGGTGAAGAGCCAGCAAGCAGAGGGGTATATACTGAAGGAATTAGACTTACTTAATAGGGGGCAAAAAATAATTTGCAGGTCACCGGAAAGAAACCTAAAGCTCATAAAACCTTGACTATCTATAAAGACACTGAACTCCATAATGCTCTCCTGTATTTACAATATAAAACGAAAATAATTCTAGATGATAGGAGCAGTTACAAAAAGAAAAATTTTTAGGGAAAGAGCATGGAGGAAGTTCGTACAGGCCAAAGGACCGTGGAAAAAACAACATACCAAGGCACTGGCCGAAGCAGGCCAGGCAACAGGATAAACTCACCTGGGGATTAAGCTCCAGGCATGTGGCACGAAGGGGGCCACCCGCCATGGCTGTGCCAGGCCAGCCCCTCAGGGCCCCCACAAGGCCCCCGGCTGGGAGGGCCCAGGTGGGAGCCCCAGAACAGAACCAGAGCTCGGCTGGAAACACAGCAGGAACGCCTGGTCCCTGCCAGGCCCCGTGCAGGGAGGGTCCCCCGAGGCCAGACAGCACCCGAGAGAGAGCTGGCTCACCCCGTAAACCAGAGTGGCTCGTAGAGAAAGCTGCTATGGTTTGCTCTCAAATGGCTGCAGAGCCCCCCTGCAAGGCTGAGAAATGAGCAGACCAGCAATTCCAGCTCTAACCTCACAAGCAGCCACCCACATACTAAGCATTCACCTTCCACTGACAAGAGTTTTTGAAGTGTACACATGTGGCTGAAGAAATTGGATTCCTATGATACTCAATTTCCTTATGTTCAACATATTTTTCCACACAACTTATTTTGGAAGTCTAGTAAAACCAGTGAGTTCAACCTCTGCTATACCCACACAGCTGCTACCCTGTTTAGCAGAGCACGTGCTCCTAAAATCTGGCGTGACAGACAAAACGGAACATCACTGAAGTTTCCAGTCCCCGGGGCCACCACAGTGGCCACTGCTGTACGGTGTCAGAATACCATGACCTAGCAGAGACCGCTAAAACCCTGGCCTTGACCCCACTTACAGGGGATCTAATTCTTGCTTGGCAGCCCCAAGCACACAAGTAACTTAGTCACCATTGCCTCACACATGTGACAGATGCCAGTGTACAGGCACATTCTTTTCCTAAAGTCTCTTGGGGGAAAAAAAAAAAAAGACATGGAAAAACTGCATCTTCAGTACAAAACTGCTGACAAATGATAATAATCCCCTCTGTGACAGCAGAGCCACCTTAGTGGCCTTTCTGTAGCTAATGGTCACGTGGCACTGCCATCACCACCAAAAGGGTTGAGCAATGCAAGTCAAGCTGATTATTCCAAACCTTGTAAGATTAAGATTAGTATCAGCTAAGAAAGCTTCTTCGCCACAGCTCCGGAAGATGCTGTGAAAGTAAACAAATAATTTCTACAAAAAAATATAGCACTGAAGAGAGAATGAATTTTAAACTTTATTTAGAGGAATAGAGATAGGAAAGTAATCTACCTGAGAAAGTTTCCCCTAATGAGGCATAAAAAAATCCCAGTGAGATGACCTGTACAAAAAATACTGATTTGCACTGGGGATGCAGTCTTGTAGAATGACTGTTGTGACAATCTCTTGCTGCTGAAAGACACAGAAGTGTCTTCTCCTTTGCTATTCTGATCTTCTGAAGACAGGTATTTTCCCATATCTAATTCCTGGTATGACCTCATCTCTGGAACCACACTTGCTCTAAATAACATATTCTGTTAAAACTGAACTTATACAGAGTTACACAGGATAGAAAAACACAACCTAGCCCCCTCATGCTATCTTGTTAACCTCCTAATCTAGTAGTGTTTGCAGTTCTAAGCTTTTTTGCCACTGTGGATCAGTTCCCACCACTGAATCAGTTAAACTATCAGTACTGTAAAGAAAAACAGGAAACAATGCACCTCCCTCTCAGCACCTGAAAAAGACAATGCCAATACTACTTATTACACTGATTTAACCTTTTTTTTCCCTATGGTAAAACTGGGGAAAAAAATCAGCAACTACTACATTTGGAAAATCATCTCCTTTAAAGAGAACCACAATTAAATCAATTGACAAGAGTACAATTTGGTTTGCATTTTTAAAACAATCCATTTAAGATGTACTCATAGCCTTCTAAAACTTCTTTATGCTATTCTTTAAACACCTCTGGTTTTTGTACTGGTACTCAAATTTCCACTGATAATAAACTCCTCTAATTACTGCCTGAGGGTGGTCTGGAATTGTGTGTTACTTTAAAGTAGTATGCATCTACCTATGGGTAGCATCTTTGATCATACTGCAAAAATCTTGCATCTCTCCCATTTTATACAGAGCAAACATATGGCTTTTTGATTTGGTCTCTAACGTTAGCTGAGTAGTTCCAGTGTCTCTGAAATGATCACACATCAGAAGATCTAAGAATGCGCTTATTCTTTTGAAATGCCTCCAAAAAGGCTATTCCTCTTTTATTGCTAGTTTGTTATTATTGGTCTGCGCCATTTCCTTTAAAAATTAGTGGCTCTAATGCTATTGATTTAAGAAGTTCCACTCCAGGGAGCTCACATTAAATTCAGTCAAATGATGTAATGTATTGGATTGTCCCATCATCTTAGTTCAAAAATTCTCTAGGTTATGGAACAAGGCTAAGAAAAGAAATCACCTTGGCAATTCCTTGGAATTAATAAATAAATGAGAAGGCCCGTATTTTTCCTTCAAGTTACAGCAAGTAATAAGTCAATACACATCGAATCTATTACTTTAAATTTTTTTCCTATTCTCCTGTATGTCAATAAGAGAGCAGATCACAGCTCTAATTACAACAATTACTTCCAGTGATGCCAATAAGATCAAATGAAAGTTATGTGAGGCTGTTTTAAAGAGATTATTACTACTTTTCCAAGACCCAAAATTGAAAAATTAATTAGCAGATGCCTATTTTGCAACATTTTAAAACTCACATCCTCTCCAGACATTTGCTTTCTTCTAGCTCTCTAAAAATGTTCAGCTTTTACTTGAAACATCCCTAAAACAACATTCAATACCAGTATAACAGGATTACAGGTCAGCAGTGTGTCTTGTGGGCCAAATACAGTAACAAAGGTGCTTTCACACACAATCTCTTGCTGCTTTTTCCTTTCAGAAAAATGGAACAGAAAGAAAAAGGCATTGTAAGGTATTTCAGTTTGCTCAGAATTACACCAATACATAAGGTAATTCCCTACAAGTGTTTTCTACAATCATTTAAACACCAATTCTGAGCTTTAGTAACTGTGAGAGTTTTTGTTTTAATCCTGTGAAAAAACTCACCAATTTCATCATCACTTAGATCTGCCAAAGTGAACTTTCTTGTGTTTCTCCCATTGCCAGATAGAGCCAAAAACCAACACTGCTTGTCAGCTTCTGGCATTTAAAAAACAAATACACTTGTTCAGCTCAGCCTATTACAAATGCTTCCTTCAATATAAAACAAAACAATCAACCAAAGAGAAATGAAGCCAAAACAAGACAGGAAAAGAACTACACATGCTGAGCAAGTAAACCTCAGAGCAGGATCTAAAGGTTCCTGAGCTCAGGCTCCAGAGAATTCAAGTGGATCAATTTCCAAGGTCAGAAGACCTTCAATATCCAACTCTCAAGCACAAACAGAAATCCATCAGAAAAAGGCAAAGGAGGAAAGGTTGCCTGCTCACAGATTTCTAAAAGAACACTGCTAACCTTGTAAATTCAGAAGGGTGATGGATTTTGTCAAACTATGTCCTATGCTGCCTGGTAAATCTTCTTCACTCAATGTGTATTTCTATGTAAAGCTTTGAAGGTTCTGAACTCATTAGGAATAACAAACATATTTGAAGTTGACAAAATGGGGTAATCTTCATGACCCGTTGAGAACAAAGACCCACCATACATAGGTGGAAGGGTATGTTAGGTCATGCTTCCCTAAGTCCTTGCATTTAGCTTGTTACTATAACCTGGAAAAGAGCAACAGCAAAGAAAAGCTCAAGGCACAAAAAGCCTCCAGCACTGAAGAAATGTTTGTTTTCCACTTACCAGCATCACTTACAACTTCTGCTATCTATATACAACTGGACAGAATTAAATCTGATACTGTTCTTCACTGAAAATTACTGTAAAGCCAGTTAGTGACAATATTCTCTCATTCCTCACTGGAACAGAAGTCATCAGAATGACTTACCTATGAAACATCATTTCCACAAATCAAATCTGCACAGCAACTTTCTACTGCACATCACCAAAGGCATAAAACCAGCCGTGTAAATGATATGTTTTTCATACCATATCGAAGTTAATAAGCTAAAGACACAAAAATCAACCAATTTAGGATAAACAGTGACTTGACAACCACTTTTTCATCACCGAAACCTTCCTACATTTCTGTAGGATATATACCAATCAGCAAAAACACTTGACTCTTGAAGCCAGGTATTTAAGGCCTTCAGAAATCTCACAGATCTCAATTTGTTTACGTAAAATAAACAATTACCACATGAACTTCCCCCATCATTACTTCTCTCCACATAATTAGGTTACTCCTAATAGTAATAATCTTCATTTAAACAACACATAAACAAGCAAAAAAAATTCCTGTAAGATTCATTCAATGTGCCTAACCCTAACGATACCGATGTAAAGGAATCTGAATCTCACATTTTTCTTGCTATATACATGAATGAATTCCTCCTTTCCTCAACAGTTAAACTACTAACTCTGAAGCAGTAAAGAAGATATAGTCCATAACAAAAAAATTTTACACTGTAGTAACTGACTTTCATATATTTGTGATGATAGTATAGAATAAGCAATGTTCTTTCTGAGAAGCTTTGCTACGATCACAAGCCTTCCATCCTTCACTCAACACAGTAGCTTGCTTTATTAGTCCAAAAGGCACAAGATTGTCCTGTTTCGAGGTACATGCAGTGTTATTTCATTGTGTACGGAGTATTTCCTAAATACTGTTCCATTTGGAAAATTAAAAAACACTATGTTAACACAAACAAAATAAAAATGCTTTGTTATGGGACTATGCTGGCTTTTTCTTCCTGGGAAAGCAAAGTACTTGGAATTACAAACTTCAGTTTCTGTGTTCTGCTAATAAGAGATTAGAAGTTAACAATGCACCAACTGTTACAGAAAATAAGACTTACTTGCTGGAACAAAGACAGTATCTGCTAATATCCACTTATACTAAAGCCTTAAAAAAATGTGTGAAAAGGAAAAAACAATCTATTTATCCACAAATTGCAAGTTCTGCAGGTTTTACTCTAGGCTTCACACAGGAAAACTTGAATCAGATTATCATATTTAGTATGGTGTTACATATTGTGAAGTTAAAAGAAAAATCAGAGTTTAAGTTTCCTATAACAGCTTCATTCTTAACTGTATTCAAAATAACATGATCTGAACAGCTATAGTGGGAATGATTCAGGATTATTCTGGAAGAAAATGCTTTTATTAATTAAAATGGTTCCTCTTGCATCAAGGAAAGGTAAGTCATAGCATAAGCCCTTATGTCACCCAGACATAATACAACAAGCAGCATCCTCTTATGTAATGCGTCTCTTGCTCCATCTTTAATATAGGTCAAATTGCCACAACCTCGATACATGGAAGGGGAGATAAAGCAAACACCATAATCTAGCAGAACAAGAATTTCTTTTGTAAGACATATGATAATTTTTAAACACCTCTTGTAGTTCCAAGTTTTGCTCTCTCAAGGCTGCCATACGTGTAAACTCTTTCTCCCTAAAATGTATTAGCATTCTAATAACATCCTTCTCTGCTGTTCCACTGTTTATATTACCTATTTCAGCTACGAAAAGTTGCTTTCTATTGTCTTCCTCCTAGGAAATAATTTTTCTACATTCATACTGACAAAAGACTTCCATCGAAAGATCAAGTTTAACACTGTGCTCTCGAAACTAAGCCAGCTCATCCTGTTCTTTGCTGACATGCAATTCTAACAAAAGAACAAAAAAAAATCTGATCATAAACACAGCTTACCTTGAGAACCTTCCTGCTTGAGATCAGCCTGAGTCAACACAAAAATAGCTTTTAGACTTCATTTAAGAGCAACAGAACCACAAGCTAGGTCCAAGATCAACCCAGCAGCAGGACTACACACTGCACTGCAGCTCAACGTGTTATTTCTGTAACAGTCCCCCAGACATGATTAAGAATGTTACATGGGCTGGTGCATAGGGGAATGTGCATGTGTTGGGAAAGGTGGTGTTTATATTCCACAAAGAGAGATTCTCAAGTCTTATCTTCTCCTTTGAGCCAGAACAAAAGAAATACTTATATACAATATTACGCGGTGCTGGGTTAATGCTGGACTTTGCCATCTTAGATGTCATTTCCAACCTGAACCATTTTGTGATTCCACTGCCCTGCACTGTACTACAGGGAACCAAATAAAATTCAAAGTAGAACAACAAATCTGCTTTTTTGTGGGGAGGTGCCAGACAATGAAAGCAGGGAAGCTGCGATGTGTCTGGATGACACTCAGCACAGCAAGCATGCAGACTGGCCAGTAAAACAAAGCAGACCTACAGCTGGGGACTAAACAGAACTAAGGCATGGCAAAGCGAGGATCATCCAACACCATTGTACAGAAACAACCACACGAATATTTTACAGAATAGTGGTAAATTTTGATGACAACACAAAGTGGGATTCCAAAAGAGGACTGGGATATTGTACTAAAATACCTTAAAGACTGTAGTAAAAAAAAAGCAGTAGAACTTAATCATACAGAGCATAAGCTGAAGCACATCTAAGGACTAAAAACAAAAGCTGTAGCTATAAAGAGGCAGCTCATCAGCTGGATCAGAGAATGGGCCTATAGACAAAGAAGTGTACTGATAACATCTTAGGGGGCATGGGTGGCATCTAAAAACAAGTACTATTCTGGCCTTCCTTATTTTAAAAAAAGATCAATCCAAATTAAAACAAGCACACAGCAGGTCTATATCAATAATCAGAGAGCCTTTGTGATGAGAAGAAACTAACCCTTCTTTGTCTAGGAAAACCTAGGAATCCATGACATTTAAGGACGAAAAATGTGTGTTTTCCTCTAAAATACAAATTAATGAAAAGGAATGAGTGTTTGGTTTATTAACAGATATGTAAAAATTGTCTGTAAAGTTGGACAGAAAATGTAGCTCAAAAAAAGTAGTGAAATTTTGGTCATTTGTAGAGGTTTTGGGTTTTTCTTGGTTTTTTTTTTTTTTGGACAAGGGGTAAGAAACTTTCAAACAGCGGATAAAAAATTCTAACAACTCTTGAACTTGGTAAACTGATGTCACAAATGCTGGCTGTGTGCCTGGAATATGGAACTTTATATGAAAGAATAAAAGCCAAAAGGCATCTGGGAAAGGGAAGGTAATACTCATCATTTGCTCACAAAAACATGATCTCTCAGTGAGAATTTTTTAAGTCACCAGCAATCTGCATTATTTCTTCCACTGTTAAATGTGTTAATATTCCACTGAAAAATGTTAAGTCCTAAAATATTTTTCATTACAGAAACATACTCACTTGAAATAATATGAGACTTAAGTCTATAGAGAGTATTTCAGAACAGGGCTTAGAAAAACATCACCTGCCATCTGTTCTACTAGACAGTTTCTACCAACCATAACATATCAAATTGCTTATCTAGTCTATACTTAAAATGTTCTTCCACTCCAGAAGACTTTCTGCTGACACACATGACATATTAGATGTACTAGATGTATTAGACAAGACAACTTCATATTTATTAGATATATATATTTTGCAGTCAACAAAACTGTCAATAGTCAGAACTGAAAACTAATGCACTTATCAAACAGATGGAAGAAGCCCAGGCTTTGCTTATTTCAATTATCTAAGCCTAGCAGTCTGTAGCCTCAAAGCTGAAGATCAGTACACCTACATTAACAAAACTTCAACACTAAGAAATAGGAGAGCCTTTTCTAAATGCCATGAATCAGCTTTGGAAATAAAAACAGCAAAACAAATTAAGAGAATAGTCCAATCCTAAAATGTTAAAGCTTTCAAGCTGCAGTACAATAACTACACTCATTAAAATATCACGGCCTACCACTGAGGATACTCCACTGGGAATAAGAGCCACCACAGCTAAATTTAACCTTTTTATATAAGTTATTTTTAACTTCCTGTGTAAGTAGCACTATTTAAGTGAAAAACAAAGCCAAGAGTTAAAAAAACAAGTGGTATGGCTGTTCTTTGCTTAAACAAAAACCTGTCCATAAGGTACCACTGGACTCCTGCCCAAGAAAACAGTGCCTGAAACTGGGAGTATCCCCACAGTATTATATGGGGATGATGTATGATGTCAGAAGTCTCATAAACATCTTCCTTAATTACACTTACTCTGTAATTACCTTAGTTTCGCAATAAGATTTCTACAAAACATATTTAGGGCTAAAAAGGTAATGAACTAGAAGCAACAGTCATCACTGTCTGTAGGGCAACCTGTTCTTCCCTCCTAATTCCCTGTTAAGAGCATTTATAGCCTGCAACACAGGTAAGTGAAGCAACTCCTGTTCTCACTTCAGTAGGATCAAGCCAACATTATGTCAGTGTCAGCACAGACAAAGCGATCCTGCTTCTGACTACACAGCTGCTGCCCTAAGAAATAGATAACGAATAAGATCCTAAGAGCAAATCCACAGAAGCATCTTCTGCCTCAGAAGGTGATGGTGCTTCTTGGAGGCACTTTGTGTGTGCTGTACTCACTGAAATTTCAGTGTAACAGATCAATTCTGGTGAAGGAAACCACAGCAAAAAAAAAAAAAATGGCACAGCTGTCTAAACTTCCTAAGCCATGGCTAATGGAAAGCTATATACCTCAGCCTTGGAAAGACTCATAAATATTATTCTAGGGGGTTGTCATACAATATTAATACTTCCCACAAAAGTCTCCACTATAATAATGGCCTAACTGTAAGCAAGAGATAATCAGTGTGCTAGAAATATTTATAGCTGGCTTAGAATAACAGAACCACAGAAACCTTAAGGTTGGAAAGGACCTCCAAGATCAGAGTCCAACATCTTTGATCACCATCCTGTCAACTAGACCACAGCACACAGCGGTCATCCAGTCATTTCCTGGCTTCTAACAGTACTTGACTCTCAGACAAGGAACCAGCTATCTAGTGGCTGCAGGCAGCAAGAGCTAAATTTCAGAACCATACTTGGTAACTGCTAACAGAATCATATCCAGGCATCCTTAATGGCTCCCTGGGTATAAAGAGCCCCATACTGCTAAAGCTGAACTGTGTTCAACTCTGAAAGGCAGAGTTCCTTGGGTCATAGGAAATAAGGGGACAAAAGCGACAGGAGATTAAGAAATGTGAGTTTACACCAAAGGATTACCTAACATGAGGTTCACGGCACACCGTCTCTGTAAGGCAGCCGTGTCAGAATTTGTCTTGAAGTGTAAATGACGCTTTGAACTCTACGTTAAATGCAAACACAAACGTGTGTGTGAGGCACCCAGACTCCTGGCATAGTACTAACACATATGACAAAGGCAGCTGGGAAGACAGCAAAACCACACAGTTTACTGTGACAACACAGCAATAAAGATAAAAATTATCTCAACGCATTTCTGCTTATTTAGTACTCAACTGAGACAAAGTTCACAAAATACTGCCTGATTTTATTAGCGCTGTAAAGCACTCTCCAGACATGACAGTTCACCAGAGATAGACATCGGAGGAAAGAATTTCACTCTTTGGAAACAAGAAGAAATAGATGTGACATTCAAATCCAGCTTCAAGAAAATACGTTCTGACCAAAGAAAATAGGTTAGCATGGGCACAGGAACAAAAAATACATCATGTGTAGAATGAGACAAAAGAATTAATGTCGAGGAAGAGAATAATCTCAAGACGTGAAGTGTGCCCTGAGCATAAGATCAGTATATTCTCATTTTCCATGCAACTCCTGAGCCCTTCCAGGCAATGGTATTATCTGCAAGACAGTACCATATAACTGAGTACAAGAAGCAAGAGAAGCTGGAATGAAGAGGGGAAAAAAAACGAAAGGAAAAGAAGAGTAATGAAAATAAAAACAGCAAATAGGCAGAAGTCCTCTGAAAAAATATGTTTCTTCTGAAATAAATCTGACACACTTCAATGTCACTAAAATGCAGTTCCTGGTAAATATGATTCCACATTAAAAAGGGAGCTACACACAACGCAAATAGATATTCTATTCCTGATGGAAATCTGTTTAAGACAGACATGCTCTACTAGTAAATTGCTAAGCATCATTGACACTCAAACAATACACAGATAAGGTATTTATTTCATACTTCATAAGCATCTCCAAGATTATCTGTCATTTTCCATGCGCATTTTCTGTTTTGTGAAAATAAGCATGTAACCTGATTTCTGCCACAAATGAGGAGTTTTTTCTTTCAAAAGCACTGATACAAATACTGCAATCCACTTGCACAGAAGTATCTGTATCTCAATTTCAAAAACAGGCCCTGAAAGTTCCCCAAATAATCTGAAACCATGTTCTTTCCACACATTAAATAGTGATTTCAGTTTTGAGATGATATTCTCTAACTGAGAAATACTAATCCTTCCATGAACTACACAAGTCTCCAGACAATTTCTGCTGCACTGGAATGAGCAAAACCTCATGCAAACCTTCCTTCTCTAATAACTGAGCAACCTAAACTTGACAAAATCACCAAGAATTAATCTTAGTTATAAAAAGAAAAAACAAAAGAAGTCTGAACCTTGTCCTTTCACAAAGATACTATAAGTTTAAATCTCAACAGTTCAATGTATGCAATGTCATGAGGAAAAAAATCCCAAGCATTAAGAGAGCAAAAACTGGCAAATCCCTATTTTTCAGAAAGTATATCAATCTTCTCCTCTTCATATCATTCCTACTGCCAAGATAATTGAGTAGCATACATTTTAGCCAGTGACCCACATTACACAGCATTATCTGGTTTAACAATACTTAAGCAGAAAAAGGGCTTAAGTAGCTTACTATGTAAATGGTAAACCACAAAAAAGGATAGACAAAATGAACAGAAGCAATTCAGTGGTCACATTTCAGTATACTGTCACACTTAGAATTCATGTTGTTTTATTTGCTAAGTATCTAAACAGATTTGGGCATTTCCAACAAATAAGGAATTATTAAGGGTTGATTAAATGAAGCATTTTGTCTAGAGACAAGACTGGCATGTGCATACAAATTGCAAATGAAGTCAAATATTTTTACCTTTAGAGAAATTATTTTCAACAGTCATAGTCCCTAAAGGAGAACCTGTTCCTTCCCTCTGCAGACCTAATCCTGTCACAGCTTATTTCCACACCAATTCCTGCACAAACTAACAAAATCCTCCTGTAACAATAATTTTTTGAAGTTGTAACTGCAGAATGACAATGAACTCTTGAACTTACACCCATGCATATTCATAAATCATTACTACAATAAAAACAACCAGGACTAAGATCGCAGAACTTAATTTTATCCAAAAAAATCTGGATCTGGTATGGAATAGACTGTTTTAAACTGGAGTTCAAAAATTCCTCCCTACAGAAAGCGTTGAAGGAATTCTACGTGTTCAAAGACTTAAGAGCAGTGCTGTGGAGCTACTGTTCTTCAAAATGCTCTGAAAGTCCAACCATGACTACTAACAGGAAACCTCTGATAGGCTTTTATAAAAGCTGCTTTCTTTATATAGAACAATCTTCACAAGAGCTCACAAATTAGCTTGAGATAGTTGTATTTAGCTTGCTTAATATACAGGTGATTTTCACTATTAAGTCCAGTGCATCAGTCATTAAGAGGAGAGGGTAGCCAATTCTCATCTCTACATACAAAATTTGACTATTCTCTCTGTTCAACAAAAATTTAAATTAAAAAATAGGTTTACAACATTAATCAGACATCCAATTTAACAATATTAGGTCAGGAAATTATGTTAACATTAAAAAAATGCAAAAGCAAAAATCCAGACTTTATTGCTAAATTATATACTCTATGTGGAGAAAAGCTAGTATTTTACAGAATTTCAGATGATCCTCAGCTCCAGTAGATTCAAGCATACCAGAAGTCTCAGCTGCAATTTTTTTTCCACAGGTTTTAATTTGAGGAGAAAAACCACAATCTTTCAAAAGCAGTTCTCTTGTGATACAATTAACTCAGAAAAAAAAAATTCTCAATTTGTATCAATTTCCCTTTGTAACTTTGTAGTATGTGTCTCAGCATAAAATTTGACAAAAAAACCCCAAANAGTATTTTACAGAATTTCAGATGATCCTCAGCTCCAGTAGATTCAAGCATACCAGAAGTCTCAGCTGCAATTTTTTTTCCACAGGTTTTAATTTGAGGAGAAAAACCACAATCTTTCAAAAGCAGTTCTCTTGTGATACAATTAACTCAGAAAAAAAAAAAAAATTCTCAATTTGTATCAATTTCCCTTTGTAACTTTGTAGTATGTGTCTCAGCATAAAATTTGACAAAAAAACCCCAAAACCCACCACCACTAACCCATGCGCAAAAGCAGCCTGTTATAGCCAGACTGTCTCCGACAAGGTAAAACTTTGGAACTTTTTTCTCCACCCCTTGCCTTTAAAAGTGACCCCATTTTATCTCCCTTTATACACTTCACTAAAAACTGTTCAGAAATTTGTATTAGCAATTTGGGGAAATTAAAAGAAGGGTTAATAACCTCAGTCCTTTACATCCAATTTGAAATGAAAATTAGTCCTGCCAGCTCACATTGGATGACCAGCTTTTATCTTCTACTATCCATAACACCTGACAGCAATTTACAGTAGGTGGTCATCAACCACCCCAACTCACAGGGAGAAACTATTCTGCTAGTCCATTAGGTGAGTCACTCAGGGTGACACACAGGAATATTTTCCTACCTGGATTTCTAACACCTGCATTCTTCACAAAAGCAGCAGTGCTTTAGCCATTAACCTGACCCAGAAACACTCACCAAGGTCTCTGAAGAGGAGACCAGAGCTGTTACTTTGGGCCTGGAGGACTAAATTAAAACTGCTCATGTTTTAAAGAATTTTCACTACTGTTTCTCCTAAAGTAGGCAATCAGGCTTGTAGTGATTAATACCTCTATTAGGAATGCTGTTTTTCAGGTTTCAAAGTTCACATGCCCAAGTTAATCCACATTTGTGTTCCTATATGGAGTTAATAGAAACCCAAATTTCCTAAGTTTCACACAGGACACAATCACTCAGACAGCAGAATTACAGACACTCTACATGACAGCCTTGAAAAGTCAGCTATATTTGCAGTGCCTTTTTTCCTCATACTTAACATTAATTCTTAAACTGATCAAGACTCTTCTCTAAGAGCTTCTGTAACCATCACTATACCTCTGCAAAGCATCTTTTAGGATCATACAGTAATCCATATGATGGAAATTATCTTGCAAAAAAGTGGTGGGACTCGCTAGAGAAAGGGGAAAAAAAAAGGCAGAGACATCCTTTGGGTCCTTTTTTCCAGAACACCCTCATGTTTAAGTTTAACCCACAAACTTTCCTCTTACTGCTCAATCCTATTTAGCCTTCTCTCAAACAGAAGTCAGGCCATGGCAATTATCCCAGTCACCATTACTAGTTTTACTCATGGACAGGAACGAAAGACTGATACAGCATACAGCACACCAATTGGGAACAATAATCATCTTTTCTGTTCTAATTACTTTTCTGTTCTACTTCTGCCTTCTAAGTTTACACCTTGAAAGAATTTCCCAGAAAACAGTAACATATCTGCCAAAGGTTCACAATTAACTAGGATATATAGGACATATAACCAGAACTATTTTCATCCTCCTCCTGCAGTAGGCATCACATTACAATTAGCAGATATGGAATCCCAGCACCTATTTATTGTCCAGTATCTGTCTATTTTGAAATTCTTCTGGAACACTGCGCAATTAACTTTGGATTGTGTGATTTTGCATTCCTAGCTGAATGTCAGCACACTTTGTTCCTTTGTCTAGAATACGTATAAATTTGCTGAGGGTACATATCCTTGAAGATCCCATTGGAAAGACCTCTGTGGAAATTGATCATTTAGTTTTACCTTTTTCTCATCCTCTGGCCAGTTATTAATACAACAGGAGGTGGTTCCTCTTAATCCACAGCAGCTGATTTCCTTTAAAAGCCTTTGGCAGGAGGTCTTGTCGACTGCTTTTTATAAATCGAAGTGCATTACACCAGCCATATACTTATTCCTCTCCCTCCCTGTGCCCTCCAAGGATTCTAACTGCTTTATGATGCATGACTTCTAGCTAAAGAAGGCCATGGGTTTTTTTTAACTTGATGTGTTTAAAATTTTTTTATGGTACTCTTCTTGAAGCACTCAGTTCTACTTATTTCCTAGGTCACTGTGTATGGTATCACACGTGCAGCTTCCATTCCTCTGGTACACACAGCTTGCTGTAAGTGATTGATGACACTTGTGACAAAAAAATTAGACACTTACACATCTGAGTTATTTTACACCTTGAGTAAATTTTAACTGGTTTGCATGATGCAAATTAATTTATATTGATTGCCTCCCAACACATCAATTAAAAACATCTTGTTGACTGCGCCAGTAAGAAATTCTTCAGGCTGAGAACTCATGTACAGCCCTCCAACAGTGAACATTTCCGAAAAAAAACTGTGGCTTGTCTACTGTAACAGCACCTTCTGTAAGAATTCCCTGATGTGCTGGCCACTGAACAGACCACAGCCTTCCTCACATTCCTCCCATTGCCAGTGATGTCAGTAATTATCTTATGGTTTTAATTTTAAACCTATCATTCTTCAAACAGTTCTGGCTCTCTGAAGGATTACTACCATCAGCTTTTTTCATTCCATTTGACCTGTTTGGTTTAGTTTGCCTTTTTTTCTAATATATTGTCACATGTTATTTCCAAGTCTCCAATCTGTTGTCTTGACATGCAAGACTCCCCTTCACAGCTCTGCCTCTTCATGTCTTCTTACTTGGCTTCACTGAGTCTGAGGCTTGACTTAGTTTTTGGGAAGGGGAAGAACAGGTCTTATTAAAAAAATTGGGAGAATTTTTGTTCATACAGGAATGCCATACACCAATACAACACAGGTGATTTTCTCAAGATAATTGACAAGTAACATCTTGAATTAGACTCCCTGCATTGCCTAAGATGCCCTTGATGTGTGAAGAGGAAAAGTTAGATAATCAAAAATCATCCTTGAGAGCTGAAATAAGTATTGTCTCCAACACATTCAGCTGTAAGATTTGCTCCTCCTCCTCTGTCCTGAGTAAATGAACTGTACTACTTTTAACGAAACTACTTCCTTTTTTTATGCCTTCTAGCATTTTTGTAATTGTCAGTATTCTGATTATGCACCTAAACAGCACAGCTACACTATCAGTCAACAAAACAGCAACAGTATTAACCCCATTCACCTTTTAAGACAGATTTTAATCCATTTAAACTAATATATCTTACTTTATCCCATTTTCCTTAATAATATAGCATCTTTCTACTAAAGCAACCCATCTGCAATGCAATTCCTACATATTCACACCCAGATACTGCACTCTCTTTGCTTAACTCTTCCATCAAATTTCTCAAAACACTTACAGCATGAGTAAGCTCATTTTAATATAGTTATTTTAGTCTACTACCTTTTTCAAAAGGCACACAGCATTTTGGTAAAGGCATATAAGATTCCATGCTTTATCAGCTTGCTTATTTTTCTATACCATTTTATGTACCATTTAAGTGGACTTTATTTGGCAACACATTAAAATTCAAAAAAGAGGCAACAAGAAAAAAGGCCAGAAGTATTTTCCTTGGCCTTTTATCACTCAGTGAAATATTATCCAAAAAAACCCCTTTTCTTCTACAGCTTTCAGTGTAAGGAATGATGAAAAATTTATTACAATAAAGCTAGTATACTTTTAAAATTTCATTACAGATTTTGACAACTGGCAGAGTGCATCTCTAATTCCAGGGACTAAGAAGAAATCCTTGCATTTTTAATTCACCTGCCCAATCACTGCTCATTTCTACACTTTCCAGTAGTTCTCCACTGAAAGACCTTTTAGCCCCTTTGCCAGTTCCTGGGAGGTGTAACAGCACACCACCATCCTTCAGCAATCCCGCCTCTCAAATACTGGCCTCTGACAGCCCCTCCTCAGCCACGTGTTCCAGGAACCACTGCAGTGTCACCACCAGCTCCCTATACCCAAGCACTCTGCATTCATCTTCTGACACTACTAAACTGCTCTTGAGAATCCTTTAAAAGCTTGGCTGCTCACCTGGAGCATGTCCTTTGCTCAGTACCAGCTTCTTTCTATCCCTTTTCTATCATCAGTGCTTAACCCTTCTCACTGGCAAGCTGAGACACCTGTCTGCACACTGGTCTATATGAACCCCTCGGGAGTCCGTAAATTACAGCATGGCAATATTACAGCCCAACCCAACTCTACTACAGCTCAGTGGATTTGGCAGTGTAAGGTTAATCACTGGACTGATCTTTTCCAGCCTACGTGACTCTATAATCTCACATCTGATCAGAATAGTCCTGAGAAAACCAGACTTGGCTGAAACAAAACAGCAGACAAAGCTGCCTACACAGACAGCAGGTGTTAACAAATGCCCAAAGTTCAGCAAGAATATGGCAGCTGGGAATCCTCACTCACGGTCCCAAACTGATTTTGGCTCAGATGCTCTCTGGGTGGGATATGCTTTCTACATATTTAGATATATGCTTCCATTAGAAATGTTAGCTCACAGCAAGTTACTGGTATTCCATTTATTAACACATCAAACTCCAGAGCAACCTTTACATTCTCTTAAGACATTTCTGATGTAGCTCACTAGCTGTCAAAGTCTGATGCCTTTTGTTGCATCCTCTTGAAATGTCAAAGTTTCATAACCTGCAGCTATTCTGTCACTTCATCTGACTTTGTATATGAAATAAATGTAGTGGGCATCAGATCACTGCATTTGGCCTGCTTGAAGGGTGAAAAATTTAAGTCACAGCTCAGGAACAAAGTAATATAATGTGGCAGCCTCTTATTAATAGCATGAAAGGAAGTAGAGCATGGAATAGCTTTCTTATTACACCAAAAATGACATATTAGATTACAGTATGCTCATTTTTTGTCAGATTATATAGTCATTGCTCCTAGAAGGACAGAGAATTAGAGTTTTTGCCTAGTTTTTTTAAGCATGATAAATTTACCCAAGAGTTTGGATGCTTCTTGGTTTTGTTGTTTGCATAACTATCATGACTAGCAAACTATCTGTAATAAATACACTGTTAAACAGTACTAAATTTTTTAACCACAGTATTAAATTTTTGTTCTATTTCAACTCTTGTGATTACAAGAAATAGAGTATCTAAAGGTTTAGAAAACAAACAGAACCCTCAACCTCAAAATTAGAGTTTCATTGCTATTCGAATACTGCTCAACTCAACCCTGTCAGTTTCTGCTTTGTTCAAAGCAATGTCTTCCCTCCCCACTTCCATGGAAAAAAAACATCTTTGTAAGCATAGCTGGTGATGCACACACTTCAGCCTGCTCCAACATGTAAAAACCTGCATTTGAGCCAGTGAAATCATGAACAGTCACAAGAAAAAAAAAAGTGAAGTCTGAATAGCAGACACCAGAAAGGTGAGTAAACCCAGAGACTGCTCACCAACCCCGCACAGCACCTGCACAGAAGAAGCAGAGGACTGCTCCCCCATCCAGTGCAGACTCCTTTACTGTAGGCACTAAATTAAAACAACAAACTGGACGACTCTCAGGTGCTCACCTAGCAGGAAGGTCTCTTAAGGAAATCCATAAGCCCAAAGATATGCTGCTCCCCCAAATAAAAACAGCTAAAAAAGTTATAGCTTGAATTTGCTTTCATTTGTTAGTTAAAATCAACTACTTGATTTTGGAGAAGGGAAAACTTAGTCGTTTTCCATACAAGCATTCCTTGCTTTTTCCATATGACATTGCAATTGAGCTGTGCATTACCTTATCACCAACCACAAGAGGTATCACATGCAGGTATCTGAGTACAGTTGAAGAAGACAAATAATGTGTGAGATTAGAATGCTGTAGTAATTTTGATACATCGATTCAAGCGCAATAAGCAATTAGAATATCACATCACTCACCTCTACAAACCTTGGGAGTCAAAGCTGTGTTCTGTGCCTGAGCCTTTTAAACAAAGTGACAGTAGTAAACACCAGAAATTACAATACTTGCAGCTGAGCTGAAATGTCAGCCTGAACACATTAAGTAATTTTACATTAGGCAAATAATATGCATTTTCTTAACTTGTTTTCTAAGTACAGACTTCTCAACACCAACATCTGGATAATAATGGTTGAATGGAAATCAGGTAAGGAGAAAGTGGTAGCAGGCAAATTAACTGCACAGTGCTTTCACTGCCACCAGAGCTCCACCCTGCAGCACACCCAGCCACTTCTGCCAGTGCTCTCCATGGACAGACCACCTGCTGCTGCCCTGCACAACAGATGGTGCTGAAAGATTAAAACCTCTATTTTAGGTTATCAGTTTTATCAAAAAGCCTAGTCCTACAGAGAGCATTCACTAGACAAATTCTACTTTTCACTGTCACCACTAGGTTTGAGGGACCCTGGCTACATTGTTTATCCTATCTAGGACTCTGTTCACACTGCAGATGAAAAACACTCTTCCAGCTCAACCAGATCTGGGAACAGAGACAGCAATTCACTAGCATTTACTTCCTCAGTAGGTCTTCAAGCGTGCCCAGTAATGACCTAATCTCCCAAGACCAAAATTACAAGAATTCCTGAATGTATCAAATGCTTTACATATTGGACTGGGGTGGGGCACCACATATGTCTGCTTCTACAAAGCTTTAATTCATCTGATACCAACTGTACACAGAATGGCTGATCCTCCTACGATCCGGGCATGAATAGCTAATGGCTGCCTTCTTATGATTTAGACTACAGACTCTGACACAGTCAGAATAGTAAAATAAAGATTAATAAACTTGGTTTGTAACAAAATTATACTTGCTACCTAAATGTCTAACAATTTTATTATGTTAGTCACTTCAAGGCCTCCCAGGAAAGTAAAGCTATTAGTAAAGTAAAAGTAAAGCTGCTGCATGCATATTTTCAGCACTAAGATGCCCAGATGACCTGATGTAATAACTCAATCTTTGCTTTTGTCATTTACTCTGAAGATCTAAACCAGTATAAAGTTGTTCTTGAGAAGTGTTACCTGCATGCTAGACCTCATTGAGTGTTCTACCTTTTTTTGGTGTCTTAGATTTGTCTTGGAAAAAAAGAAAAAGAACCAACCAAACAAACAAAACTTAAGAAGAACTCAGATACAGACCCAAAAATTTCAATGAACAAATGTTTACTTGCCACTGGGAGACACTTGCCAAACGCCACTTTCTCAGTAACAGGCCTGATGACTGGAGAAATGAGAGCAACACTTTTTCCTTGGAGCAGACTCAGCTAGTGAATAACACCAGTTAAAAGGAAGAGTGCTTCACAGACACTGTCACTGCTGGAGAACACAAAGGCAAGGCCATTCCGTAAGACATTAGAAAACTGTGTCAGTAATGGAGACAGTGAAGTTGCTTTCCACAATGCGTAACAGCAGCATACAGGATGCTTTTCAATATAAAAACTTCAAACATGCACACACAAGAAGCATTACATCCTGAAATCTCAAGAGTAAAAAAGGATTTTTTTGTCTTTTTAAATACACAGAAGTAGGGTAACATGTACATGTTACCATATACATGGTACTATATGTACCATCACAATACATTACGAGGGATTTATCCTCTAAGACTAAAACACAGGGGATTTTTAGTAAGTGCAATAAAGGGTAGTAACTGCCAAGAAAATTACCAAAGCTCCATTCTAAGCTCAAATCATTTACTTTACCATACTTGAGCAACTTTATACTGATATGGTAGTTCACAATGCTACCAGATTCAGGAAATACAAAGGAGTGGAAACCTTGTATTGATTTTAGAAAATATTTTCTTTATGCAGGCAATGCTTTCTTCCTTCCTCATTTATATCCATCTCTACCGCAGCAATATCAGTCCAAGAGTCACATTACTCCAGGTCATCAATGTTATAAATATGGCACTGTAGGAAGGAATCATTACTATCTGAGCAGTTGCTTCTCCTGATGGGGCTTTTATCATATATCACTCTAGTAGTAGATGAGTCTAATGTTAGCACTGCAGTAAGTGGCAATATTGCTAATCAAGAGAACAAAACACACTTTACATCAGGGAGGCATCCTTCAAACTAACTGCAACAGGAGCCTTCGGGGACTTCTGCAGAAACAACCAGAAAAACAATCCTCACTTAGTTCCTCACACTTCCTGACACCCCCTTACTCGCTGGATTCCTCAGTTTCAGAGAGAGTTCTCCTCATGCAGAGAACATCCCCTCTCAGTAAGGGTCCTAGCAAATAAACTATGGAATTGGGTCTAAGCATTCTCTCAAGGTTTAATTGTTAAATGTATGCTTATGCTGATTAACCCTGCCAAGTATTTAATTCTTCCTACACTTTAAATAGTTGAGGTATGAAATTGAAGTCCAAGTCCATGACATTATATGCTCTGATAAACCACTCTTCTGAATCATTTTTCTATGGTTTTGCTTTCTCCCTGCTTCCCCTTCCATACCCAAGCGTAAGTCTTCACTTAACTACTACTTTTCCATGGCAACTGTTTTTATTACATCAGAACTGGTAAATGCATGACCCACATTAGAACACAGAAAGCGTGCAGAGATCTCAAGGACAACACAAGTGCACATCACCTGCAACTAGTCAAGCAAAAATATTCAAGAGCACACAGACATACAAGAAAAGCATTTGCTAAATGGACAACATAAGTTTATAGCTTGAAAGCATGGCTTGCTGATTATTAACAATTTTGGAACAATCTACTTTATTACCCTTTCTCTAGAATGTCTTTTTAATCAGAAAGCTATCTAAGCTAGTAACTCTGACACCTTGAAAAAAGAAGAGGGGAAACCTAGCAAGACCTGTACTGTATTTCAGTACTTTCTTACCATCACCTTACACAAAAAAAAAGAAAATCCATTAATAAACCACACTAACAAAAATGACAAATAAACTGTCAAACAAAAAACCTACAAACACCCAAAAACAAACCAAACAAAAACACCACAAACCCAAAGATTCCACTGCAAGAAGAGCATATTCTGAAGTTATTCTGCATATAAGTAGAGTAAAAGTAGTGGGATTTATGTTTGCCTCAACATCATGAATTTTTCAACACTTCATTCTCTACAAGAAAACCCATTTTGGCACTTTGAAGTATCACAAGCATATGAAAAGTTAAGTTTTAACAAAAACAACCCACTTAAGACCGGTAAGTCAGATAATGTCTGCTGTTAGTCTACCAGGTGATAAACAGGCTTTGAGGCAGTCCTGAACAGAAAAGGCTCCCTACATAAGAGACAGGCTTTTCCTCCAAACTGAGGATAACAAGCCTTCTACAAAAACACCAAAATAATCGAGTACCCTAAAAGCCAGGAAGAGGTCTCAAAATTCAGACAAGAAAGGACAGCAGAGAACTGCAAACATTTGCTTATAAAAGACTCCTGAGCATAAAACCCAGGAAAGAAACAGGTTCCTCAGAAGCTCAGACACAGCAGCAGAAAAACCCAAACGCGGATTCAACCAGACATCAGTCAAAAATTGGCTGTTTCTTTTGTTAAAGTCATTTGCTTTTCCTGGAGTAGACATGGGAAGCAACATTTAAAAAATGCATGCAAAACAAAACCAAACACATTTTATAATTTGGGAAACTGAGAAATTACTTCAGACACAAAACTAGTGCATTCAAATAAGGGAAATGGAAAGAGCTACTTGGAAGAGGAATATGGAGACTTTAAACAGTGACAGCTCTCACATTTCATTTTCTCCTCCGAACACCACCATCCTTGGTATCTACAGCACACAATTTGTTTCCAGAAAAAGTTTTATATGTTTGTGTATGCATACACAAACTCACAGTATACAATTACATCTTTATTACCCCAAAAGGAAACAGCTCAAAATAAACTGTCAAGTCTAATTCATAGAATGCTTCAGAACACAAGAAGTCTAGTAATTCTCTCCAGGTCCACGAATATTAACATGCACACATCTACTGCCATGTCTTTCATGCACAGCAGCTGTAGAAAGTTAACTCACAGGCTCTATTTCAATCCCCCAAAGATAGCAAGACATTTTAAAGCAAACCACAGTAGATTTAAGCCAAACCTACTGATTTAAACCCTCATCATTAAAGCCTTTTTCATGTTGCAGTAACATATTTGGTAATATTCATGTCTATTTATAAGACCACCTTATATTCTAAAATTCAAAAAAAGAAATCTCTCGATAGCAAGGATTTACTCTACCTTGCCCAAACTAAAAAAAATAACATGCTCATAAAACATCAGCATTTTCAGAGGTGGCATTTCAACACAAATAAAATGTTTTGTCTTGAACTAGTATTTTGAAAGCTCACCTTCTGTAGAAGTGAAAAACAGCCAGCCAGATATAAGCACACACTAAGCACTTCAGAATGGGTTTATTTTTACAGAAAACAGAGGAAGATAACTGCAAACTCACTGAGATGCAGTATAAAAGCAGGAACTTAGTTTTTTTTTATGGAGCTTAACCTCCACGAGTTTTTTTTATGGAGCTTAACCTCCACGGGTTCTACTTTGAATCTCGTTCCTCATTTGAAAAGAGGTGAATTTGGATAATTTATATTAAAAGTTGCAGAACATAGTCATGTGTTTTCACTCCATATACACTCAAGCTTATAAAAAATAACTTAGTTTCTTGTTTGGAGGATAATAAGCAAAACAGAAAATTAATACTACAAAGTAAAAGAAAATCCCAACATCAAAAGTGAAGTTGAGGTATGTTAAAAAGCACATTTGAGCCTCTCACTTTAAAGTATTATTATTCTTCTCACGTACAGCACTTGTTTGCCAGGCAATCTTGCTCATTCTTTTTTTTTATGCTTTAAAAACTACAGGAGCTTCTCACCAGACCAGTATTACATACAAAGGTCTACAGTGAGCTGGGTAAAGGCCATCTCAGTACATGTCTCCCATCATTAGCACAGACTCAGTTTTGAAATAAATATTTATTATCCCTGAAAAGAGCCGTGGTCCCCAGGGAAGACAAACAAACAAGAAACCCAACAACCAAACACTCACAATAGAATCAAACACATGTGAAAATAGTATTGCAGAAAGAAAGCCCACTCTTTCCAGAAAGCTAACTCTGTAAATACTGGGCCCTTATTGTGAAAGCCCAGCAACCCTCTACTTTAGAATCTTCAGAAATTTCCACATTTCTCCTCTATATTAAGATTCTCTATTCCACACATCAGAAATCAAACAGTAATAGTGAGGGAGGGGAGACGGGACAGATAAACACCCAAGGGCTTGGACGTGAAGCTTAAAGTCTCGGGTCAGAGGGATATCCATGCTGGTTTCTTTTTCCCTTCTGTAACAACTTTAGTCTCATTTACCTTCAACACCTCACTGTTTGTTCATTTCTTCCCTAGTCCCTTTTGCATTTGAACAAAGAAGAGAGAATATGTTTTTGCATGTCTCATTAGATGCTCAAAGCATCAACCACACCTGCTTCCCTTACACTGAAGTTACAGATATACCAATAATCACTTCTTTCAATACTAGTAAAGCACAAGAGAATCATGTTCCCATGACAGTTGATAGACATGTATACCATCTAAAAAATAATTTTTAGCACAAAAGACAGTTCCATTATTAAGACATCCAAGCAAACCGTTCATGCTTTTCAGATAAAGGGTTACAAAGTGAGGTCTCCAAAAACAGAGTCAGCTGAAGCACAGAGCAACAGGAGAATTTCCATCATGCAACCTGTACTACAGCTACTATCATCTTGGATGAGGATATATACCTCACAGCCATAGAAGTAGGATTAGATTTTTATCATGCTTAAACCCACCCATGCCATTTATGTCTCTAACTAAACGGAGACCTTTACTCCTGCCATCTATGCATAATAAAGCAAACAAGCCATATCTCCTCATGTGCAGCATTTCATAAATAATTTAAAATGGCAATTTCACTTCCCTGAGATCAGAACGTAGCCTGTTGAGAACAAGAAATCTTTACTATTCTTATTAAATATTTACTATATGGCTGCTCTGGCATCCTCACAAAAACCACTGCATACAAATGTTATGCATTAGAAAAATACAAAAGCTACATTTAAAACATTTAAAAGATGCTGGCAAGTGCACAATAGCTGGGAAATGCAAACAAAGCTGACAGCCTAACTTTCACAGCTGATTCTTTCCAGGACAAAAAGCAGCCTCGTGAGACAGCTTAATCCTTTACTTTAAGGTCAACATGCATCAAATAGTTTTCCATAAAATGGACATTTGTCACTACCTGAAAAAAAAAATTCAGAAGACCTTTCTAGTGAGGCAAAAAGACAGCCAATCATTTTCCAAGCTTTCCACTGGTGTATGTTACAAACCTAGAAAGGTCACAAGTGTTTACCAGCTCCATGAGTACAATCAAACTGTATCTATCTCTCCTCTGTCAGCAACAGTTCTATCTTCAGAACAGCAAACCTAACAAACCTAACTATGTATGTTACACATCTACAAAAAAAGGCCCTAAGATGAAGAATACAGGAGCCTTAACATAACACACTTTCCTCAACAGGCCATCCCCTGTCACCCAAGGAAATTTTCAGCTTATACTAAACCTTTTTTTTTCACCAAGTGTTTTACACAGTTGTCCTGGTCATAGTCATATAGCCATGTGTCAAGGTAACAGGCACACAGAACGATAACCAGACTTAGCAATCTCACTGCAACTTCCAGATTTACTGCAATCAAGGAAATACATCTCTCACTGCAGCAACAATTCCTGGGGTTTGGCAGGCCTCAGCACAAATTGCAAAGCAACCATTCTTCTCCATGAGTCTCTAGTAAGAGGCCAAAGGAACATGCTTCCCTCAGGCTCTTGCTGTCTCTATAAAACTGCTACAAGACAGCTCTATGCAGCACTGCTCCTGCAAACCATGTGCCTGTAAGAACAAGCTTCCAGCTTTTAAATTTTATTTGAAGTGACCCAATAGCAACCAGTACCCTCACAAACACTTCCCAGTGTAAGTATCAGATCATTTCTTAGATAACCCAAAATCTAAACCAGACCTAGAAATGCTGTTTGGGAATGTTTCCAGATGGTCCTCCCAGGTACAAAACTTGCTTCACAGCTCGTAGGCCAGTCAAAGCTCCAAATCCTCAGATAGCAAGGTACCTACTTCAAAATACACCTTTATTTTCCAAGTCCTCCTAGCAACAAGCAGCTAGCAACACTGACCATCCTGCAATCCCTTTCCCTGAAGGCACAGGGTGACCACACTAACATTTCCCCTTTGTAGAGGATGAAGTAGCCCTGAGCTACCATAAGCTAAACCCTACTGTGCTCAGCACCAGCTTTCAATCCTCTTTTGCTGCCAGGCTGAATTGCCACTTTCAAATGCATCAATCAGAAACACACTAAATTAGGAACTGCACTTCTTCCTAGTATAGCCTGCCAAGACAGCTGCAGCACAGTTTTCTGTACTAATGACTTGGAAGGTACTAAAATAAAGTTCTGGCACTGATGTCTGCTAGGAGAAGGTACTCCTGACATTACTGGAGATAGTTATTATTGTGTTTTACTTTTTAGTGTAACAATGTCATGCAAAAAAATATTTAGTAACCTAGTGTGGCATAATCCTTTCAGTCATACACTTTAGCTCAGTTTGAGGGAGACAACAAAAGCAGGCTTTGTTGGCTGTAGTTTTCCAAACACCCAAAGCAGTGGGATCTTCAAAGGAAGCAAGGGTCAATTTATCCTTCCTGTACAAGGCCCCGCACAGCAACAGCTGATCTGGTCAGCTGGGGATCAGATGACCCAGAGCTGACTGTGGGAAGGAAGGAGGCAGTGTTTCTGATAGGCCACGAGAACTCATCTGGAGCTCACTACATCGTTTCCTGAAACTTCTCAACAGGGATGCACACAAGGAGATAGACAAGTGGACAAAGAACTGCAGAGAGATCCTCCTGGCACCATCTGGGCTCAAGGAGGATAGTAACTGTGGAACAATGAACCAGGGTAACTGAGCAGAGAAAGACCTTTAAGAAGGTCTTTGCTCTTTATGGAAGAAACAGGAACCGTAGTAAGATCACCTGAGGCGGCACTAATGGAAAACTGAGGCACCGGAATGCAGCTGGACTTAAAGATTAATTCATTATTCTGACATAGTGCATAGAGAAACAGAGCATCCTGAACCATCTGCAGAGGAAGCAAAAGCTGGACAAACAGAGCTTCAGCAAACCAAATGAGGCTGTTAGATGCCCTCTAGAGAAAGGGTTTTATACTTTCTGGTATCTATTCTGAGCTTAGGCTCCAAATCAACCCTTTTCAGGAATGTCTTCAGTATTTTAAAAGCTAATGGAAACATCCATGACCAGTGTAAAATATGACCAAATGTTTTAACACATTTGCTAATAAAAATAAACATTTTTAGCAGATTGTTTTATGTAAATGGATTGTACTGGGCTCAGCCTTTCCAAAGCAATATCATGAATTCTTCAAAAATCTACTCCAAAGAGAGGAAGGAAAATCTTCCTCCCGGAATAGTCTACCAAAATTTTCAGATCCTCTTTTAGAAGATGCCTCTTAAAAGTGCATCCGAATTTAAAACATTTAGCAGGAGCAGGTAGAGTCACTTCGCCTTCATTTTTTTTTTTAAGAGTAAAATCAGAAGCAGGAAAGATGGCTTAATTTGCCAATTTATTGGTCAAGTTCTAAATAAATGTTCAATCAAGCTTCGACTGACCACATAAGTGGAGAAGAGAGAAGTATTTATAGCCTGCTCTCCCTCAGCCACCAGCTCAGAAACCACAGAAGGACACATTACAACACGTGACTTCAAGCACATGACATCAAGTACTCGGGTTTCTCTTTCAGCCAAGGACTCCCACTCTTGTATGGAATATTCCTTCACCATTCTTCTCTCTTTGATATTTTAAAACAGACATAGAAACCCACTGCATTCACCCAAAATATTTTAAGGAACATGTGAACTACATGGAGATCAAGGAGGTTTTACTTTCATGTTTTCCTTCCTAACAGTCAAACACTCTTCACCACCTTTTCCTCAACTAAGGCCTGAGATTCTTTCCAAAACTTGTCATCTCTTAACCCAGTAAGAAGCCTTTCAAGAACAGCTTACTGTTACATGCCCATTACCACGATCCAGTATTTTTTCTATATTAATGGCATTGCATAAATAACTCTATAACAAGGTCTAGAGTTGATGCTATTTTCTATCTTCCTTTTATCATTCCCACACTCCCCAACCTAAACACGTGTAGTTTCAGCACCTATATGGAGCTCCAGAGTAACTCCTCAGAGCACATGCACCCATCAGTGCTCCATGGTGACAACGATCTTGTCGTGAAAGCTGAGACAGGCCAGCTTAAGTCTCAAGGGCACAAGCATTTTCACACTATTTGTTACTAATTAAAGTCTAGTAGCTTTTCTTTTCCAGCCTCTCAGGTCACACTTACACAACAGCAGCTTCCAAATTAAGTTACAGGCATGTAGCTCTCAAAGAGCTTCCCATCCACAGCTCCCTCACCATCTAGCTACTGACTACCATCCTTTTTCAGGCTAGGACTTCCTTAGATATTATGAACATCTGAATTAAGGTACATGAATCAGACAGCTTAAGAAATTACTCACTACTTTGAGAAAAATCCATTTTTGAAGGAAAAAGGTTTTGTAATAGGCACATGAGATAATAAGATTAGGGAATGATGATAATAACCATGTATAGGCTGACTGCAATAACTTTTCTTTAACTAGAAGAATAGTAACCAGGAGAAATACTTTAGCCTTTTCAGGTGTGAAAGCCTCAGTTGCATGTACAGTAGTTTTCACTGAGCAGACAAACACAGGGAAGTTGCTGTAAACCTCTGTTGTAGAGATCTTAAAGCACAAATAAACAAACACACCACACAGTCTCATTATGGCTGTGGAGCCTCTGGGTTACCACTTAAGGGTGTTATGCAGCTTTATCTACAGCGGTTGTTTTAGACTTTAGGATGTCTTGCTAATACCATAGGCTTAGAGAATAAAACCAACATGGCTGCAAAAGAGGCAGGAGTGTTTTCTCCTTTCAGTTAAGCAGAAGTCACTAGTTCTTATTTTAGAATTAGAGCAATGCAGGTTAGAGGGGATCTCTCCAGATCATATTGTCACTTTTTACTGAAAGAGGTAAAAAGCATGAAGCTTTTTCAGACTAGCCTGATATTGACTTTTTTTGTTGCTTGTTTTAGAAATGCTGAGTTTAGATACTTATTTTCAGAATTAACGAATTCCAAATATCATTAGTGAAATAGATAATGTACACCTTGTCTTCATGCAAAGAAAACCTTGATTTTAAGCATATGACACTGGTCTCCACATTTAAACCAGAGATACCAATCTCCAACAGCTGCTTGTGCTATAGACTTTCACAGGCTTGAAGTATTCCTGCACTGGCATCCCTATTTCTACAAAACATGTTCTCATAAACACAGGAGGAAACATTAGGCATTTAAGGGCTGCTCCATTTCCCCCACACATCATTATGTTTTGACTGCACTTAGAACTTCAGGATGGTCAAGTCATATGACACAAGTGCTGCAAGAGCATGCACATCAGAGAGGTAGTCTGGGGAGAAAAAGATGGAACTATTTCCCGGCTGGTTTATTTTTAAGTAACATTCCCTCCAGTAGGAAGTCCCCCACATAATTCTCCTCATTCTATAAATCGCCAAGCTTCTTGACATTTACACTAACTGTTAACTCCCACCCCTCTCCCAATTACTTCTTTTCTGATGCCAGCTGCTACTCACAAAACAAGGCGGTGTTCCATGGATGTCAGCATCTTGCCAAGTCAGCCCCTGACTCATCAGTCAGCACTCAGGAATGTCACTTCACTCCAGTTAGAAGCACTACCTCTAACTCTGGCACTTGGCAGCACGCCCTCCCTCACAGCAAAACTTGCTACTGCTTCACCCATTGCAGCTTCAAACCCAGAGGAACACAGCTGCCTCTCCAGGAATGCACCCACACATAGTCACTGCCCCATGCTTTGTCACTCAAAGTGAAACAGATGTCTCTGTGAACGAGCCAACAGCACATCCCAAGGGGAAATGAAAGCACAAACTTGTCTGTGCAGCCAGAGTCCCTTCTGCAAGACTCCAGGAGACATATGCCACTGTCTCAGCTCACTTAATACTTCTGCTCTGGTCTTTTCCACATACTGCAGGAAACTGAAGGGAAGTCCAGATCACACCTTTAATCAGTTTAAGGGAGAAGTGACAAGATGCAGCTGCCTGCAGCCAGCAGCCCCATAAACATGCTTTTTCATTCCTGTACTGACCTAGCTTCCCAGTACCAGGTAGGAAGCCCCCTGTGCTTGAGTACACAGGGCTGGAAAGACCACATTCCTCCTTTTCCACTCCACAACTCCAAGACATAACTATGAATTTGACAGTGCAGTAGCACTTTTTCCCTTTATCATACTGTCAAAGATCAGCTACAAGCCACATAACCAAGCAGCTGCCATTCAGCAGCAAGAAAAAGTCATTATAAGCAGAATTAAGTGGTCTGACTGTGGACAGAGGGAGAGAAAGCAAGAAAAGCCAGTGCCACTGCCTTACTAGCCTTAAAGATCTGCAAGTATTTGCAGTTCTGTCAATGATTCAACTATCACCACAACTCAAGCAAACCTTGTTTGGGCTTTTGTTACCATTTCTAACATTTAAGAAAGCAAACGCCGGCATAAAAGCATTATTATTTTCACCTTTCAATACCTTAGAGTTTGCAAGAAAATAGCAAAGGAATACTGATATTTTAATTCTACATGCCCAGCAGAAAACTAGCCTCAGGTAACTTTCTTAAAATTTATTTTATGTATGTGCTGCCATAAAAGGTCTTTTAACAAGTTACAGCAAATATCACTAACAGAGTAAAAATGCTTAAGGTAACCACTTCTTAGGAAGTAAGCAAAATCATCTTTTAAGGAAAAAAAAGACAAGCCTTTTAAATTTGAGACCTCCTGGGCTAAAAAAGGCAGGAGATGCAAAACCACAATCCAGACTGCCCTTCATAAACATGTCTTTATACCTGCCCGTGTTCACTGCACAATGCTTCACAAAAGCACACGAAGCCTTGCTATTGCTTGTGTGTCACCACAGCCAACAAGCATGGAAACATAACCTCTTTATGTCACAGAAAAGCTTACAGCATCAAGAAGTCAACATATTCATATCCATGAATCAGCTTAAAGTAATCGTGCCATTCTGGGCTATGGAGAGAGCTTTTTTCCATTTTTCTCTTCATTTCTTCCCTCTTAGTGCCAATGCACAGGCATCTCCTACCCAATGAGGCCATCTGGTCACTTGACAGCTGTAAATAGCAAGCAGTCAGTTAACACTGTTCAGGAGATTAACAATACCACAACACTTGCAGGTGAAGTTACAATAAACCTGTGGGTTAGTTTTGTGCTGGCCTTTTAAAATTTTTTTAATCTTAGAACATGAAAGAATTGTGTAGTTGTGCTCAATAATTGTCATGAAACAAATTTCTTAGCCAAGCTTTAGCCCACCTCCCCCATGACATTAACAACCAACCATATATTCAACTAGCTCTGTAATGTACAAAGACCTTAAAGTCAAAAATAAAGGGGATTTGGTTAGACCCCTGAAAACTGTTTGTTTAAAGTAGTAAGGAATTGAAAATCCGACACAAATTTCTGGTTAAAAAGGATAAAAATACTAAATATTCTTTAAAAATAAACAGTATAAGACATTTTAAAATCTATCTACTAGATTTTAAACAAAAATAACTTGATAATGTTTTTAATACTTAAGTTTACCTAAAAAATCTTTGTTTTTTTACCTTTTTTTTTCCTCTTAGCCTAGGTGAGCAAAAAATGATTTATCAGAGTTAAACTTTCCAAAGTTCATACAGATGGTGAGAAGACTAGAATATGAAAGATTAAGGTAACTCTAAACATCACAGTTACTGTTAGTGTAATTCCACTGAAAAAAAAGCAAAGAAAAAGGAACTACACAATTTAATAGAAAGAAGTTTACAGCTGTTCTGTAACACACACAACATACTGATAAATAACAACAGCATGTCAGTATATTCTATGTTTACAGAAAAAATGTTGAGTATTAAACTGAAGGACTAACATTAATCTATCAAAATCTGCTTAGACTGTAAGGAGTCTTTTCAACCAAAACAAAACATCTAGCCTGAACCTACTTACATTATACTTCTGCATATATCAGCATAAAAGTTTATTTTTTAGCCATGACTGAGTCAATAAACTCTTTTAAGCCTACATTTACAGTAACCTCTTTCATCCATATTGTATTTCACATAATAAAAGAGTGTATTTCTACACAGGCACATTTTGTAGTAAGATTAAATGGCAGCCTACTTTTTAAGAACTGTCATGCAGTTAAATTCCAAATAACATCTTCCCCCTCTGAAAAAGTAAGTAGATGTCAAATTCCCCAACAGTCCTCTACATTGCCAAAACTCATTCAGTGACTGGCATGCCCTCTGTTACTCAAGCCCAAGCCAAAGGCAAAGTACTCCAGATGCATTTTAACAGAACCCAATTCCCCCTGAAGCGAGCTTTAGGATCCCAGAACCCAACACTCCACCCATTCATGAGCCATAGAAAATGCCAGCCTGGGAAATTACAGTTTATTCAACTCACAGTCACCTCAAGAATAAGATCAAGTAAATAAACTTCAACTTTTTCTCAACAACTCTTCTTCAGATATATTACCATCCCAAAAACAGGATTAGATTTGACTCTTTAGTGTTCTACAGGAAATAAACCTAAAGAAACACTGAGTTTCAGCAACCTACCTACAACTGCTCGTAATGAAATTAAGACTCCAAATGCCATTTCTCAGGGGCAAGTATCACTCAACTACCTTCCTTGTAGCTTCACAGGATATATCCATGCTTCATGGAAGGCAATCAGTTCTATCATTTACAGTGTAAAATTGTAAGCCAAACTTCTCAAAAATACATATAGCCCTTTTTCTTTCACATTAATCCCTATACTGTCTTCTGCACATCATATATGTCCCAATAACAGTAGCATTTTCCAGTTGGATTTTCTAATGACCTCTTGACAAATATAGAAGTTTCATGTTAGCCATCAAATGCCACTGCTGATTCAGATTCATCTCTTACAACGCTACTTACAACGAATATAACTAGCATAAAATAGTTATACATGCACGATAATGGATAGTGGTTTGTACTTCATTAAAATAATTTGTGCAAACAACTCTTTAATAGGACTCTGAAGAGAAGTGAAGAACTATGTAAAATGCTAAGCATGAACTGCAACTTACTAAGGCAATTGAGATGACAAAAAATCCAATTTGGTTCACCTGCACATCTACTCCACAGGGTAAATTCGAAGCACTGGAGACAAAAAAACTACTGGGCAAACAGTTGAGAATTCCTTCTCTCTTCCCAGTCCATCCATACAATTATCTCCAGACGAGTACTTCATACATAAGAGGTTTTTTTCTGCATACAACTACTTTGACTATTAACATTAACTTTGCAAAACTTTAATGGCACATCAGATGTTCTTTTCAGAGGATTTCACAACATCCCATCTTAATGGTGAAGCAGAGGAAGAGCCTAATTGTCCTTAATCCTCTATTCAAAATAGGTTAGATGAAATCCTCTTTCGACTGAAGCAAAGAGATTAGTGAGTGTCACCAGGAAAAAGAAACACTATTCTCCCCCCCACACTGGCCCATATCAAGATGAGCTTAATGATTAATGAAGGAAACAGATTCTCCTATTTCAAAAAGGCAAATTAGTCTACGGAGAAGAACAAAATAAATGGAAAAATGTCTCTATGAAATCTCCAAATTCTTAAGCATCCATGCTAGTAGTAATGACCATAATGATGTAAATAAGAAGCATACCTAAACACACTTTCCCAGTATGCCTCAGTAACCAGAAAAGAGGTCATATGAAGACCCTTTTTTTTGATACCAATACACAACTGTATCCCTGGAAAATCTTGGCATAATTTTTGACATTGCTAAATGATTTAAGGAAGCACATGTGCATCCATCTGCACATGAGTGCATATGAATGCAGATGGAGGAATATAGAGGGTAAATAAGTGGTATCAGGAGAAGAAATGCAGAATACTTAGGTAACAAGAGAAACAACAACCCCAAAACAGTCATTATGGGCCAGTCTTCTTCCTGTGACATATTCATTTTGTTCCCTGGAAGCATTAAAGTACCCTTACAACTTCTCGCTATGAAAAAGATGGACAATACTCTCATCCCCGTCCCAAGAAAAAACGAATGCACACAGAAATTAACATCCAGGTGAAATTAAATCTAGGTGATTTATCAGCCTGTGGTCTTCCAAACAAACTCCAGAGCCACTGACTCACCTCTTCACTCTCCTAGAACAATCCAAGCAAAGCTGTCAATTTCTTCCTAAAAATAGTGCATTTTTAATATAGTATCACAAATACACAGTATTTTCAAAATTAAAATCAAAGTCAAATTGGAAAAAAAACTCACAAACAAAACACTTTTAATGATGACTCAAGTCTGTGCCACAGGCTTCTCAGAGCCATTATTGAGAGGGAAGAAAAACAGCTTGTGTACATATGATATAGAATAAGAATCTCTGGTTTGCCTTGTCTACCTGCAGCTGTTGCCATGGTAATTATAGTAGAGAAGATAATAGCATTCCAGTGTCATTTTGCTTCACAGCTCAGGATGAACTTCAGCTGAAATGTCCCTCAACAATTATACAAATAAAAATAATACATTCTCCTGTGTAATGGTAAGCAACCAGAATAAGCAAAATTATTCTGGAAAAAATATCATCTGTCTAAAAGACTTCTGGGAGGAGAGGCAGGCTGTTTTGCTCAAACAACAACAACAACGAAAAAAGCCCAACAAAAAACCAAACAAAAAAAACCCAGTAAAGTTGAATCCAGTTGCATAACAGGTTCTAAAACATCTGCTCAGCCTTCTCTGTGACACAGCTGTCTCTTATTTCTGCTCCCTGACACACCTGCACAGGACATGCAGCAGGCATCCCACAGAAAATCCCACCGGAGCACCTCAGAAACCACAATGGGTTTCGAGTCACACTTAAACCTGATTATATGGACTAAGTTTTATTATGCCCATTTCAACACCACAAACAGTAGGCAGCCGTGGCATTTGTGGAATGCTTTACTTGTCAGCCCAGTAACTGTTTTCTGAGAGTTGGGGGTTTAAAAAGCAGACTCACTAGAAAATTGCATTCCATCTTGTCACTTTTCTTGTTTCAACCACTACTGTATGACAGAAAAAAAAAATGAGAAACGGTGATCAGAGATGTTAAGCTATAAATGTGCTATACTTTGTCCTCTACCATTCCCAAAATAATTTTCAAAAGGCTTCTTGCTTGCAGAACTGATACTCAGTGGTGCTTGAGAAAACACATAAAAGCAGAACAATATTAAACTTTTTTTAAATCAAAGAACATGTTATCAAGAGACAACAGCAACTACACAGTTCTCATCTCAGGATTTTTGATGCTAAAAAAAGATCAAAACTTGTTCATCTATTTTAAGTCACTGAAACAGTTCTACAATTTAGATGCTCCAAAAGCAATGTTTTCAACCATCACAGAACATCTGATGAGTGCAGATGAGTAATATCTTGTAGTCAATAGCAACCAGCATGTAATATGTACACTGACTTCCTTTACATACACAATGTCCTATTTTCATTTGTTTATTCTCAAAAGAAAAGGGAAATTAGGTTTTTCTTGTGAAGTTAGCTAATTGATGGAGTGGGGGGAAGGGGAAAAAATAGAGCTCATGCAATTCTCCATGTTTACTGCACTTCAGCAATAAATAATTGATGGGGGAAGGGAGAGTATCTGGGGGCTTTTCAAGCATCAGATAATACTGAAATATCTTCAGAGTACATTACAAACCAGAAAACACAAGACTCACTACCAGTATGAAGAGGTAAATTTGCAGGAGTGCCAAATTCTGTCAGCCACATTCAACAGAATTAACTTGAAGCAAAGCTTTGAAACTTTGCCTTTTTAAAATAACTTGCTGAAAAGTCAGCAGGAGGCACTCCATATATAGATACCTATCCCCAAAAAATAAGAGATAAAGGCAATTAGGCAAATAAAGCAATGGTGCTTGGGCAAACAGGAATTCAAAAGTTACTCATGCTGTTTGATGCCCTCTGTTGAACCTTCCACAGCAGGAAGAACTGGTACCTGCAGTGAAGCAAAGCTCAGAGATGGGAAGCATCTCAAGTTTCAAAAAAACACTGTGACACACAGACTTGCACAGGAGATAACAAAAAATGGATTACACACCAGGAATAGACACAAACCCTTCAGAGCTGCAAGTTACTAATTGTTGACCCATGAATATATATATAAATGCTACAGAGAGCATCTTTTGTACACTAAACACAGCTAGCAGACAAAGTCTGTCATATAAATGTGTTTATATACAGCTTAAAACACCTTCTGATTTTACCAAATTATACCTCTGAACTTAAAACATAATGCTTTTGACTTACTTGACTAGAAAGAAAACTATTTAACAAGAACCTTGACTAAGAAACACAGCACCAGTTTAATACTCATCTGCAAGAGTGCAAAGGAGACTGAATAAATCCAGAAGCAAAAGCAAGAACCAAATACCCTCAAAATAATGAACTAAATTTAGATTAAAAACAATAGGTCATCTGAAACATTTGACAAATGGATTGTCCTTTAAGACACAAATGACTAAAGCACCAAGGCTTACAATTTCACCAACTTTCAGGTCAAAGCAGTTATCAACCTCTACTGCACCCAAGTTAGATAAATAAATCAACTCAAGTTAAATATTAATTTATGTCTATTAAGACTATATACACAAGTAAAATACTTTAGCAAATCTAATTAGAAAACAGCTTTAGAATTAAAATGCAAATCAAAAGCAACAAAATCATCTAAGTCAATGATGAAAAGTCACACGCTGTCATGAAACTTAGTTAAGAACTTGTTAAAAATTCCTACCATAACTTCCTGATTAGGCTAGTCAAATGTCTTCTCAAACTATGATTAAAGTTGACCCACTTCTACAAAAGAGGAAAATAGAGCATCCATTTGTAAACTCAATTTATTCCAACTTCCCAAAAAAGAGATTTTTCAGAAATACCTGCACAGCTAATAGGCCAGCAGCTCCCCAGAGACAAAAGCTGGAGTAAATCAGTGTTCCTTCTGGAAACACATCTTACCTGCTACTACCTGCATTTAGAGATACTTACACAGGTAACAAATACTTAAGATCTAGATTTGTCATCCTAAAGTAACAGGAGAACCTGAAAGGAGAGAAGCAGTAAAGCAGCAAGATCTCTAAATATACTATGCAGTACAGGCAAAACTCTTCAGTAATACAGACCTCTGACCCAGTAGCATTTACTGAACAGCCTAAAGCCATCAACCTGGGCAGCAGCTTTTAGTGACCAGGGCCAGCTGTCTTAGAAACACAGAACAGACAGCCATCATAGGCTGTAAGATGTGCAGCAACTAGTTAGTTGTGCAGCAACTATTTATTTTGCCTGTCCAACAGGCACATGCTGAAGAGCAGCACCTTCCCAGATATATTCAAATCAACAATATTTAGGAATATCCAAATCCATTTTCAGCCATGAACAGCTACAAAAGACACATTCCCATGTTTTATTAAGGAAAGAGTTCATTTTGTGAATGATGTCACCAAAACCTGTTTAAATATTTTTAACTAGCTTTCAGTAGTGATGAGGACAGACTTCAGAAGGCCTATCACCAGCAAAAAATAAAGTGACCAGAGAAAACTAAAGCAGCTGCATCAACACAGGCAGAACAGATCACCTAATGACATCCACAGTGTCCCAAATAATATAACTACAAAACAGAAGCTAATCTTGTATGGAAGCAGTTTTAATTGCCATTGTATGCTTGTTTTTCCCCCTAAATAGTGCACTGCTTAATATTGAGCTAACAAGTTTCTCTTGTTACTAAGCAGGTTCTGCATGACACTTACAGGATACCCCATGCTAATTCTGTATTCTCTGGCTGTGCAGCTGCCCTCCCTGGGGTAGCACATATCCTCTGGGGAATCCAAGGAGGAGACAGAGAAGCATTTTGTCTGATGCAAAAGCAACACCTGTAAAATGGTTATCTTTTTGTAGCGTATATGACAAAAGCTATAGTTCTACCAAGTAATGTTCGTACTACCCACACAGAGCCACTATTTCCATTATTTGGGAAATAATTTTTGGTGTCAAAATTTATCTTATTTATCTTAATGTAGAAGACTTCTTCAATTCCTATGATCCCATGTAGAAGCAAAGTTGTATATTACAGTGTTTCTACTTTGTTACTTAAAGACACCTCTAATATAACTCATACACATTCTAAAGAAGTAAAATATGCAGATGGATCTGAACAGACACAAATAGGAACATTACAGTGCTGTTTATCAGCTGGAAAAATCACAAAGGATTTGGAAAACTTAACTTCATGTCAGCTGTGCTGCAATGAAACAAACACTTGTTCTGTAAAAAAAGTTATTTTTCACCATCAGTCCTGGAAATTGAGTATGGCTGCAGTAATGCTTACAGGAAACAAGAGGTGAAGGGAAAAGAACCCAAAATTTGCAGGATTATCTAAAGAGGCAGAACAAAAGAATGTCCATTTAAAAATTTAGTAAGATAAAGACATTGCCTCTGTCCTTCTAAGAGACCACAACATGTCTTGGTGAAGAGATATGAAATACAGTATGACTAGCATGCTGAACATAATATTTTCCTCAACTCACATCACTAAACTCTTCAAGCCTTGAAGATATAAAAAGGACACTCAATGCAGGTAAAACAACAAATATTTGAAAATGCTAACCATGAAGCTGACAGCACCCACTCATTTCTATTCTTCCACAGCCCTTGGAAAGATGTGCACTGATTTTGCACTGCTTCAGGACAGCAGCTGTCCAGTAAAGGAAAGAGGAATGGGAGGGATCTTCCCAATCACAACAAACCCCCTAGTATTTAACTTATGCCTTTATGTCCTACAACAAATAGGACCAAGAAAGAAAAGTAATGACGCAGAACTGTTAGAAACCATCCTATTAGAAGTCTCCATTAGTACATCACATCACAACTGTTTGTTTTCTTGTACCATAAGAGCTCCCAGCTAACCAAGCATCTCCAGATGCATCAGCCAAGGTTCTCAGCATAATCCAGAGAGCAGCCTTCCCTAGAAAGGCCCTGCAGCTGAACAAGTCCAGGACCCTTGCAGAACAAAAAAATCATAGTTGTAAAACCCTGATCAAGAAAAAGTTTTTGTATCAACTTTAACTAAACCCAAGCTTGAGCTTACTCTGGAATAAACAAAAGACGTAACTATCCACTCCAGCTCTCCCACAGAGAGCTTATTAAAAGCAGTTTGGAAAAGTGGCAAGCACATCTCCATCTGTATGCCTGGCTGGTGCATACACAGCTTCGGTGAACAACTTTGGAATGATGCCCCTGACACGCACATCTGATACTCATGCAGAGCAGTCAGTTTCAGGCCCAGCAGTCAAACTAGTACTTTTCATTTTCACTGCTGTAGATGTACAAAAGTAGTTGAATGACAGAGATACAAAAAAGAAAAAGACAAGAAAAACCACACAACACAGACATAAGGCTGCCAGACTTTAATGGTCATACTGAAATGAACACAAATTTACTTACAGCACCTTTTCCATAAAATTACCTTTCCATGGAAGAAAGGTTTCAAAGTTAAGACACTGAGCAAAAGCAAAGTAATAAGAAGCAACAGGTAAAAATACACAAGGCAGTATGGACCATCCAAGGCCATTACCTGGGCACACACACAATATAGAAGGTAGAGTGACCTAGGCAATAAGAAGCCTTCTTCACATGGGATATAATAATGTGTCATTTATTTTTTAGGTGGCTGCATTAGTCTCATCAGCAGAGAGGAGGGTGGTGACAGTCCACAAGAGCTCCAGCCCCTTACTTTCAACATACTGTCTCCTCATGTACCTTGACTGCAGCTGCCCTCAAGCCCACCTCCCTCATATTTGATACTTAAGTCTACTCTGGAAGAGCTTAGCAACAAGGTTATGCAGAAGAGATTTAACAGTGCACTCGCTCTGTGCAAAATGGACACGCCATTTGTACAGGCTCCAGATGTGAGCACACACAAAGACAGAAATCTTAAACTAAATCCAACAGTTAGATCAGCACTGACAGATCTCTACACCCATAGTGATCCTACCTCTTTCCAAACAGACCTCAGCACAACTCACCTGGTCTCTATATTCATAGAGAGTATTACTGCTCTTATACCTCATTATTATTGCTGCTACACATGATTTGGAGTATTCTCTTCCTTTTCTTAGGACAACTTTCTAAAGATCCAAATACACATAGCTGCTTTCAATACTCACCTCTCCACTCCCTCCTTATACCACATATATCCTATTGCAACCGGAAGAAAAAAAGTATAATTTTTCATCACTACTACTTTTCTTTGTTTATACGTCTAAAAGACAAACTTGAGCCCATGTTAGGTGGGCACAGCCCTTGGCACGCACAAAACTAAGTGTATTTACTGTAAGGGAGAAAACTTGAGTGCTCTGACCTAGGCAAAAGTGCTTCCTGCATAGGAAGCGATTTGTATTTGAAAATTCCTATTGTCTCTCCTATTATATCTTCTACAACCAAAAGCAGAAATTTGCCATTTCCTGGTACTGGTCATCCCCATGCCTGGTACTGAACAGCCCCACACTTACAGGCACTCTGTAACCTACTTAAACCATTATCCTGAGCATTTATTAGGGGTTCCACGGAACTGGAGCAGCACTCACTGACGCACCTCAGCCTGCACTTGGAGCCCACTCTCATGCGTTGCCGAGTTGCTCTCTCGGGCCATGCGGGTGGGTTTTCACACGCTGACCAACAAGCCACATCAGCCCTCTTTCCCCGGAGCGCTCTCAAGTCCGGCGTGTTTGAACCTTACTACGCTCACCTACAAAAACTTGGGACCGCTCCGACCATACGTCAGCATACTTAAATCGTCAGCATACCTTAAATTCCACAAAACAGTCGCTTGATTGAAACAATAAAGTGAAGAGAAAAGGAAAAAATATCCAAAAAGCAAAAATATTTAAGAAAAAAAAAAAAAAAAAAAAGGCAAGCTGGAGAGCTAGAGGTTTTATCTGCCCTGCTAACTACGTATCACAGTGCATTGTGCATTACAGTGCCCTGAACTCAGGTCAAGCGGCTGAGGTTCGGCGAAGGACAGTCCCGCGGGGCGGGCGGGCGG
>VXBU01001347.1:0-103307 GCA_013400315.1 Bombycilla garrulus
CTCAGCCAGGGTGCTGGACAGTCCTAAAAGGAAAGCAGCAAGTCAGATCAGCAGGAAACATCTCAGCACCTGTGGCTACCGCTCCATGCTTTTTCTCCCAAGCTCATGATCCAGCCAGCTGTGTCTGCGGTGGTGTTAGTGTGAGCTCTGCCGATGAGCCTTCTGCTGCTGCTGCTGGGCTTCATTTCAGCAGCCTGGGGACTGAAGTAGTGCCTGTCTGGCCCTGCTAATGGCACATTTTTTTTCCTTATCTGTCCTATCCTCAAGCCAAGTGCCTATCAACCCACACTGTGCTGATTATCACTCCTAATCACCATGAACCCATTTTACCATTAACTCTGTGCATTATTTGGCTCGTTTCAGACCTTCTGGCTGCTCAATATACTGGGAGCTGGTGGCAAAGTTGCCAATGTAGCAAGCAAATTCAAAATGATTTGATTTTGGTTGTCACAGAACAAGCACATTGCTGAGAGGAATTAACTGGAATCCACCTGTCAGAATAGTGGCTTCCCCTTGCTTTGTTCATCCCAGTCTGTATCAGAATCTGTGCATACTAAGTTTAAATCAACTGGTGCATGCATGTGCCTAAAATACGAGAGATGTTGCATCTATTTGAGTCTGTCTCCCTTTTTGCTCTGTGGATTTTATTGATTTGGAAGAATTGTGGTAGCAGCCTCATTCGTGTATTCCTCATTCTCATTCCTGTTGCCTTTGAAATGAAACAAATCAATAAAGGTTTTAGTTCCCTTACATCCCATCAGGACCAGGATTTATCATGAGTTGTAAAAGTGTAACTGACTATTTCAAATTTTAATAGCTTTGCAGTAATAACAATAAGATTCCATATAATCCCAAATAACCTCCTTAGAATGAAGGCTCTGATTCCTATGTAATTTGGAAGTACTTATTTTGTGTTTAAATTCCTTAACATCCCCCTCCTCATCATAGTCATAAGCATTCAGATCAATCAAAATATTTCATTCTGACAAGTTCTTTATTTTTCTGTTGATTTCTGAATACTTTTTTTAAAACCTCCATTTTAATTATTTTTTATTGTAATGCTAAAGTTCTTACTGAATTTAAGACTATACAGATTTTTTGTCAAAAAGAGAATTAGAGAATAACACTACTCCAAGAAAAAATCAGTTTGGAAAGTTCCTACTCAGCTTTTGCTTTCAATACCTCACTTTTATTTCCCTACTTCTTTAACATGGTAAAAATAAACCAGTTTCTTCCAAGTACAGATAAATGTTCTGATACAAGCTTAAAAATGACTGTCTTATATAATTTCTGTCCTCAAAGTCCTGAAATAATAAATATTTTAATGACATAAGACATTCTGCTAGTAATAGAATTATCACATATTTACAGAATTATTAATTTTTAAATTTATTTTTAATCAATTATTTTAACACGTAATACATATGAAACACATTGAGGGGAAAATATAACTTTTCAAGAAACATGTATTTCTAGCTTTGCTTCCTCACCTTGGTTTTTTAGCTGACAATTTGTTAAATCTGTACATTTTTGTGGCAAAATTAGAGGCCCTTTTATTTTTTAGGAACAGTGACTGAAAAATTAGCAGAATAAACAAAGTAAGAGAATATTTGAGCAGAAGTGTTTCTTTGAAGACAAAAATATACCTCCAGTTTAAATTACTTTTCTTTTGTGGACATTTTCAAGTATTTATTTTTATTTAAAAGTTTTTTTACCAATTTTTCCTTCTTCTCTTTTGGTTTTGTTGGTTAGGAAGTTTTACTGGTTGCCCTCGATTCATGTTCTGAAATCTAAAGGTTTTCTGCAGTGAAGTTATTACAAACCCATCAGTCTGCCCCTCTGGATGAACTTGACTTACAGATAACTTCCCATCTCACACACCATGACTGTACTGGCTTCTTTAACAGGGATCTCTGTCATAAGCTGATGCCCCTATTGTCAAACATATTCAATTATTGTGACAATAAATTCATAATGTGGCATTTTGAGATCCTCAAAGGGGTGGCTTACAGTAAATGCAATATATTTGCAAACATTAATTACTGCCACACAAGAAAGTGGGGAATATGATACAAGAAGAGATTGTTGACTTTTGTTTGCCCATTTGAGAAAATTAAGATTTTGTGGTCATTAGTTTTTGCATGCTTATTCTGAGTAGAAGCTGTCTCATTATTTTATTCTGAGAGTGGTAAACTATGCATTACAGAGGTGAAATAATAGCATTTTGTGAGGATAAGAGTCAGTGAAATATTTTCAGACAAACATTTGGATCATGTAACAATAAGTAGACATTTATCAATTGACATTGATAAACCAAGTAACGATTTCCAAAGAAATCAGCAATTCAAGTTTTCTGCCATTTGCAGAACATTAACAGATGAAATTTTGGTGCATAGTCTGACGAGTCATGCTTTTTAAAGGTACCCTTCATCTTCAGCAATTTCACCAAAGGAAACTTTTAAAAGCCCAGAGAAATCTATCATAAAGGGAAGCATCATGTTTTAAGCAATCCTGCTATAGCAAAAAATTACTGTTAAACCTAATGAACACCTGGAAGTCCCCAGAAACAGCTCAGGTCATTTGGTTTGTCCAGCCTGTTGAAGAGGGGACTGAGGGAAGTCCTCATAGCTGTTTAGAACTTCCTTGTGAGGGGAAAGGGAGGGGCAGGAACTTTTCTCTGTGGTGAGCAGTGACAGGACCTCAGGCAATGGCCTGCAGATGTCTGAGGGAGGTTTAGATTGGTATTAGAAAAAGGTTCTTCACCCAGCAGATGGCTGAGCACTGGAACAGTCTCCCCAGGGAAATGGTTACAGCACCAGCCTGACAGAGTTCAGGGAGTGTTTGAACAATGCCCTCAAGCACACGGTATGACTCTTGGGGATGGTGCTGTGCAAGGCCAGGAGCTGGACTTTTATGATCCTAATTGGTGCCTTTCAGATGAGGATATTCTACAATTTTACAATTCTATGAACATGTGAGAGGCAGAAAGGGAATTTCCTTAGATATATTTCCAAATGACAAAACTTAGAGTGTATAGAAAAAGTCCAGTTAGAAAAAGCCCGAACAAAATAGACTTATTTAAAATAAGAGAGCACAACATTTCTATGTAATTTTGTGACTGATTAAATTCAGGGACTAATTATGTTACTTCTTTGCAATTCCAGTTACATCCCTCATTAATGTCTGGATAATGTCTAGCTGTAAATTCAACAGGAATGAGATGAAAGACCTCCAGACGTCCCTTTCGTTAATTCAGGCAGACATAATTGTGTTGTTTCTCGCCATGAAGTGCCTGTGCTTTGCAGAGATTGTCTGTTTCTCAATGAGCTCTTGCAACCTTGAAGAGCTAACAAACTGCAGCTCCAAATTGTTCAGACTATTGGTTTTCTCTCAGTTTGTTAAAAGTCAAGGAGCAATAAACTGTACCCAGGTAAAAGGCAGCAGTGTCATCAGTGCCATCATGCCAAACTTCAGCATTCAGAACTAAAATCCTGGCCTATCACTGAGATCATGGAACTCATACAAAGAGCTGAGTTGGGATTATTTTCTTTGCTGATTCATACCTTAGTGTCTCTGAGTCATATACATGTGAATAAATCAGTGTTTAATAGTTGCCCTGACAGGTACTCTGTACTATACAGGTTATCACAGAATCACAGAATTGTATGTGATAGAAAAGATATCTAAATTTTCTTCTTGTTCCATATCCCTTGCCATGGTCAAGGACACCTTTCTCTAGACCAGGTTGTTAAAATCCCCATTCAGCTGGAACCTGAACATAATATCTTCCCTTCCTTTTTCTCCCTGTTTTTCTTTATCTCACTCTCTATTGTGAGGGGACAAGAGCAAATAATGGGTTGTGTTCTTCTTGTTTTATAAAATCTTCGATCTTATGGGAAAAGAGGAATAGTTCTGCAAGTTCTCAAGAACTAAAGAAAAAGCACAGTCTATCACAGTGATAAGAACTTTCAGGAGTTTTACGCTTTTTAAAACACACTAGTATCCCCTGATTTGCCGGTGGCACATTCTACTATTCTATCTCATTGGAAAATGTCATTTTTACTTGAAAAAAATTTATTTTGCTGAAACTATTCCCATTTATAGATTTTATCTTTCTCAGTTGAAAGCAACTGCACAAATCCTTTCCATTCTCCATATTATCTGTCTGGCAATCAGGAGACCAGATATCAAAGTATTTATTAAATACAAAAAGACTTCCAGAATGATTAGTAAATTATAGGATTGCTAAAATTTAAGAACACAAAGAGAAACTGCCATCATCCTGGCTTCTAATACTTTTGTGCATTGATACACTGCAAGTTAAAGCTTTCTGCATTTGTTTCAGTGTCTACTCTTCTGGCTAGGAATTTTTCTAGATACTCATACCATAATTAATGAGCTATGTGCACTTTCTCCCCATGCAAGCATTCTAAAAGCTGGTGAGAAGAAGAATATTTCTTTGAACCCTAGGAATCATGAAGAAAAAAATCACATACTTTTTAGTAATCACTATAGAAGATTGTATTGGGGGCATTGGTTAGGAAGGCCCCTGTCTGGGGCTTAACACAACTTGGCTCCTCAGTACAGATATCCTTACCCATAGTAAGGAGCAGACCCAGAACTACATCTTCAGCATCCATCTGTGTAAATGATATGAGGCTGATTCCTCTCAACACCGAATTTCCCAACCTGTTCTAGTACCCCTGGCAGGAAAGATATGAGGATAGAGTCGGACGTACAAGAAAATAAAAGTGGGCCCTGAGTTTGTATGTCAACTACCATGGAAACCAGGAAGCAAATTTCTAAATAATAGAAAAATGAAACACAGGAGCACTTAACAAGGCATGTGAGTTAGTCTATTTCATTCTTTATTTTATAAATAGAGATTCGATGCCTTGGTAATGCAAATTTACACTCTATTGCAAACCTGATTCACTAGTTTCAACTACTGATTTGTATTTAATTTGTTCAGTATTAAGTAACAAGAGTATCCTCCTCTTTTTCAAAGAAAGCAAAAGGTTGTGTACGTTTAACAATTTATTAAATTTGTGTTTATTTTAATTTCAACTTATGTCAGTGTCACTGATGATAAACTGGTTTATAACAGAGAAAATCTGAGTTAATTCCAAGTTATTTCACCAGTCTTTCTTGCCAGTGTCATGTAATCAGTAAATGCAGGACCTCAGAATATGTTGGCCATGGAAAGAAGCCAGACTTACTGTTTTTCAACTATGAATATATAGGATCATATATTTTCCCCATTTCTCTATTCTTTAGAATCCTATTAGAATAACAGTGACAAGAGATAAAACAGTGGAAAAAATTATGTATGAGGCATGCAGCACATGATCATGCCAATCAAGATTAATTTTGATCACTAAGTCCTTGTAAAGCTTGTTAGTATAAACAGGGCTGGCAAAAATAGTAACATATAGCAATATATAATCCTAATAGAGATTTTTTTAGACTCTGACTTGGAACTAAATCATATACTAATAGGAATAATATCAAGGAAAATGGATGTAGATATTAGATTTGTTTATCAAACATTAAAAAGCTGTCATGTTGTGCAATATCTAACAGGATTTTACACAGATTTATGACCTAAATTCTCTAAAATAAATTTAAAACTAATTGAAAGAAGATATAAGTAAGATTGTGGATTACACGGCTTGATGGAGCATCTAAGACAGCTAAAATGTCCATAAATATATGATAAGTTAATAACAATATAAATCCAATGTGGAACAACCAAATGCAAATCATGAATGTAAAGAATGAAAAAATATAGCTTGCATAAATTATTTAGGAAACTGTCCCTGAATGGAGGAACTGAGTCTAATTCCTGCTCATGGTGAGAATTAACTATGGTGAAAGTAATTTTGTCAACCCTGTTTTTTTCCAGACTAAATTGTAGAGGATAAGTGCTGATTACACTTCACTGCAACACAGAATGCAGTGAATTTATACTCTTAGACCCACATTCTTTTGTTTTTGATGTGCAAATGAAAAGAGGAAAGCCTACTTACAGGCTTCTGCACAAACACAAGTATCCACTAAGCCTTCCTGTTTAATTATGACATTTATTTTAGTACTGAAACACATTTTTTTTGTCTTTCCTGCCATCAAAAAAAACATGTCTAAACAAGTGAGAGGTAAATAAACCTGAGCAGAAAAAGTAATCTGTCTACAAGAGCAATCAATACTGATTTAGTCTCATTTTGGAACTGTGTACTCTTCCTTCCAGAGTTTTAATTCTATTAGTAAATTTCTCCATACTGTAGGGCAGTGATCAGCATAACCACACTAAGGAGAAAACGCTAATTGAAAAAGCAGTGGTTACTGTTTTAACGAGGATCCTGTTTCATGCACATGTTTCTGTGACTGAGTGTAATGGTTTTAGACATCTCACTATCAGTAGCTTGTGCAGACCATTGTCTTTCATTATTCTGAAAGAGAGCTCCTGGTTTATCAAAAAGTCACCAACTGTCTGAAATCACTTGGATGTGATATGTTTTAAGGGTATGTAAACTTAATTAAGCATAAATTCATACAATTATTTTTGTCTCATTAAAGAGTAACTGTGGGGTCATTAAATCCTGTAAAGACTCATTTAGGAATCTCCCAAAGCTCTCAAATCTTAAGACTACCAAAAGCATAGTCCTGTGACTCTGGTGGCCAAAGCAATTGGCTCTTTTTAAATACAGCAAATCTTTAAGCTTGGTTTTGAAGACAAGCTACCTAGATCTGTACTTAGTAACATATACAGATAGAAGATCAGCCAAAAGGGACATATTGTACTTCTTTGACCTCAGAAACACTTTTGAAGGCACCCAACACTGCTGAAGCTTGCTGTTTGCTAGCAATAAACAGAGTAAAAGAAAATAGACATAGTTTTTAATATGGGACCTGGGTTAAATTTCACAGAATGATTTATAAGAGAAAAAGTGTTCTACATTAAAATAAAATTTCATACCTAATATATGATTAGATGGAAATGCTGAGAAGGCACAGAATTTTATCTGCATCACAGAGGGCAAATGAAAACTTTATAATAGTTTGTGTCAAATTTCAATATATCACTGTCCAGGGTATGCCTTAACCAGGATAAGCAGAAATGATATTGAAATGAGAAAAAAATTAAAGAGTTTCTATAATTCCCTTTGTTTTCATAAAACGTGCAAGATTGAGCTCCAGACAAAAGGAGAAAAACAAAAAAATAAATATTTATTTGCTTGTGAGTATATTTTTAATAAAAGCACATTGACTTTTCATTCTGAAAGTACTTTGCTTATAGATTTCATTTTGGTTTGTTTCTTTGAAAACACTTGGAATCAAAGGAACATATGATTTATGATCAAGGAAAATATTTTATTTTCTTAGAGCTCTCATATAGAAAACTACCCTTACGATGAGATAGCTGGATGCATTTTCAGTAGTAAGGAGTCATAGCTGAATAAAGAGAAGGTTTTCCTCCTCTTTTATTTTCTTTTTGACTTTTGATTTTTCTCTCTTTTATTTTTAATTCATTGTCCTTCTTGGACAAAAGTATGGCAAAAAAATCATGAGAATAATCAGTGGCTCTGACAAGCAATGGATGAAACAAAAATAAATGTCTAAAACTCTCTCAAATGCTTTGAAAAGGGAATATTTCATCTTCACTTGCTCAAAATACTAAGAGTTAAAGATGTGCGTGGATTAACTACCTCAATCTTCAGATGCTAAATACCTGTCATAAATTAGGAAACTAGACAAATTTTGTCTGTCTCTAATTCTCTGATATTATCAAGATTATGTCTGCAAGGCTTTATCCTGAGCACTGCCATTGCTCAGGTAGAGCAGAGAATTGCTGGAGTGCAAACTTCTCCCATGATTTTGCCTCTGGCAGAGTCCAGCACTGACAAATTAAGGGCTGGTATCTCAGCTCTGCAAGCTGTAAACTGATTTCCCAATAGCAAGACAATTCTCTACTGCGTATCTCCAGTCTATTTCAATTCATTTTATGCAATTCAGTTTTATCTGACAAATTGGTGACTACAATTTATAACTTCACATATTCCACTGTAATATCTGTAGAGCAGCTTTCTGTTTTGGGGATGGGCCAGGATTTTTTTCTCACTGTTGTCTTAGATGGATAATGCCATTTGTATCGCAGACCTTGGTTATTTTCAATACTGCTCTTTCTCAACTGTATAATTAAGAGATAACTAATTCATGTTTATTGAGAAGGGAAGGTAATCCCTGTGGCACAGATCACATGGTGATGAATGCAGCAGGTTCTTTCCTGATCTGCAAGACTCTTGACCCTTGAGCAGAGGTAAAGACACTATTATCTTTCAGCCCCTCTAAAAGTGAACTGAAAAAATTCTCAGGGCTACCATCTTATAAGTTCCAACATGTCCTTTGATAAGATCAACAATATCCATGCTTCCAGGAGAATAGCTTGTGAACTGATACAGTCTCTGGTAAGATATTATCACTTTAATCATGTTTTTTGAGACTAAGTAAAGGCATCCAAGATTTCCTCCTGACAGAGAGAAAAATGGGCCACACAAGCTCTAACGCATCACCAAACTCTTGAAATGGGAGTTGCAAGCTGCATAGTGATCCGAAACAGGGATTAATCTCTGACAAAGTTCAAGGCAAGTAAGGTCATGGTTTTTGCAAACAGATTGTCTGTAAACCAGCAACTAATTACCTGGGCAATTACCCAGATCGATGCATTAATTGTGCACTTTGACTTACTTTCAGAGGCCACTTCTACCTAGGAAGTTTACATAGAGCTTATATCATGCCAGCGTCATGCTTTTCTCAACAGAATTCATGCTGCCAACCTACCAAGGAAATTGTAATTTCCAGCCACCACCAACCACCAAGAAGCTGTTGAGACAGACACAGAAAAATTGCAGTACTTGTTGAGATAGACACAGAAAAATTGCAGTACTGTTTTAACTGCAGTGCCATTCCTATAGATCTGAAATTGGGGCCAGTCACTGCTCGGTCCTGTAGTATGGACCAGGCTGAAAACTTTCCACCAGTCATTCTGCCTGCCATTCTGACTAGAGAAGACTGCAAAATTCTCTAAGCCCCATAACATCTTTATATTGTTGGTATCTGAATTGTCTCTTAAATGAATGTAAACTATCCTGCAGTGGACATCTTTATCAAATTCCAGGCCTTTCTCATTCTAGAAAAGGCATAATCTAGGTTTATCCTAGATTAATTTTTTTCTATTCTTTCATTAAATGTTTGGTCACACTAAGTGTTACTTTAGGTATTTCCATGTTGTGAATATTCTAAAAACTAAAAATATTTATATTCTGGACCCTATTTTTCCTCAGTTTCTGGACACTATCACACTACTGTTCTCTGGCAAACTGTCATTCACTGTAGGGCCCAAGAACTAAATTTGGTTTTTTTAGAAGTCCATTTTATCCCTAAAACTGAGTATGAGATTCCACACCAAACTTTCCTGCCCAGTTAAAGAGATGCATGCAGAGAGACTGTTGTCACTGGGGAAGAGGATCCGTACTTGAGCCAAAACAGAGAATGCTGACCTTTTACTGAAAAATTGCCATCCAGTGAGCCTCAGGTATTATTCAATTTCCAATAAAAAGATAATTTTCTTGTAGAAGAATCACAGAATCACTGAATGGTTCAGGTTGGAAGGGGCCTCTGGACTTCATCTAGTTCAACCTCCCTGCTCAAGCAGGTTCTCTTGTAGCAGGTTGCACAGAATTGGGTTCAGATGGGTTTTGAATATCTCCAGAGGAGAGTCCACAACCTTTCTGAGCAGTCCATTCCAGTGCTTGGTCACCCTCAAAGTAAAAAAAACTTTTACCTCACATTCAGATGGAGCTCCATGTGTTTCTGTTTGCGCCTGTTGCCCCTTGCCCTATTGCTGGGCGCCACTGAAAAGGAATCCATTTGACACCTCCCCTTAAGATATTTGTCTGCATTGCTAAGATCCCTCAGTCATCTCTTCTCAATCTAAACAGGCCCATCTCCCTCAGCCTTTCCAAAGAAGAGAGATGTTCCAGACCCTTAATCATTTTTGTTCCCTCTGCTGCACCCACACCAGGAGCTCCATGTCTCTCATGTGCTGAGCACTCCAACACTAGACACGAGCACCCCAGTCGAGGCCTCACTAGGGCTGAACAGAGGAGCAGGATCACCTCCCTCAATCTGCTGGCAATGCTCTTCCTAATGCACGCAGGATACCATTGGCCTTCTTGGCCATCAGAGCACACTGCTGGCTCATACTCATGGCCTTCCCTTCCCTTCCCTTCTGAAGAAGATTTTGTAAGATTAAGAAAGGCACCAAAAAACAAACAGAATCAAAATTGGTGTCTGCAAAAGAAGAGGTCTCTAGAGCTTTCTGGAAAAGCAACAACTGTGAGATATGGTAGTGCTGTATGAGGTCCTGAATAGATGGGAAGTGAGTAATGTGTATTAAGTAAAAGCATTTGACAAGTTGAAGCAAGACGAGCATTAATTTTCATAATACATTAACAGAGGTTATTAGGAATAGCAAATGTCAAAATGATTGATGGAATTATAAAGGAGCTAGTAAATTAATGAAAGAAAAGAGATTTTTAATACTTTTAATTCCGGCTTCTAGTCAATGGATTGTCAGACACTAGGAAAACAGATAAAATAATAGCTTCATCCCTTCAGCATCTCCTAGAAGCATGCTAGTACCAAAGACAGATACTATGCAAATATACTACTCTTACCAGTGGTATGAGACTGTAGACGTTTTGATATCTAGTTCTACAATGAACTCACAGAACAGGGCAAGAAAATTCATAGTCCTCTGTGGGGTAGATTATTTTGAGAGTTATTTCTGTAGACAAAATAATCTTGGTACTCAAAGGCGCACTATCAGGGTAACAATTTCTCTATTCTTCATCATTTCCTATTTTGATACAAGAAAAGCAACATAACTGGTGACAAATATTGTTAGAACAGGGATAATCATGAAAAACTCATGTCTGAAGTTTCTCAGTGTACAAGACTTTCAATTCCTTAGCATTTCCGTTTACAGGTCTGTGGGCCTTCAGATAAGTACTTTTAGAAAGCAGTTTTGAAGTAGCCTTTTTTTTTCAGAGCAAATATGGACAGCTGTATTCAAAACACTATAAAATTACTAAAAACACTCAGGAAGCCACACAAAATATTTGGCAATGAACCTGACATATTACAGTCATGCAATACAAATTACAAAAATATTCAACAACCATCAATCCTTGTTACTGAGGGAAACGTAGCTGTACTTAGTTATGATAGTTATGATGTTCTAGATCTATATTAAAGAAGGAAAATAATAGTCAGGATCTTCAAGTGGTCTGTTGATTTTCGTGTTCCTGTGCTTTTTGGGTATTTCCTTGCAGTGTTTGTAAAGGTATCCAGTTTCAAGAAGCTGAATCCAGTTCTGGGTTTTGGCTTTCAGTCCGGGCTCTCAAGTCAGCAGCTTTTGAAAAGTTATGTCTCATTCAAAAGTCTCATTTTTATTGTAAAAGATGGGAAAAGAGATGAGATTTCCTCAGCGTGTTACCATTTTTTATGCTGTAATTCTGAAAATTTTCACATTTCTCCAACTTAAGCAAATGCTGTCCTGCAGAAACTGCTTAAAATTTCACCAAAATACCCACCCATTGAACAGACTACTTATTAAAAAGACTAAATAATAAATCCTAAACACCAAATGCAAGGAGCCCTTTCTAATCAATTGTATGAAATTAATTCATAAGTGCAGTTCACTGAGAAATTAATGAACAAAGAATTTCAGGACTGTACAAACCTGATCTACATTTTGAATATGACTTTATTCCATGGTAAGTTCTCTTGAAGGTAGTTTGAGAGGTAAGACATGTCTAATACTAGGCATAGTATCAGTGCAGTCATTTTTTATGAGTAGATGAATAGAATATGATTAGAAAAATATGAACAATTTACAGGTCAAATAAATTATTTGCTCCCAGCCAGCTTGCAAAGTACCCAAGCAGCAGAAGAGCTGTTATTAAAAGGGCTAATCAGTAAGCGCTGCCGGCCTTCCTTCTAGATATTTCTTAGTTTTTTGTTTTAAAAAAGAGCCCCTAGAACCAGAAATTCTGTGTCTAGCTTGCTCTTGATTGTTTTGTTTAAGTATAACTCAGATAATATTTAGACAGCAGACACTTTCCACAAGCATTGCTGAGGTCAAAAAACAATTTCCCAAGAAATAGTATGATGTAATCTTTTAACGAGCCAGACTTTCCCTTGAAGATCTCAGGGAAAAATAGATTCCCAAATGTCATACAGAATAAGAACATCAGGGTCCATTTCCCACTTCACAAAATAAGCCAAACAAAATTCTTAGGAAAAAGAACTCAGAGCCTCTGGTATAACTGATCTGCCAAGGATGTCTGCCAAAAAAACAGATGCCCTGGCTGGGAAATAGATATAATTAACAGTACTTGCCAGTATTTTCTGCTTTATTTTCTTTCCACCTAAAAGTGAAGAGTGAGATTTTAAATATTTGCTCATGTTAGAACAGAAACTTTTGAAATGGTTATAAAAATATTTAGAACACAATGTTTTCTTAATAGAAAAGTCTTAGCAGAAATATATTTTAAAATTCATGTAAATGGAAAATATTGAGATTAAAATATTTTGCTAGCAACATAACACATTTCCAACTAATTAGCTTTCTGGTACAGTTAAAATTGTAGAGTATGGTGTCAAAGACATCTACAATTCAACTCAAAAATCCTTTCTGATTTATATTTATATATAGGGCTGACATAAGGGTAAAAATGTTTGTGTTTTCAAAAGAGTAACCTTCTGAGCAAACAAAACTTCAAAAAGTGCACTTATTTTACTTTCATCCACCAAAACTGACTTGAAAAGCATGATGTTTAAATGTAGGGCAGGGTCTGTTATATTTAAATTTTCCTCATTCAAAATTTTCTCTGAGACATGTACTGTGTAGACATATACTACGTACATTTCTATCCTAGGGAGAATTTGTTTTAGAGGAAAATATGTCTTCATAATAATACAGAAACCAGTAATATCAACAGTGTGTATATGTCCTTGAGACCAATTTCTTGCATTGCAAATCAAATGCTATTCAAATAAAGAGCCAAAATAATATGGTAAGCATGTAGATAGAAATTGCTCAGTATGTCCGATGTGATAAATTCATGCCACTGCTTTAGCAGGAAATACAATTTTTTAGGCAACCCAGTTAATGTTACCATAACACCACAATAGAATAACTTGTGCTATAAAGTCAAATGTAATAAACTAGAAACAAATCCTTCAGGTTTTTGGAAGTCCTGTATATACAATATTTGGGGTACTTTCTCCCCACATGCAGTCAAAACACAGGTATTTTCTCTGTTAAACTCACTAAAAATATTTCCCCTTAAAGAAAGACAGTGTAATTTCTAATCCAGAAAAAATATGCCAGAAATTGTTTCATCCTTAATGTATTCTTTAACATTGTCAATAAATAAATAAATGCTCCATATGCAATGGAAAAAAAAGCTATCACACATCAATTGCTTCTTGTTCTTGGAAAATTATAATTTCCCTCTTGTTTTAGAACATCTGAGAAACAGGAGTAGTTAATTAATGAGGTGCAAAACCAGTTCCAGTGAAACTGCCAAGAACGCAATAATATTTTAGTCCAAAGTTTGTGTAGGCTATATTTTCTTAAGCCAGTCATGGAAATTACTGGAACATTTCTGATAGCCTGTGTGTGTACATTTGCTGGATATATCAAAATTCTCCCTTAAAATCTCACATATTTCATTCAGATTTTGTGGGAGAGGAGGGTGCAGCAGGAGTGGGGGTGTGTCATCAGTTTTCTGTCTACAAGGAAGCACAGCCCCTGACTTCCTCAAAATCGCTGTGCAACACAAAACAACATGCTGTTATACTTCTGCCTTTAACGGTGCTCATTTCTTTCTTGCAAACAGCAATTAATAAGTAGCATCTTTTCCGGAAGCCTTCAGCACCTCACCAAGGATGAGTTTGCTTTCACCACGCTCAGACTTTCGAAGAGGTTTTCCTCCAATTTGAAGCCAGCAGGCTCCTCACTCTGTGCCTGTTTGTCTTGCTGGGCAGCAGGACCCCTGGCAGAAGGTTTCCAGGCCCTACACAATGATGGCACAAGTGCACCTCACCAGTCTGGGTGTCAGGAAGTCTCTGATATGTGCCTGAGGGCTTAAGGTACATGGCAGCCGCTTTGCACAATCTGACTGTGCCTGAGTAGTGATGGGTGCTTTCACTGATTTCTTTATGAGCACCTCTTCATCTTTACACACAGCACAAACACCTTACCCTGCTCTTCTGTTATGTAAATACAGTACTAAAGAACACAGCAGCAATGGTCTTACGGGGGATAGTTAAAGCAGAAGCCAGGGAAGAAAAGGAGAAATAGCTTGCAATATAATAGTTGATAACAATCCCTGAATGATGAACATTTTGTACTCAATTGGAGACTCAGCTAGAAAAAGATCCCTCGGGTATCTTTTTAAGAACAGCAGTTACCGAGATGTAATCTCTTGCAAATTTGTTTTTGGATTTTTTTTAAATTTGAGTAATTATAGACATTTTTCTTAATAATAAAGTGATTTATAAATTAATAAATTCTTTGAAGAAAACAGTGCTATGAGCAATAGTACAACTAAGCATTTATGAAGAGCTGATCTTCTGAAAGTAAAGCAATATGTTAATCAGTAAAAACACCTGTTACAACTCAGCCATGGATGAATTATGAATTTTTTTGGGACCAGGTATATTCTTTGAAACTGAAAGACATCCATACAAGTCACAGACTATGCACAAACCTAAGCTAACCAGGAATTTAATAAGAAAGTCTTACTGTTAAATTCTGCAGATATACAAGTTGAAAATATTCCTTTGACCAAGTTCCTGGACAAAACCTGCAGCATAACTGTTATTACTGGGAGAAAAAACAACCCCATGGCAAGGAGATTACACTAGAAAAGCCATAACATGTAAATGTGAAAAAAAAAAATCAATTAATAAATTAATAAATTAATAAAAAACTAATTTGCAGTCATGATTTTGGGAGTTCTCAAAAGCATTATTTTATCGTAACTGAAGAAACATCATAACACTCTACTATTTATTTATAATTTTTATATTTTCTTTTTCCAGAGAACAACCTAGTAAAAATTTTCCAACTATTATTCCAAAATGTTGTCCTCTCGGTTCATGTTTCAAGCACTGAAAAATTTATTGCCCATTTTAAAGAAAGAAAGAAAAGACTTCACATTTATCTCAAATTACAGCCTCAAATACTCTGATTTGTAAGGTAAACTTTTGGCAGTAGTCAATAAGGAATGGTCTGCTAAAGGTGTCTCTAAACTAAGCGTCCACAGCAATGCTACTCTCTGCCAGTGAGGTCAAAGTATGTACCTACTCCCTGTGACTTACTCTAAAAAGACCTTCAAGCCACTGTGACTTGAGGCAGTTTTACTTCTAGATGGGCCTCATGTAGTTCTAATTTCAATAGAAAAGTCCTAGTTGAAATAAATCAAAGTAATAGCATGGACAAATATAGCAATTTTACCATACAAGATGCTGACTTCCTACATTGGAAGACTTGGCATGGTCAGTTTTTTCCAGCCTGGATGAAGCTCATCAGTCTTAGACCCACAACTTCACTTTCCTATCTGTTCTGTTTCTTTTAAATAGGACAAAGTGAAGCAGTCTAATAGTGCAAGTCATCGTGTTTAAGCAGCTTTAAATTTTCTATCCTAATAGTTATACTTACTTTGAGGAGGTTCTCTGATTTACAGAGAGGGAAGGTCACAGCTTTTAACAACTAGCCGTTTCTACCAATATTTCTTCATCATGTTTTTGATCACTGATAGAAGAGTGTGGAAATCCTTTAGTCTGTCTACTGCGTGTTTTGTGCTTTACAAGTAGTCATGCCCCTGACAAAGACATCATCTCTTCTGCAAACTGGAATGAGTAGATAAAAGACAATCATCATTTTGATGCACTTTAGGAGTAATCTGCTCACTAAGGGTGCTGGCAGTCTTCAGAACATTCAGCCCCTTTGCCATGAACAGTTTCATCCTCCAGTGTAGTGCATCCCTGACAGATTCTGGACTCTTAGGAGAGAACAGCAAAAACTCAAATGTTTTAAGTGTCCTCACAGATTCTAGACTATTAGGAGAGAACAGCAAAAACTCAAATGTTTTAAGTGTCCTGACAGACTCAGGGTATCCACATTCCTCTCCTTTTCTATGGGAAGGCTATTCAGGGAAAGATCAAAGGTAAAATTGGAACTGCTGAACCAAAATTTCTTCTAAAAAAATCTTAATGTCCACTGAAGAAGAAACTGCCATTTAGTTTCAGTGTTGAGTTTGAAATCAAGATTTTATCACAGGGTCAATAAACTCCATATTTTAATTTTGCTAGTTTTACACTGCTTGATTTTTCCCCCTCAGAATCACAAAATTTATGCATGTTACTTCAATAATAAACTAACTCTTTCAAAAAGCACTAATGCCTACATACAGTACTAGTTTTATCTTTTATTTTCCCTTTTATGTTTATCAAATGATGGAGTCACTTATATTGGAACAGACTTATAAGATCATTGAGTTTCAACCATTAACCCAGCAGCTCCTCATTCATCACTAAAATCCTGGGGCTCAGGAAGGAAACTGAGTGCTGCACAGGGTTCAGCAGGCAGAGAGGCCCATCAGAAAATGAGTTAAAGTAACACAGTGTAGGAATAATTTTTACATATTTAATGAGATATTGCAGAGAGGTTTTTAATAGAACAGCTTTTAACATTGTTAAATATTTAGGTTCCTCATAACTTTCCTCATCAAAAATAGGATAAATTATAAGAATAAATTGAAATCCCAATAATTTATTTCAAGTGTGTACTTGCTTTCAAATGTATGCTGGATGAACTGATGAATTTTTGATCAAATAAATTTTACCAACTAAATTATTTTCAGCATAATTATTTACTGGAAGGCTCCCTTTGAGTAAAAGAAGTTTCTGTTAATTGTCTATATTAGTAGAACATAAAAACTGCAGTTGAAAGTTGCAAAACTTTTACTTCTCACCAAGACCTTTAATAAGCTGCTTGCAATTTCAATGGAACTGGGGTAATTAATCATGTCTAATAATCAATATTTCATATCAGCAGAAATAGAAAAAATCTATGTATTTCATGATATGTTATTAATGTAAGGAAAATAATGAATTGCTACCTTTATTAAACTGTACTAAGAAGTCAAGTATTCCTTTAAATGTTTGATTGATTTGATTACAGCCACAGTGTAAACATCAAAACCAAAGGGTTTTTAGAGCACAACAGGAATTTTATAGGTTGCCTAGAAGGTTTGGTGTTCAGCTTACTGTAAAAAAGATTGCTGTCATAAGGGCCAGGATGCAATAACACCAGCTGCTAATATGGCAAAGTGCAGGGTAAAAAGTCAATCTCATGTTGCTTGTGACTGCAAAATTTCTTGGGCAAGAAATATATCTGCTGTTTTCCAGCTGGTAGAATCCAATAGACATTGCTTTGCCCTGGACTGTTGATTTATGAAACCATAATTGAGTGACATAGGGGCCTTATATTCTGCAACATCACTGCCTGCTGTTTCACTTCATGCTGTGCAGAATGGAAGTTAAAGAGCTGCAATGAACTAACCTTCAGAATTAGATGCTATATTTTATTTTCTATCAGAAAGAAGTGTAGATTTCATTATTCCTGAGAGCAGCACAATGGCTTTACTGCTATACACTGTGAATAATACCCCCAATGTATATTTGAAATATATCTATTAGGGACATGAAAGCTAACCCTTATAATATCCTGAGATGCAGCTGTTGTGTTTGATGCCTTGCATATTTCTTGCATTTGTTTGGGGAACATATATAGGGCATTTAAAAAGTTGAGGCCTGATCCTCAAAAAGAGGAACAACCATACAATTGCCTTTGAAGGTCTCAGGCACAAGAGAACATGTATTCTATGCTTAAAGTGTCACTGTACACACTTTTTAGGCTAAAATTTTTGTACACATTTTAAAGGCATGCTATTCTACTTGTAATACATTAAGAAGAGTCCACGTGAGTGAAGATAAATTAGGTTAGCCTAGAGAAAAATATTTTGTCTTATAACTACTATCCCTAGAAACAGACATTTGATGAAAGACAGAGCTATGTAAATATATAAATTTGATTGTCAAGGGCTTTTTTTGTTTTCAAGCAAAAAAGTGTCTGAATACTAGTCATCAAGACCTTTCAGGTGTTCAGAATCTTTTCAGAAGATTCCAGTGTGTTACTGCTCACAGAGAGATTTTTTTACCTACACCTTATATTGGCATTTTTCAAACTGCATACAGCATTTCCAAGGAACTACTCTTTATATCAGAAATCGTATTAAAAAAAATTAAAAAACAGCTACATTATGTAACGAACTTGTTACTTTTCTACCAAGTGCTTGTTTTGATCTGTAGAGAGATATTCTGACACAGTCTACTTTTGGGAACTCATTGTAGAGGGCTTTGTTTGATTCCAGTGCAGAATGATAATAGCATATTGCATGGTGTCAGGAAATGAGCTAGTCAACCTCTAGTCAAGCTTCTGTCATTCCACTTGGATCTATTTCATTCAGATTAAATTATTTTAGATACATAATTACAGGAAAGAAAAATATAACAAATACTTCACAATGTATGGTGTCTCATACAGCATTGTTATGCTGTATATTGATTCCTCTTTTGATTGTTAATAATATGTGTTTTCTTTCTTTGTGGTATGACTTGAACTAAAATAAAATATTGCATAGGGTGACAGCATCTAAGATCTCTGATCTACCCACATATTTTCTCAGTGCATGGAAAAGGTAATTTCTTGGTCCATCACAATGCTGAGATCTTAAGTTACCTTATTACAGAACTTCACATGTGCCAGCCAACATGTACTATTATTTCATTATGTACTTACCTATGTTTATTATCATTTCCTTGACACTTTAAAGGTTTGTCCATTGTCTAGCCCTAACAGCTGTACATCTGATTCCCTTAAAATCCTTTCTTGCCTTCAACCTTTCTCATGACTTTGTCCTGTTACTTGCCCAGTAATGCCTTTGTTTCAGTCTTAAGGACTAAAATATGTACTTACCATAGTGAGTTAAAAGTTATATTACTTGCAAGGAGTATAGGCTTCCACATTTTTTGACACTGCATAAATGATGTCAGTCTCAGTAAAACAGCCGTAGGAAGGAGATTTTCAAGAGACTTTGGAAGTATCATACCTAACACTAAACCACCTATAAAATAATCCAACCATGTTAAAAAGATAATTTAGCATTCAAAAGTTCTTTATCTGTGTTGTTCCACTCTCTTTATCTTTGCTTGCTTTCTTAAATTTTTGTCTTCTAAAGTTGCATAAATGTCATATCTTTAGTTTTGTGTTGGAATAAAAATTAGCAACATCAGAAAATTTGGTGGAATCTTGTCAAAATTTTATATTGAGAAGACAAGACCAAGACCAAGACCAGACAAGACAAGAGAAGAAACACAGGCATTTCTTAACAGAAAATAGTCTGTAAGGTCCATCAGGTAACAGGATTATAAAGTATATATTTTCACTTTAAAACATTTTATTTCAGTTTTGTATTATTTGACATTTTTAAAAGGCAGCAAAGTCAAAAAACCCAATCTACTTACATTTCCATCATATTTTCAAACCGCAAACTATCAATTAGGGACAAAAAACCTGGGCAGGACTGAATGACATTCATTGACAGGCAATGTTCTCATTAAAAGAAATGTCAAGAAATCAAAATTATATTCAAAACCCACAATCTCCTCTTTTTTTTTTTAATTTTTCTTTCCCTAGACATGGGTAAAAATCAGTGACAGAGAAGACAAAGAATGTGCCAGGCCTGGAGAGACTGACAGTGCAGCCAAAGTCTTGTCATATTCTAGCCTAAGTGAGAAAAAGAAGAGCAAGATAAGAACCAAACCTGATTCTAACCCCAAAGACAAAGCAGGAGAGTTTTTGGATAATAAATCTTTCACAGAATCATTGAATTGGTAACCACAGAATTGTTAGGCCTGGGAGACACCTGCCAAGGCAGTCACCTGCAGCAGGTGAGCCAGGAATCTATAAAGAAAAAAATCGTTTGAATGTCTACAGAGAGGGAGACTCCACAACACTCCTGGGTAGCCTCTTCCAGTGCTCTGCCACCTTCAATGTGAAAAAACTTTTCCTTATATTAAGGTAGAACTTCTTGTAGTTTAGTTTAAGGCCATTGCTTCTTTTCCTGTCAGTGGGCATCATTGAAAATAGCCTGGCGCCACACACTTGGCACCCACTGTTGGGATATTTGTATGCATTAACTTTCCAAACTCGATCAAAAGAGTGATACACTTTGCCACCAAGCACCATCATTGATTGATGAGGATGCCAGATGGTGCATTAAACAAACAAAAAAACCACAAACAAAAACAAACAAAAAAGCAAACAAAAAAATTAATCATTGTTACCAAAAATTGGTAAAAATAAAAACTTCATCTGGCAACACCGTTAGTATTGCATAAATAGTGGGCAGTGCAAATTTACCTGTTTTAAGGCATTTAGAAACAGCTACAGCTCTCTTCAACTATAACAACAGGTATGTCTAAGCCTATAGTAGAGTTTTCTTCCCACATAACTAATTTCTGAAGAAAAATAGCCTTTGTACAGAAGATTAAGTTATAATCCTAATGAAATTAATATTTACTTTTCCTGAGTTTTCCATAAAGAAATTACAGTGGAGAAATGAAAGCTGCTTTTTTGGGTGGAGTAGTGAGAAAATAATGTACTTCCATGTGAGATACAGGCAGAACAGAGCTCTAGTAACTCAGTTAATTAAAAACCCTCTACCTCAAAGCATGAAGCAAAATTTTTTAATAGCATCTATCCAACGGGGCATAGGAGTAGATGACCACAATCATCCAAAGATAATCTTTAATCATTCCTTAAAGTCAGTTGCTTAGAAAGACTCCTAATCTCCAATCGAAACCTATTTTTTCAAAGCCTTTTACAGTCCTTTCATTGCTACTGATAATTAGATACCCTCTCTTTTCTATATAACAAAATTTTGGATATTAGAAAAATGTTTCCTTTCCTGGACTCACTCTTTTGGACTTTCTTCTTATGTCACACATTTTAAAATTTGTATTATAGCTTTATCCACAAATATCTTCTTTAGGCAGATTATGGAATTTACCTTTGTGATGTCTAGTGGGCAATTACTGACAATGAAAGAAACAAAAGTACTGAAAAAGCAGGAAACACTAAGAAGAGAAACAGATGATTGAAGGGTTGAGTGGAAGTCCCTGGACCTTGTCTAAAACAAAAAGTAATTTTTAAGTCTATCAACACACAGATTGATGACCTAACTCAAAAGCATCTTCATAAATGAGAGAAAACAAAAACAAAAACACCCAAAACCAAAAAACAAAATAACCCAACAAACAAAAACAACAACAAAAAAAGACAATAAAACAACAAACAACAGAATCAGGCTACTGCCTGGAAGGTGTAGTTTTGTCTGGAAAAAGGAATTTGAGACTAAGTAAACACAGACAACTTCTATCTGATCTTTGTAAGAGTTAGCTGACTTGCAGCTAGAGGGAAAAATTATACAAAAAAAATAACATCATGGTTGTAAGAATTAACAATGTAAGTTCTGGTCTTGCTTGATGGAATTAGATGAATATAAAGCCTTTGGGGACTTGAACAGCCATCAAAAAAATAAAATATCATGGGATGTCTCATTAAAATATGTCTAGAAGGAAGTGGTAAACATTAATGGCATTATATAAAGATATTGTAACCCTACATCTGCTTGGGTTTATATAGCACAGCAGCACAGTCCCTGTGGATGGGCAGTTCCTCAGGTATATCAGTCAAGTGTAGAACTAATAATTTCTACTGCAATATGCTTTAGTTCCCCCATATGTCTCATGCACCAATGTTAAGCAGTGTCCTAACTTTCTGAGCATATTCCCCTTTTTAAATGCCAGTTATTTATTGCTAAGGGGCAAATATTTTAATTTGTTTCTCCAGCAGCCAGAAGGACCCTCCTCCCCAAAAGCAGGGGACCAGTCAGGGATGAAGTTACATTAGTATATTGGAAGTACCATCTTCATTCAAAATTCAATATTTAGGAGAATATGCTGTGGCTGAAAGTGTTGGGAAGGTATGCTCAGGTGTAGGATTGTCTCCTGATCCTGAACAACCGATCTTTAGAATTTAATCTACAAGTAAATTTTAATTTGTCCATTAACCTCCTTACTATAAAGGTAAACATCATCTTTTCCTTTCTTAGTTGATTGGAAATGAAAAAAAGGATTAAGTACATTAACTGCAAATTCAGTCTTTTTACATAAAGTATAAGGTGATGTGAGAAATGGATTTGTAGAGGATTCTCAAAGCCTGACTGAAAGCTCACACAGTCCTGTACACCTGTATGCAAACTCTGAGATAAGGTGTGCTGATTTAGAAAGACCATGGAATAGAGAGGCTACTATTGAGAGAGAAACTAAACTGGAAAAAAGTTTCAAAAGAGGGCCTTGCAAACAGACCAGATATTTTGGAGAGTTAGAACTGCGAAAGATACATTGTAGCAAGACCACATGGGTAAAAATAATAGCGATTGGTGTTAGAAATATTACCAGCATTGTGTGGCAAAAACTAACAAGCTGCAAAACATTTACAATATACTGTAACCAGGAAACAAGTTCACTTCTGATGAAGGTGTTTCATGTAACATCTTCTGTGTCTCACCCATCTATGAGACTGATAGCAGAATAAAATCTTTTAAAATGCCTCTCAGTTGCCCTCTCTCTGTAGAGCTGGGGTTTAATCCAACAGGGTGGTTTTTTGCAGTAATTGTAAGGTAATTAAGAAATATGGGAAAAACTCAGTAACAAACTTAGTTTCTTTGAGTCAGATAAAAATAATGAAACGATTACATGTGCTTGGTCCTTGCAGGGTAAACATTGTGCAAAAATAATGACTCCCTTTCAAGCGGAGCTAAAAATAAGGCAAGCAGTAATGTCCATAGTAATTATCAGCAGGTTAGTCATCTGCACACCTCTGGCAACCCACAGCTGAAGTTCCTAAGATACAGTGTGAAGCTGCCTTGGCTCCCTCTTTTTAGCAGGAGAAGCAGCTGCTCCAATTGCTCAAATCTCTTGGGACATGCACTGATAAGTGAGAGCGTGCTACAAAATTTTCCAGTACTACAAAAAAAAAAAAAGATGGTGAAATTTTGTTGGCCCCAAGGATGAACCTGGAAGCTTTATTTATTCACTCCCAGTCAGTACTTGGGATCAATTCAGCACAGAGCCCCTTCCTGTCTCTACTTGGAAACGCAAACCATTCCCAGCCATGGCCCTGCCTGCCTTTCAAAGGACATATGATTTGATCTGTGCTGAGCTTAGTTTGAGTTCAGTGACCCTTTACACCAAGCTCCTTAAAGATCCTTATTGGAGTATTGTGTATTCTTGTCTAGAGTTAAAGGGGATTTTTTGTGACAGATTAATTAAACATTTATAGTAATTTGATTACACTCATCTCAGTGCCAATTCCCTACCTCATACAACAGCCAAAATTATTCACATAATAAAAAAGTGCATTCCAGCGTCAGGTGCAGAACACCAGAAGGCTTGGTATACAAAACAAAGGATGAGAAGGCTCATAAATCACAGGAAAATAAACCTCTGGGAAATCATTACTATTTAATCATATGTTTTCTTCTTTAATTTTTTTTTTCTGGCAATGATAAATTCTATACACACAAAAAGGAATAATTTAAACATATTAACTGGTCCTTAAGTTATTGTCATGAAGAGGACAAAGCTTAAACAGCTCATAGAAGAGATCAAATCTTTCTTTACAATAGAATCAAATCTTGCAGCTGGGACTGGTCCATTCAAAACACTTAATGGGAAAAAATTCTTGTTTGCATATAAAGTGACACATTCCAAAAGATCCATATGAAGATTTTACAGAAAAGCTATTCCACAGGAAATATTGGCTCCTCACTCTCCTTTGAAATGGCTCACAGAACACAACTTTCACAAGTTCCTTAACTACCATTGGTTCTAGCTGCAAGAAACAACAATCACAACACTTTTCAAGCTACTGATTAACCACTTATGGAATGATGCTTGAAACATTCAATGAATACTTTTTACACAATTCACGTTTCATAATCTCTATGAAATATCTTCATTCAACTGAAAGGTTGTAGTTGTTCTCTTAATCCCGAGAGCTAATTTAGCAAGCCTTCAACTTCGGAGAATTGCTACAAGGATGAGGAACAAAAGGACACTCAAATCTTTCTGCAGAATTCTGTTTAATCCAACTTCATCCCTAGGCAGAGCATGGGGGAAGGGAGGGAGCAGTTTGCCCACCCGGGACCAGAATGAAGAGACAGAGAGTCACGTGTCCCGGGAAGTTTTATGCGCCCAGGGAACAAGGGGACGCTGGGAAGAGGGACCACCAGCCAATGGGACAGAGGGGAGAAACTACATCCCAGGGGTAAGGGGGAACAGCACCCACCACCTTAGTGCAAACATCTTATAAATTCAGTGCAACCAAAGAACCCAGTGTAAACATCAAGTGTAGTTCACCACAACAAAAGGTGTTGTTGAAGACAGCAGCACTGACCACTTGTAATAAGACTATTGTCTGGAAACCTTGACACTACAGTTTAAGACTACTGCAGCAACCACTTGAGTAATAGACCAATTTAGTCCTCTGTCAGACTAGAACACCATCTTTGGAAGTCCATCTTCTCAAGGGATATGTTTTTAAATCCATGGTGCATCACTGGAACTTTTATTTCTGAGTACCAAAATGTAAATCTCTGATACCTGCTTGTCATCCTAAGTCCCTGGACCTTCCTTTAAACATCCACATTTTATAGTGGAAAAGTAGAATGACAGGAACAAGTAACAGACCTTCTCCAGGGGGCTGCATCTCCACTGTTCCTGGAAAGCCTTCCTGCTCACATCCTAACTTTCCCACAGCTCTTCAAGCCTAACTATTGTTATTTGCTTAGAGACTGAAAAGAACATTTATCTGAAACTGGAATAATCAGTGCTCTTTTGAAGAGATTTCTAATGATTTTTAGCTAAAAAAATTTACCAAGTTTCTTAACCTCTTTCATGTATAGCTTTGAAAACAATTTCTTGTTTATGGGAAGAGAAGGTAGACCTCATTTTATAGAGAAGAATATTTTTTTCCACAATGTTCAAAAAAAGGCATGTGGTCTGAGTTTCGTGATAAAGCACAATCAGATCCCAAGAGTACATATTGGTTCAGATTCTATGTAACTTATTTCAATATGTGCAAGAATTCATGTGTGAACCAGGACATAAAACTGCCTGAAATAAACCAAGAATTATATCTAGAAAATATGATTATCCACTGCTGCAATAAGAGCATAATATCATTAAAATGCTTCCATTACAAGTCTATGTATTTTAACTGATTTTATTAATATTTTTATGTGTGTTACTGATTGCCAGAGGAAAAACAAATTTATATGCAAATTTAATATATTTTGAAACTAAAATATTTGAAACTAAGAACTATTACTGTGAATTTTGTTTGGTTCTTTCTGTCACTGGACATCCATCTGTATGCTGTTATATGAGAAAACAGCATTTAACTTTCCTTCTCTTAACTGCCAAGGAAGGTAAAAGAAAGAAGCTGGTGTAGCGTCATTTGCTGCCTCCCTAGTGCTGCTCTGTGAAATCAGCTCTTTTGCAAAGCAATTGCTAATTAAGGCTTTTCTGCCTATTGACGTAACTATAACCAGCACTACCAAGATTCACAGTAGAGATGTTGAAGGGCTTGGAGCTCCATGGTGCATCAGATTTTCACTTGCAATTTCTTCTTTTATGTTACCGCAGCGCCTTGCTTTCATTGCTATGGAAGTTGCCTCACCACAAACCAGACACCACTATTATACTTGAAACCAATACTTTAATATGTTAATTGAAAGAGGATAATTTGGTTCCATTATGTCGTAGGTGAGGTAAGGCTCGGCTTTAGCACATATATTTATCGTATATTTAATTTTCTGAGTTAAAACAGCATGGCGTTTCAGAAGTAGATGCAAGTTAATCAAGCATCTGTCCTACAGGGCCTAGACAAGAGGCAAATCCTCACCAGCCTGGCATGACTCTCATATTCTAATCTCTCCCAGTCTAACTATGTTAGTGTAATGAGGTTTCCTTTATCCATGCCAATGTAACTAACAAGATTCCTATTTGCACTATGATCTTACAAATCCAGATTCTTCCCAGAAAAAGCCTTCCAACAGAAGGAATGCCGGTGTTGCCTGATGTGAGATAAAGGCACCTAAGAGTAGGCAACTGCAATTAAAAAAAATAAAATTAAAAAATCCCACCCAATACCCCAATACTCCCTGCCCAAGAAAGATTCCAAATGAGATTACAATCTAAACTGACTCCTTAAACTAAGTGCAGTTTCTTAAAAATCACAGTAAAACAAATACATCCTTGTCCCTTTTCATATTAATTCTTCATCTTAATAGGGTCCTGCTCTACAACAGGGCAAGTGCCCAATGGTTTGAGACTCCACCGCATTTGAGACTCCACTGTCACAATCCTGAAACATGGCTCAAAGATACAGTTCACTCTCTCACATTTATTAACACAACCATCTGTCACATTTATTCTTTACAAAACTTCCCCACTCTCTTCTTTAACTCTCTTCTATCCAAAAAATTAATGATCCTTGTACCAGGAACCTCAATCTGCCACTGATCAGCTTCTCTGCTTGTAGAATATATAAGCTTGATTTACCTTATTATTTTTCCTGGGATAGAATGTATCACACTCGTCTGGAAGCTGCATAAAGAATTACTTTATACTAAAACATCCTTTTAACATTTATTGATGAGGGATAAAAGAAAAAAACCTTGGTAAGTTGGCCATGTTATTTGAGTTTGGATACTCTAAAACTCCTGAGTAAAGTTTACATAAATAAACCCCTGTTTTGAGCTTAGTAAATGACAATAAAGTGTTTGGGTTGTTAGTTGAGAAGTGTTAGTGGTTTTTTTTCTGGCCTATCTCCAAATGGAAGTAGAGGCCAGCACTGATTGAATAAACAGCCTGCATAAGCGTGATGGAAAGAAGTTGTTAAAGAAAGGGAACTTCATTAGCAAAACACAGTTACAGAGCTACACTATTTATTGAGAAATTTGATACCAAGGAGTTGTTAGTGAACAAAAGTAGAAAAAAATGTGAAAGATTAAGAAGAGGTAAAGGAAACTCCTGGCTTGTCACTTTCCTCAATGGGTCAAGAACCACAATCTGTGAAAACCAAAGCAAAGTACATAACGGTCTTCACAGTATTAAAAAATCCATGCTGAAAATCAGAGAGAAAATATACCTGTGTTACATGTGCTTGAGAAATAAATCAGTTGTGAAAGATCCCAACTCTGAGAACATTTTGCTAAGCTTTTGGCCTGTCAGAAACATCAGCACAAAAAGTATCAGCTGAATATCTAACAAAAGACAGTTCTAAAAAAAAAAATAAAAAAAAAGACAAAGGGACCCATAATCTAGTCATGAACTCTCCACCTTTGCATAGCATTTTTGTGAAGGCTTGTTTATGTAATCCTATTCTTATCTGACCTAGTTAGATAATTTAAAGTTCGAAATAATTTTTCATTTCTACAATTTGAAGCATGAAAGCAGTCAGCCTACAAAATTTCTTAGACAAAACCTATTAAACTGTAACAGATGACATGCCAGTGTATATGGCAGACTTATCTGTGTTTGTAGAAAAAACATTACAGAAATATTTTTGCTAGGTGTTTTGTGGTGCTACACAATAAATCACAATGATGGAGTGTAAGGAAGTCAGCTGTCTTCTCATCTACATTACAAGTCCCTCAGATCTGTATTGACAAAAATGAAAGAGGAATTAGTGCTTGATTCCCTGGGCTCAAGAGGTAGAACTTAGAGAAGTGTGATGGGCTAAGGGCAATTACATAAAGCTGCTGAGTTCTAAACACTTTGTAATTTGAAAAGTTCTTCAAGAAACTAAGGCCAGAGTCAACTACACTTCGTACACATGTAACGTTCATCCAGCTATCACAAACTCTCTGTCTAACAAAAGGTACACCTGCAGCTCTATTGCATTTTTTAATCATACTGCTAAAGCAAAAATTTTACACTAAATGGAATACTTCTTTGTAACAGTGTCCAAATCAATATCCCAGTCAATCATATTTCAAATATGTGCCTTGACATTTTCTCTATGCAGTGTTTGCAGCACTCCTCTGCAGCATGCTGGCATAAAAAGTACGACTTATTTCTTGATATAAGCCATAATTAGGCACTATGTATCTCAGCTAAATTGACTAGATTGTTTCCTATTAATTCTAAGTGTATCTTAACTCTGCATTATCAAGCTAAAAATCTCTTTCTGGATATTAACATATGTACCACTGAAATGAAAAATGGCAAAAAGTAGTGATTCTGACACAACTAGGGACCACCTTCCCCCATCATCAAGGTTTTACCCAGTTGCAAAGCCCGTAATACATTTCGATCCCAGATTTACCTGTAAATTATTTTAGTATTTCTGAATCACAGTTTTCAACAAAATAGGAAAAAAATTCCAAGTTGAAACCCAACGCTTTTAAAGTTCAGTGAAAGATGTGGGTCAGTGCTGGTTTGAAAGCAAAACCAGTGAGACTCCAAGTCAGAAATACAATTTAATAGGAAAAAGTAAAATATATGCAAGTAATACAAAGAAAACAAAACCACTGGCAGAGTCAGAATACAACCTGATATCCTGCTAGTTAGGGTGGTAGCAGCAGTCCAGATGAGGTGGGCTTGGTGAAGTAGTGGTCCTGTAGACAGGTCTGGTAGCTCTTGTCCTCTGAAAACCAGTGGGTCAGGGCTCCTTGTTCTCTCCCAGTTCCCACATTATATCCAGGTGGGAATGCTTGGCTCCTCCCCCTGGGTGGAGCATCTCACAATGGGATTATGTAATTCTGTGAGTCATGTGGTGGATCCTCACAATGGGCTGATGTCATTGTATGAGTCATGGGGTGGGTCCTTAATTGCCCATTAAACACAAAGGGCTCCCGGAGGGAGTTATCTATGACTCATAGGGCAAGGTGTTAATGGCCCATTAACAGCAGATGGTCCGGGGGGGGAGGCAAAGAAAAACATTGCCTCTCCTTGGTTTCAACAGTTCATGAAGATGGAGATAGACTACAGACCCTCTGGCATATTTTTACATTGTAACCTAGGACAGGGTCCCTCACTGAAGGATTTTTCCCTTTTTGTGCATGTTTGTGCAAGAGTCTACACGCATACCCTTCACTTTGGGCCTTGGAAGCCTTTAACATTGTTTTGAATAAGTGGTTTTGCCATTCTTGAAAAAATTCATTAGTAAGTTCTGATTTATCATGGTATATGGTCCTCACTTAATTGCCTATATGATTTCAGTTTCTCACAAATGCTCCTTTCTAATACTTAAATAAACAATTCATTAATCATTCAATTATCCAAACTATAATTTTCTTTGCTAATTCTTCCCCCACTGATTGAAATCCTGATTTTTTTCAGCCAGAATATGCATCATAACTTAAAACCATTAGTTATTGCTTATTATGTTACACTTTTCTGACAAGAGCATTGTATTTTTTATAGTCTTTTAGGATGTCACCATAACTGAATGGATTAATGAAATTCTCATTTAAACTGTAGGAATCTAAATGTTATGGATACACAAACACATGCAAACACATACCCTTGAAAAGGAATGAGAACTCTGTACTGTGAAAATAATTCATTCCAGTACTCAGAACTGACAAGTTTGAAAGTAGAACACTACAACATACTCTTTGAAAAATGCACCCTCTCCATGCATTATCCTGCTATTGTTCAAAGGTTATTCTGAAATAAATAAATTGGACAATACTATAGCTTTAACCCTATTACCTTAAGTTCTTCTAATGCTATCAGTGTCAATATTTTTATAGTTTAGTTAAAGAAAGAAGGTGTCCTGACAGTTATTTCCATTTCTTTATCTATAAAATGGGTATTCAGTTAGAGATTTTTTTAAACATTTCCTTCATGTCTCAGTTGAGTAAACCTTTTTCAGAATTAGAAAATTGTCCTTTTTTTTCTACTGCCAGAACCACTGGAGTTTAGCATGTTTAATGCTTTGTTTTGCATTTATTATTTTTCAGCAAAGAGTTGTCCTCACTCAGCAAAGTGTGGAAAATATGGATGCAATAAAATAGCAAGAATTGACACATAATGTTTTTTCTCAGTTTTTTTGTTTCATTGCTATTAATTCCATATGAACTGACCTTTGTACAGAAGTAAAACTTCACAGCATTATTTCACTAATCTAAATTAAATGAATTACATTAGATAGTCTATTCACTCTCCTGAACAAAAGACTTTTACAAAAACTGAGACATCAGCATTATGCATGAAAATACAACTCTAGTTTTGATAAAGAGAGATATTTGTACCCTTACCAGGCATCAGTTCATAACATGCAGAAACACAGCATAAATGTAATTCTCCTTTAAGTGAAGTAGCTAGAGGTAACTCTGGCAGTTGTATTCACAATATCATCTTCCAGCATGAAATTAAACACTTCAAAACAGCAATTCAGACAGGATAAAAACAGGAATAGAAGGCTTTACTTTGCAATCTGTCTTTGCTTTAAGTTAATGGATCCTGAGAGAAAGGATTTGCAATCAGCCCCACTTATGACACTAAGACAGAGTATATGTCATAACATACCAGAAGTCTTCTGAAAACCTTGAAATCCAAAGCAGAGGTCCAGAGCCCTGCCATGGCTTTGACAACACTATTAAACAGTAAGAAGCATTTCACAAGTGCCCTGTGGAAAACTGGGACAATTTTGTCATCAAGAGTGTTCCTGAGAATTTTGGATTTGCGTCAGTTATTGGGGTTTAACTATTCTTAACATGTTTCATAAAGGACTTTCTTAATATTTTTGAACAACCTGAGATGTTTTCTGATGCATCAAGGAGCAGGTATAATTTGTTTAGCCATGGTTTATTTATCCTTAATTCTGTTTTGTGCAGACATTCCCTTGGCAATTGCTTTGTGGTACTTTAATGACTTATAATTGTCGCCTGTAAATCAATCAGCTGCTCATTCTGTGTTCTTGAATTCTTTTCCAAGTATATTTTTGGCAGACAACTACACCAGTTTTTTCAGACACCCACTCTTTCAGTTCCTTTTTGCCAAGTCTGTCCAGTCCAGTTGTTTTATTCAATTGGCCTTACCATTTATTTTCTTCAGAAACCAGTTAGGATCATATGTCATCCCTTGATAAATTAAGCAAGTTTGTTTTCTTCACAGACCTGGCAGACTATCAATTCCTCTTCCTGTTCTTTTGCAGGGTGAAATTCAATTCCATCTTTTTTGTAGCCGTCCTTCAGTTTTCCTTCTCCTTCTGTGGTTTGTCTCCTTTAATACAGTTGTTGTTTGATCTGGAATAAAATCAATACTTGATAGATATGGAAAAAACTAGTATTTAATAGAATCTTTTTCAACTAAACACTGAGGATATTTTCAAATGGTAAAATAGATGACTACCCCCTGGTTTTCATCATATTTTTGGAAGCCAGATCCTGCTATCCAAGAAACACCTTGAACCGCTACTCTGGGTGCTTCCAGATTCTACATGAAAGACATGGTTTTAACTTGCTTCAATCACTTTCATCAGAAAAATACCATATAAGAGTTTTATATGGTTCAGCTAAATATCACTGAAACAAAGGCATGTATCTGACAGGACCCTGGTTTCACAGAATCATAGAGCCATTTCAAGGGGACATTAAAGATCATCTTGTTCCAACACCCCTGCCATAGGCAGGTATGCCTTCCACTAGACCAGGTTGTTCAAAGGTTCATCCAGCTCCAGGGGGGGTCTCACCGGAGCAGAGTAGAGTGGCAAGATCCCCTGCTTCACCTGCTGGCCATACTGCTTTTGATGAAGCCCAGGTCAAGTTTGGCTCTCTGGGCTGCAAGTGCACATTATCGTGTCTTTCTGAGCTTTCTACCCACCAATGCCCCCCAGTCCGTCTCCTCAGGGCTGCTCTCAATCCATTCTCTGCCCAGTCTGTATCTGTTGGGATTGTCCTGACCCAGGCGCTGGACCTTGCACTTGGCCCTGCTGAACTCCACGAGGTTCCCACAGTCCCACCTGTGAAGCCTGCCCAGGTCCCTGTGGATGCCACCCCTTCCCTCTGTGTGTCAACTGCACTGCACAGCTTTGTGTCATCAGCAAACTCGCTAGGGATGTCCTTGATGAAAGCATCAGTGACACTTCTCACCAATCCTTGCTAAATGTTAGAGACCTTGGGACTTTTTATGGCTGTAGTTTTGCTATATTTCTTTTTGTTTCAAGTCTTACCATGGCTTCAGGCATGATAACTTGCTAGGTCTTCATGTTGATACTTCAGTCTTTTGTGACTTCACATAAAATCTTTTTGATGGAGTATTTTAAAGTAACACACGAATATGTATCATAATATTAACATTTTCTGCTGATAAGGATTCCAGACTTAGCCAGCTCTAGTTCAGGTCTTGTAAAATAGACTGATTTATGCGTTATATAGAACAAAACTGAGTCTGTTTCGATGATTAGACTTTTTCCAATTTATAATCAGTGTAGGAAAATTTACATTCTGATTTCCTCATTCAGACCAGCAATCTCATTGTGGAGGCAAATTAGAAAGTTCTGGCACAAAAAATAGGAACCAGTATGCCTTGCCTCAGTTCACATGGCTGAAAGAGAATATTTTTCTGCATAGTAGTATTTCAGCAGAATTGTACAGCTGAAAAGCGAAGGCAGAATTTTACCTCTTTTCATCTAAACTGTATCACGGAATACTGAACCACAGATGTTTTATGCTGTACCTGTGTTGGTTTGCAATAGATAGGATCTGCAACCTCAAATGCCAAAAATAGGTTTCTAAGTATTCTCATACCCTGCTGCCATCACTGAACATCATCCTCAGGTTCCCCAGCAGAGCTGCTCAGAGCTACATTCTGACCAAACCTGCAGCTCCACAACTGATGTGGGCTGGGTCCAGGGGTCAGGCAGACCCCCCTGCTGCCGCAGATGTTCCGGACAGCGGGGTCCCGGAGGGACTGCTTTGTCCTGGAGATCTCCAGCAGAGACCCTGGCCACCAGGCTATCCTAGCAAGCTCAGTCTGAAGTAATCAGGCGGTTCAGCTCTTAGTGATTTCAGCTCTTTCAGGATTTCAGCTCTTCAGTTTGCTAGGGTCTGCTGTGCCTAGCTCAGGGAAGAAGAGATGAGAAGGCCGTATAGAGGTTCCACAGAATGCTTTAATGCAGTTTCCATGAAGGGGTGTCCAGTGACGGCTTCTTCCACCGAACTGGGCAGAAGCAGGGGTTTTTATAGGGTTAGTTAGGATTGGAAAACTATCCAATGGTTTTAGGGGCAGGGTGAAATAACCTATAGTCTTAGGACATCTGGAATGTAGCCAATACTATTACAGAGAGATAAGAGAGGGTCTTGAGGCGGGAAGCAGAGCCTAGTCCATGACTAGGCATTTCCTATCTCCAAGGAGGCCTAGCAGCAGGCTCTGTGACTGCAACACACAACCAACTTATTTTTACTCTGATTTCAGCTAAAACAACCTTTGCAACACACCCTATCCACTCCTTACTCAGAATACTGACACGGGAATGTTTTTTTGTAATTACCTCTTCCAGGACCTTTACAATTTATGAAGTGTTTGTAGGTGGGTATGGCTGCCAATGTGAAGCTGCATTAGATGAGTGGTTACTCTGATCTAATATGGCAGGGTTTATGTTCATACTGCACTTAAGCTTGTAACATTCCAGCCACCTAGTGGAGGTGCAGCGTGACACATACATGTTATACAACAATTACACAGTGCTGAGCTGCTCAGAACTGATGAGATTTTCATGGAATAAAGGACAAAATGCAAAGCACTTCTAGCAACATGGCAAGTTTTTTCTAAAGGGATAAGTGAAATTACCATTAATTTTCAAAGTCAGTTCTAAAATGACACTGCATTAATGTGCTTAGCAGTAATAGAACAAAGTAATAGTAATAGAATATTTCTATTACCATATTTCTAACAATAATAATAAAATATTTCCTTCAATATGATCCTTAATTCCTTGCTGAATGCATCTAGATCAATTCTGATATCAGGTACAACGTGTTTAAAAAGTTGGATTTAAGGAAGTTATTTCTGATTTCTACTGTGATAAAGAAATTTTGACACAGAGCTCAGGAAAATTACCAGTTTGCCATATGCACTGTGCCTAATGAAGTCTACTACTGTTCTCGACACCCTGCTGGAGACAGCCCCTCTTACCAGCTGGCCATTTACATGGTATTAAATTGAATTTTATTAATCTGCTCCCAATAAATTGTTAGCATGCCTAGAAGTTCACTGATGATCTTGTGGCTCATTTTGATGCATTTGTGTCTCCAGTGAGTAGACCTAGTAGCTGGTCTGAGATGAGAGCACCCACCTTTAAAAGCACAGCTATTACCAAGCTAGGAGACAGAATTAGAATTTTAGCATAGTTGCTTCTTTAAATGTTTACGATGCTGATACTTAGTCTGTGGCAGACTCAAAGCACTTGACCTTTTCACTCAACCTGTCTAAATATTAATCCATTTCCTAGTTGCTGAATGACATCCACGCATCTGATGGGATAATATGGCACCTTTCCAACTGCACACAGAAGCACAGTGGGAGAGTTATGAATAAAATATATGTAGTGCCTTATTCCTGCAAGTAGAACAAAAATGAGGATTAAATTAACTCTGCCTCAGATAATCAATACAGTGCAAAAAATGAATTGAAAATCTATTTGTTAGAGATACATGTAAAATGAAGAGTTGAGCAGAAATTCTGGGTGGGTTTCACAAATACCAATATTATACAAAGAGGCTGAATAAAAGGAGCAAGGCCTTCAAATAAAAGAAGTACTACTACTTACTCCAAGAAATCCACTTTGTTTTTAACCTCACTATGGAACTTTTTAAAGGGTATATTTTCTACCTCGAACATTTGGTCAAGAGGAGCAGCACCTGTACAGGGTGACAGCATTTATGTCACAAAGAATATATATATTGCACGGCAATGAGAGAGTTTTATAAGCTCAGAATCCCTTTAGAGACAGCCAATTTAGTTCCAGTTACTCACAGAAAGCTCAGAAATAGTCATCCATTTCTTCAGATCTTCTCTTGTTTTCTTATCTTTACAAGCCAATGACATTTTCAAAAGCAAGTAAGGTCTCTGGATGTTATATTTGACAGCTGTCAAAAATCAAACAAAGTATATACTTTAGGACTTGTTTACTGTGAAGGCAGAGTTGCAGAGATCTCAGCCACAACACAGCTTTCTAAGTCAGTCCCTCAGCACCTGATCCAGCCTGTGTTCCTGAGCCTTTCTAACTAGAGTTAATGATCTAGGAAAAGCAAAACTTGTCTATGTCAGAACAAATTGTAGTTATTTGGTTAGTTTAGACTAAAATGAAGGCTTCAGTTTTGAGGGTGATGTGGGCTTGGAGTTCCTTCAGAGCAAAAAATTTCCAAGTTTGCTTGCCATTTTTCTCCCGCATTCCAATATAATTTACTTTTCTGCTTAGAGTTCCAGTGTATGTATTTGCATAATTTTGTAAAATAGATTTGGTTGAAAGTCTCATTATTTTCTTATATTCCTGACCAAAATAATAAAGAAGTTAATATACCACATGACTCTGAAGAATGGTAGAAATAAAGACCCCAAAGAATTCATAACATGGAACCTAAATATTTTCTATTGTTGCATATGACATTACCTGGGTAAACACAGACACACATCTCTGGATTATCTTCCCTCTTGACACTCTCAAGAATGCTTTTATTTTGATTATTGAAATAGACTAAGCTGTAAAGATGAACGTAAATACAATTTGTGACTCTCTAAATCTCATGATCTGGGACAAAAATCTGGTAACACAACAAGAATTTTTAGGACAGCTCCTCTTCATGCAACCACTGCCCAGGTGAAATCTATGTCTTAGAGGAGGTACTGTTATAATTCTGTAGCCGGTGCTACTGTTATGGAGCAATTGCATTGTGAGTTTGAGTGCAAGAAATCACAGACAAGGAATGCTTTTGAAACATTTGCTCCCACTCATGGAGTTGTCCTGCTATCCCATGGATGGAACACCTGGACATGTATATTGCTGCTTACATTGCACCTTGTATCTAGAAGCAAAAGGGAAACTGCGAACTGCATAGTCCCAGAGGAGCGTGTGGGATTGGCTTTTTGGAATATGTTTTCAGGGAGAGGTTTTAAGGTATTGTTGGAAGGGGTTGTTTCTCTGGTTTTTTTTAAATTATTTTTATTTGCTTTGGTGACTGCTTCTAATCCTTTCCCCCTTTGCACCATGTTATTGCAAGTATTGTGCACTCTTGATTTTTTTAATACAGAAGGAAAGGTTTTTGCTTCTTTGTAAGGAAGCAGAAATCCAATCCAAAGAGAGAAAAGTAATTTTCCATAATCATTATCTCCCATGTCTGGTATTGTAATCTGCATTCCTCAGGAGAAAATATGCTTCTTTACATATTTACAACCCACCTATATACACATAAACTGAATGCACTGAGGTGCGTCACGTACTACCGCTCCAGAGCTGTTAGCAACACTGATTGCTAACACGGGAAGGCAAAAACATAGAGAAAAAAAGAATTAGACTAAGAGAGAATGAGAGAGAGAAAGGGGAAAATATTGTTCTGTGCTTGCCTGTGGAAAAAATAATCTCAGTCAGAAAGTGTACTCTTTGCAGCAGTGCTGGACTTGTCTCTGTTATGTTTAAGGTATGGATTTCAACCTCATTAAAACCATGTGATTCTTTAGAGAGACTTCCAGTAGTGCGCTTAGGTCAGAGGCCTCAGTCAAGGGACATTTGATTAAGCTAGAAATGTCAAGCTGTAAAAGCTTGGAAGAAACTGGGTTAAGGAAGTGAGAGAGACTACCTTTCCAGTTTCTGTATAGGGCTAGCTATGAATCCATGAGTTTGGATTAAAACTTGGAATTCTGTATGCATTACAGTTAACAGTGCAATTCAGATGAAGAAACCTGTTAAGATGTGACAGAATGCAAGGTGATGTCTGTGTTTAGATTTAAGAATATGCATGTTTCTGTTTTACTTTGATAACCAGATTGTCATTATGGCATTATGATATTATGAGATATGTGTAAGAGGTACTATGTTGGAAATAGCAATAATGCACCATGATGCATTGTGACATAAAATCTGACAGAAGGGGGTATTTGACTTTTGGTACTTGTACCTATCAGCACAATTTAGGATTTTACGTTTGAGTTCTCCTTTTCAGAGTGTTACATATTTTAAAAAATTGTGCATGATACTGTGCAAGTGACAGAAATGGTGATAGGACAGTAGAGGATTGCTAAAAAGGCTAAAGTCTTGCTTTACACCAATGTCATATTATAGATACGGTGCTCTCCACATATAAATTCCATTTTAAAAATAGTTTTTGAGGAGACAAAATAGGCAGTTTCTTATGAGAGTTATATGTTAGTTTTGTGAGGGCTTTTTTTGTTGGCTATGTTTTTTAACTTAACACCAAAACCAACCTGAACCTAACTTTTTGTGGTTCTGGTGAACAACTAGTTATCTAACAAAAGTGGTAAGAAGACAGAAACAAATATCTGGTGTGTTATTTTTATGCCTAACAATCAAAAGCAAGGGCAGACAGCCACAGTGAAATTTGTCTCTGCAGTACTGTCCATTTTGTGACTGGACAATTGATGCTTAACCCTTTAAACACTAAAACGAGTGACAAAAGGGGCTGACACTGAGGTCTTTAAACCCTCCTGAGAAATCTTTTTTCTGCTTTATTACATGCATCCCACTTAGACTCTAAATTCTAGAGAATAAATCAAACAGTGACTTTTGGCTAAGTGCATGCCTTTACTCTTGTATCACTGAACATGCAAGATACTTAAAATAAAGAGCTTAATACAGCAATGAGCAGGACTGAAGTACAACCCTCGTAGGGACAAGAGAGAAAGGGTAGGGAAGTCAAATCTCTCGATATCAGAGGAAAGAAGCAATGCAGGAAATCTACTGAACAATAATATCTGCTCTCAAGAATTGACTAGTCCGGACAAGAGTCCAATCCATTGCCTCCAGTAAAGTATGAAACCTGAAGAACTCAGAGTCCTGGGAAGACAAGACTGCTTGGCATCAGTCAAGAGACATATTCTCAGTTCTGAGTCCCCCAAGGGAAGGGGGATGAGATGGGGGAAAAATGTGTCTCTAGGCTCTTCCTGTGGTGCTGGAAAGCAGTCCCCATGGAAATCTTCACACCTAGAGACAGCCTTTATGAGTGGACAAGGTGTCTGTTTGTTTTCTGTGTAGTAATGTTGCTGATCTGTATTTAGACTGGGCTTTGATACACTAAATCATATTCATCTTGTAATCTCTAACTTCAAGAAGCATGACTTTAGGAGAATGTGATTTAGAGGAGCAATTCTGTTTGTCCTGAGAACGCGCAACTCCTGTCCTGGACAGAAAGACATGGGTTGAATATACATCAATTTAATGCAAACCTGGAAATTTTCTAGTTAAAAGCATCTTTCTGGCAAGCTGTGTCAGAGAAGTGAATTGTTGTTTGACTCCCCAAATCTTTCTGTCACCTCTATACTGTCAGAGGAACTTTCTACTGAAAGTAACCTGAATCCACTCAAACAACAGAAATATAAATATATGTTTCTGATCTACACAGGTTTGGAAGGTGCATTTTCCTTTGAAAATTAAGGTCTAAAATTGTAATTAAAATACTGATTATAATCTGAAGGATAATGCTCCCTCACAAAAATATTGTATATATTCATGAATTTAGAAATTAATGATTTTTAATACATTATTTATATACATACAAGGAAATATGAGATTATTATTTTGAAATAAGGAGTGAACTACATGCTTAAAACTATCCTGAGTTCAGTGCTTCAAGGTAAATAATTTCTGGCAGAGGAGAATAACTGCAGTTTATGTCTCAGATATTCCCTTGGTGTTTTCTGCATTCCAGAATGACAATTTTGGGCATTACTCTTTAATTACTTATGAATATTCAGGCCATATACTGCTATTATACCTCCAGATGCACTAATTCTGCTTATTCCTTAATTATACATTTTGGATAACAGCATTCATTTCCCCCAGGCACGGTATTTCCACCTTATCTTCAATCCACTGAGTACTATACGTTACAGGGTGATTAATCAGTTTCTTAAACTCAAGCTTAATTATGAATTCAGGGTCACCCAGGAATGCAATTAACTGGTCAAAATGCCAATAATCCTCTTGCACAGGATTCCATTTAAAATGTCCAAAAAAATCTCAGACCATTCTTTGACTGATAACTTTTTAACCAGCACTATCTTTATGACGATTTAATGTAGGTTGTTTTTCCCTAGGTTTCTGGAAACACTAAGAGTTTATATAGGGTCTGAAGCTCCCCTTTCCATGCACTAGGACAGCTATCCCACTAAAGGAACATCTTAGTCATGCTAATATTATTTTTGCTCTGACAACTCCACACTGACTTCTTATCACTTCACAATCTCTATGGTTTACACCAATTCCTTAATCCATTTTTTTCATGGCCAGTCTAATCTAATGTCCTCAGTTAAGACAAGCTCTGTGTTTCCTTTCTGCCCGGGGACTCACCATGTCCTCTTAAATTGCTTAAATTAGATCCTGCAGAATTGCCTTGCCCAGTGCAAGTTAAGCAAGGGCACACCATCATGAGCACACCTCCTCTCAAACTCTGTGCTCATGGTCACTGTAGTCATCCAGAAACTAAAACAGGATATCCAAAATTTTTATCATGTTCACAGCACAGTAGGTAACAAGATGTTTAAGTCCCAAAGCGAATAAAGCCACATGGATCAATTTTGGCTGAAACTGAGGGGGTAACCATGGCAACAGGAGAAGAGAAGCACAAAATATTGCATTGACAAGCACTGCATGGCCAGGCTCCCTGTCATTATTTGTCCAGACACTAGATTTAGAACAGAAGTTTCTCTTCTGTGAAATCATAACCTCTGCCTATTGTTTTACTCCAGTATCAGATGAAACTTTCCAGCTAAAATTTCTATCTCGCTCATCTTGATACTTCACCCTCATGAAGTTTCCTTCTCTCCTTAGGTGATGACAAGAGTTTCTGTATTTGAAAGGGGCTATGAACTCCACCACTTAAGGGGAAAAAAAAACCAACAAACTACCAATCAAACAAAGAAAATAACTCAAAAAAAAAAAGCTTCTAGAATCAAATTCCTTAGCTGCAGGCTTACATTTTTTTTTTTTATTTTTAATTGTGCTGAAGATTGCTGGAGGCAAACAAGAAAGAAGGGACTCTGAATGCCTCAGGCAGGGGGGGGATTGTAGTAATTGTCCCTGGAGAAAATTCTGACTGTGCTTTACAATTAACCAGTCTAAATAAATACAACAGCAATCTTTTGTAGAAGGAATATTTTTCCTTCCTAAAATTCAGGCTGAAAATAAAGAAGTCTTTTGAACTTTTTTTTTAAAAACAGAAGAGCAATTAACTAGCACCAGTCCAGGCAATCATCCCTACTGGACTTTCCATTATTTTCGTTACAGTATATCTCTGTAATTTACCACAGCAAAGTGTGTCATCAGCAACCATACCAAAATATATTAATGTGTGGTTATTTCTTGATTTTTAGGGTGTTCTTTAGAAATTAGTGATTCCAATAACACATGCAGCCATTGTGAAACCATTGAAAAGCTCAATTAATTTCATCACAATGAGGAGAAGTGGCAAAAAATATTCCTTATCACAGTCAAGGCTTCTGGATATAATCTATCTTGAAGTATGTTCTATAATTGCTGCTCCTATGATACTGAGAATTCAGTGTTCTTGGATATAAATCGAAACTTTCTATGATTTCAGAGCCCACTTGTGGGCAATATTTATCAGCAGTAAGTCTGGATCTGCTCAATGGTGACTTTTCTGTGCACATACATCATGGTAATATAAGAGCAAAAATCATAAATATTTCTCTTCCTTAACTCAAACAAACTCTTGCTCTCAATTAATCTAACCACAGAGAACCAGAATTCAGGAGAAGTACTTCCTATACCCCATATGACTCCAACAAAATCTTTGTAGAGCCTATAAGTAACGAAGAGAGCTGCCCATATTGGAGCTTTTATCTCAGAAGCCTTTGCCATAAAGCCTCCTAAAGCAAGCCAGCCACACTTGTGGAAGATATACATCTTAGGACAATTTTTCTTTTGGTACAAAATGAGGTTATTATCATTATCTATTACTGATCTGTATTCTGTGTGCAAGAGGCATAATCTGACAATTTACATTAATACATAATTTGTCAAAACAGGTATTTCAAAGAGAATCAAATGCAAAACACATTTTCCTGTAATTGTTGCTGAATTGCCTCAGAACAGGTCCTGCAAAGAATGATTTACATATTCTTTATCTTATATTTCTGGAACACCTTTTCAGCTGTAATATTTGAATATTATTTTAAATTAAACCAATGACAACCAAAGAAAATCTAGTAATTCTTTGAAGAGCGGGCAACTATTACCTTGACCTAGGGAAATTCTATAACTAATAGTTCATGGCTGGGAGATACGAGTATGTTTTTCTCATTTGCTGAAAAGTCCATAAAGAAAGGGTGCATATTTTAAGTAAAACAAGGACATAAGATATGGTCTACTCTGTGTCTTTCTTAGCATGAGTATTATAAGTGCCAGCCTCCAAGTATTTCCTGCAGAAAATTTTCAACTTCCTTCTGCAAAGTTATTTTTCTTCTGGCAAGAATTCCTCAGTGGCAGGAACTCCAGGAGTTTTACAAAAAGCAGGAGCAGCAGTTGGAGGTCGGGGAACATACACAAAGGCATAAAAAATGATCATGAAGACCTAACTTTAACAGTCTAAATCACTTTTGAGATGTCAATATATGATTATCAATTTTCATTTCTGTTCTACAACCTTGGGAGAAGTAAGGAAAGTCCATGAAAATCAGTGAAATGCTCCAATAACAACCCTGCATAGAGGATTATGGGATCATCCTTAATTATTCATTGTGAGATGCATGAGGAATTGCCTTGTAATTGTTTTCTGAGCGGTAATTGTTCATTTTCTCAGGTTATGCAATAAGCTTGAGAATGATAGATGAAAAACTTTATAAATCTGTATTAAAGTTGTACTTTTTTGCTACTAATGTCACCAATACTCAACAAATCTCCCACTCATTGTTACTTCCACTCATTGATCAAAGGAAAAGAGTCTCTTTTATATATCTTTAACTAATAATAGTCTAAAACATGATTTATTGATTTTATTCCACTTGATATTCTTCAGGATTATTTTTAAAAATCTGTATTTTCTCATTTACAAATCCAAAAGAGCAAAAAAATCTGTTTTTTTGCCTATCAAAAGGGACAGTCTAACTTCCTAGAAGCCACCTCTTTTCATTTCCACTTCCTCTCACCTTTTGCTTTTTCATCCATGATATTGTCATCTGCTTTATTTATACTTCCATCTTTTAAAAACTTAAGTAGTTGCTTTTCACGTCCCATTCCAGGTTCTTTGGCTCAGCCACATCTGCAAGCATGTGGCTGCTGACCCTGAAGAAGATGCAGTAATCACACATCATCTGGAAGCACTTGGCTTCCAGAATTGCCAAGGAAAACTCCATTATTAACGGGTCCCCTCACTGAACTCTATGCTTTGTCTCTCCCTGTGGCAAATTCTGGAAATCCTGGAAGATGGGCATTCCACAACTAGATCTCATGATCCTGCAAAAAACCAAGATGATGTCTGAGATGTAAACCCTCATGTACTTACAGTCCATTTGCTTCTCTAAACTATTCAAATCTTGCTACATGTTTGAGCCAGAAATATTTCAGTGTTATTACGCACTATGCCTACATAATATTTCTTATTATGTCTCTAGTGCTTCCTTCCAGCCATTAAGAAAATCTCTCATTTTATCTCTCAGAGAGGTCCAGTGATAGATGATACTTGCAGTTAAAATTAAATATTTGATTCACCAAAGCACAACAAACACATTTGAAAAGTGATTAGGCATTGATTTCCCTATATACTTTTTGCTGTGTTGTTGACTTTGGTTTTTTACTTTTTTCTTAATGTCTTCAAAATTATTGTTATCCTCCTGGACAAAAGAACATAGTTTTGTGTGAAGCTTAGCAGTTAGCTAAGAGAAACAGCTGAAAATCTGTTAGCACAAAAATTATTGCTTTTGTAGTTTGATCAGTTCCACTTAAATAACACAGCTTGCTGGCTATGCACATCTGATCTCCTAAGTGCTGTGAAATTTATTGTATTTGTTCTCTCTGGGACTAAAACCTGTACGCCAATACAAATCCTTCAGCAAATTCACACAGGTCACTTGATTTCCACTTGTAATACATCTATCCACGGAAGTGTTTTGTTACTACTAATGCCTCTGCATGCAGACAGCTGATATAAATGAGTTACTAATGAAACAGTCACCAGATGCAATCTTTTAAATTCAAAATATTCACACAATTTAAATTTGACAATAGCCGTTGTTAAACGCATGAAGTAGGATTAAATCTGTAGCTGAATATTGCCAGAAGTTCTGGTCATCTCAATTTCAAAAAGTGCCAATGGAAAAGAAAACTACATCAAAGCTCAATAAGGATAAGCAGAAGTGCAGAATGACTTCTCTAAATGACAAGATTGAACAGGTTCTTTATCTAAGAAATTAAATAGATAAGGGGGCATAACATAACAGCATGGAAAAATATAATTGGCATGGAGAAGGGGTATAAGAAATTACTATTGACCTCAAAGAACTGAAGAAGTCAGATGGTAATACAAGGTGGCAGATTTAAGACAATCAGGAAGGAGTATTTTTTTTTATGATTAGTGTAACCACACAGTAGAATTTATTTTCCCAGACTGGTTAAGATTTAGAAAGTATAAATGGATTTGAAAGCTCAGGGAAGTCCAAGCCAAGGAAAAAGTGTTTATAAATGTTCAGTAGTTTGTGACAGCAGCAAAGCTAACGTTTTTTTCTGGAGGCCTTCAGCAGCCTTACGTATTGGTAGGATCTCAAAAGTCAACAAACAGTGATTTTGGAACCTGACAACATTTTTTTGGGTACTTAAATTAAGTAAAGTAAGAGAAAATAGTTGTCCATAGTTGCTAACTTAGAGATGAGTCAATTGAATAGTATCAGAGAGCATCAGAGAGTAACAAAGTTGTGGATATCTTCCATGCCAGGAGAGAAATTTTTTCTGCATATGTAAGGAAGATATATAAATGAGGATGTGATGGAGATGCTTACTCGCAACCAGAAAATACAGCCCCAGCACCTACTTCTACCAGGAAAAAAAGATTTAGAGCAGAAGCTTGTTCCTGGACATCCTTTTCTCTCTTTTTTTTTCTGCATATATTGAGCATATCGATATCAAAATAAAGTATTCTATGCATTTTTTCATTTGGAGAACTTCCCTACTTTTAATTGCTAACTAAAACAAGATTTGAAATTCTAAGAATTCGCCTAAAAAGACAACTCCATTCCACAAATGGAATTTTGAATGTTAAGTTTATTCAGACTAGAATAAAGCATTTAAAAAATCTTAAGTTATCTGGCTAGACCTGGAGGGTATTAAGATTAGTGAGCTTCAGAACCCTGTGCCCACATAGTTGCTGCAGCTATTTTTGTTAGCTAAATGCATGATCTTGTAACAGATGATACAGGGCTTGTTCAACAAACCTTGTAAGAACTTCACAAAACTATGAAGATTACTCTTTATTATATGATATTCATTGCCTTTATTCAGTCATTCTCTTCTGACTAAATCTAAATACTTTACGGACGTTTCACAGGGTCACTATATGAAAAATACATTACCTATTTGCCTATTTCCTCTGTTAATATTTGCATGATAGTGTTTCAGTTTTTTTTCCAGAGCTCTCATGTCTTCATAATGTAGAGTTATCTTCAATATATAAATATATGATAGAGAAAACTTTTCCAGTTCTTACAGTATCGTTAGATGTGATTTCTCTGACACTGTAAATTTATAAATCTTTAATAATTACCGTTTTATAGAACATTTAGGTATTGACATGCTCTCATAAAATGAAAGTTGTAAAATATCCATCTACCATCTTTACAGACTAATCTATAATTTTCTGCTTTCCAGGAGAAAACAACATTTTCAATAAAGAATATAAACATGCACTCTTTAGAAGTCTATGTTTTCTAGAATATCAATGAAAGTGTTAAGATTTTGGGTGTTTGCAGTATACATAAGAAAAAAGAGTTTACTTCAAAGTGTACATTTTTCTGACAGTACCCCATAAAAGTTTCTTTGTTGTAGTCAGCCTTAATATTTTTTATATATATTTATAATTTATTATTCCTTTAAACTAATCAGGAGTCTTTTATTTAAAGAGCATAGGAGTTTTACTAATAGCTATGCACTAATGAGCAGCAGATATTATCTGTTACTCAATTAAATTCATCTGAATAAGCTGTAATTTTTCTATAAAACAATTTCTCTTTTTTAATGCATATTTTAATAGATGAGGCTTTTGGCCATCTAAGCCCTGCTGAGAAAGGATTCTCCTTGAGAATGGTATATATCCAATATTTTCTGATGATGAGAGAGAAATCCCATGTGCTTGGGGAAAATTTGGACAACGATATTTTTGAACAAGTTATAACAAAGAGGCTATATTTGGAATATTTGGGAGACCCTCTGGGGCTTCTGTCTTTTGGATTTGAGAAGCTCTCTGATGTGCACAGGTTAGACAGAGACCTGACCAGAAAACAGCTCCATATCTACTCCTGAATATGGGTTCTTTCTGAAGCCTTAGTCAAGCAGCCAAGCTCATCAAATTCTTTCCAACACACCAATTCAGCAGATCCCCCCAAAGCTGTAACACTTTCTACAAGGCACTGAGCTAATTTTACCTCTTAAAGCTTCTGATAGTAGCTTTTCTTTTCATAAGTAATGCAAAATAAATAATAAATAATTTCAAAATGGGATTACTAATAACCACAGCAGGTCAAAAGGTGACCTGAGGAAATGTCCCATTTGTATCAGCTATTTAAGTTACTTAGCAGTACAGACAACTGCTTCACAGCTAAGAGCCTGTTTTCCATTCCCGAATGAGAAATAATAAATCCCATTCTTTCATCAGCTGTTTTCTGAGTCACATTCCTTCCACTGAGTTCTAATCTTCCCCCTCTTGCATCTACAAGTGTCAGTCACCTCTCTCTACTTAGCAAAGGTACTATTTTTTATTTGAAAGGTTTTTTTTCCCTTTCTAACATTTTTTCTGTTCTGTGCAGATGGAAATTGCTGTATGAATGCAAATTTCATTCACTTATTCGATTGTTTATCCAGCTCCAGTGTTTGATAAGTGTGATAAGACTTATTTCAGGGACAGCAGAGAGGCTGACTGATTCCATTTGAGATTGAATGGCTACTAAGAGCTTCAGGGAACATTTCACAGGACTAAAACCTTCACTAGAAAGAAAACGCATCACTGACAATTCCAATTATGTTTTAATTTAGACAGCATTTGTTTGCTGCAGTATTTTACAAAATATAAGATTTTCATTTATGAATCCCCAAAATGTCTTTGTTTTACATCTGCCATGGGATTTAAACAGAGACTTTTATTTCTATATCTTTTAATAAACAGCCAGATATATTTTTCCTATTTAAAAAGCCATTGTCTTTTTTCATGGTGAGTTTTCCTTTTATTTTAAGCATTTTAACATAAAACATTGCAGGAATGTCCATTATATACCTTTTGAAAATTTTCATAAATGTCTCCATCCTGTTAAACCACTGTACTAGAGAATTATTTTACTCTGGTTTTGAAAGGCTTGCCTTGCATAGACTCTAAAAATGAGAAAGATATTCTGGTATGTGGATGATTTAAAGACAGCAAGACAAAATGCTCTCACACTGCTTTAATACTGCAGATGTGTAACTGATGTGGTGCTTTCTTTTGAGATAGTGAAATATTACTTCAGACTGAGAAAATACCTCATTCACATGTAAGCAGAAGGACAGCATTCTGACATAACTTTTTTTCTTGGGAATGTCTATCAACTTTAAATATGCATTTAAATTTCCAGGGAGAAAAACAGAAAATATGCACATTAAAAAGACATCAGGATATCTTCAAAGAGTAGGGGTATCTGAACTCTACAATAGTGCAATGAGAAGAAATTATGAAGTTCTCACTCTAGCACTTGTTTTCAAAGAAAACAGTTTGGAAAAATGTTTTTGTGGGCACGAAAGTGTGCCTGACCTTGCCTTTGCACAGACTGAATGAGGCCAATGAACTCTCAATATCACATCTGTTTGTACCTCTCATGGTTTCTGTGGAGGTGTCAACATGCTCATTTATCTATGAGCTCAACCAAGTAACCATGCAGGTATTTTAAAATATTTGTTCAATTTTATGTTTTTTATTTCCAAATATGGTATAAGGCTTCAAAGTTTAAGAGTAAAAGAAATATGACACATACCTACTGAGTGTTTTTTTTTTAGAAAATGACTAAAAATTAATCTTTTTTCCCAGCAGAGGCATAGATGAATGACTTGAAATAAATTTATATGGTAATATTTATAGGATATGTCAGCTGAGCACCCAAAATAAAAAATAAAATTTGAAGGAAATTTAACATCTTCACAGAAAGCAACTGTCAGGTAAGTAAAATATATAAAATATGACACTAGTCACTTTCTGCAGTGCATGGGAAAAGCTATTGCAACTTTTGGAAGTATAAAAAAAAGAAGTTAGGAGACAGAAGTTCTTTTCCTGATTTATTTCAGTAACATTTTAAAAATAGCATCAAATTAAATCAGCTTCATTTTTCATTTTCAGCTTCATTTTATATGAACACTGAAAGTATACAAACATATAAAATAATATGACGTGATGATCTCCAGAATTCTGCTGTGTATAGAGGAACTGTGTTAAAAAAATGGGAAGTGCTCTTTTCTTACCTCTATTATTTCAGCTGTTAGTAGGCTCTCCCTGATATCGTCAGTCTCTGCATAATTCAACTATTGAGTGTGTTTTTGAATTTATTTTTTTTTTTTTGCATCTACAAGGGAAAAATATTCAAGGTAAATTCTTTCTCTACTCAAATAAAAGCTAATTTTTGTCCCTGTGCATCCAAACACACCCACATTTTCAAAGATTACTGATATTCTCACTTCAGTATAGCACCTATAGTTAAGGGATGGATAGCTAAGGCATATCTCTGAAGCACCTATGCCTGAATTTGTCTTTTAGGTCAAGTTTTTTGCTTTGCATTGCCACTGTTTCAATTCTTCTCTGCATCACATCTTTATATGTTTTAATGTGTTCTGTTTTATTACAAATTGCCTCCTTATGCTTTAAAAGCTTAGACAATATAGTGTTGGTCAGTTGAAATAACTCATTTTCAGAAAAGTAAGTAGAACCAGCTTTCCTTATATTACCTAATAAATATTTAATCATAGTTATTCACAAAAGCAATATGCATACAGAAGATGGCTAATGTGAGTAGTGAGGAATTTATGGCCCTTAATTCTATTGACTTCGACTTCTGAGGACTTCTAAACAGCTTTCTTTAAGGAACACGATATTATTTATAACTTTTTCACTGAAGTGATGCCTACCTTTTCATATTAAAAAAGTTATTTCAAATATATTTCCAAATATTCTTCATGGAAAGCATCTCTGCATTCGTTAGCATCACTGGGAATCTCCTCCAAGACAGATTTGAGGAATTTTGCTTTAAAACACTCATTGGTGTTAAAGCTGTGACAAATGTTTTAAACACAAAATATTAGTTTTCAGATATCTCTGTTAACTTCATCTAGAACTCAGTATATTCAGTTATAAAACTAAGGTATGCTGTGAAGCAAGAACCTGTAAATTCAAGTCTCAGAATAGCAGGTTGGATCTCTAAGTAAGGTTATCACTTTTCCTTAGTAAGAAGATTTCCTAAAGTAAGGAAACACTGCTTTTATTTTTTTTTTCCCATAGATACCTGGGACTTCCATACATACAGAATTTCCCTGAGTTTTGAAGTTAATGGAAGTCTTTGCTGATTTGCAGGCTTGAGGTTTTAACAAAGTGCAAGTACAGGGGACAAAGAGACAGAATGGAAATAGGGTTTTATGAACTCTTTATGATTTTATCTCCTGTGCCTGCACGCACATCACCATTCAGTTTGAGTGCTGTGATTTTTCTCTGTCCTTTCTCTCTGTCCTACCTACCAACTTTCTGGCAAGAAACACAGTTTCCCAATCTACAGATTCATGACAGTGGGATAAAAAGTTTTGTTAAAGTTCCTTTCGACCTATCATTACCATAACACTCACTTGTTTTTCCACTGTAGTATTTTAAAAATAAACAATGGCATTCAAGAAGCAGTCAAGATGCAGTCACATAATCTTACATCTTAGCTCCTTCACTGTGAACTAACACTCTCTCTATTTTAAAGAGAAGTTTAACAGCTAATATGGATTTCTTTTGCTCTGATTGTCTTGATGGATTTCCTCCCCCACAAGTTTGGCACTGACAGTCAGTGCCACCAGCAGAAATGTGGAGGGCACTGTAGCCTACAGTGCCCGTCTATAAGAGCAGCCTTGTCTTCAGCTTGTGCAATCAAGCAAGTTACAGGAGTTCAGGTTCTGGACAGAAATCTCTGTATCTTGGCTCTCATGAGCAACAGCTAGTACACGAATTTGTCATTATAAACTCTTGATAATTCTGCTCTAGTCAGCTAAAAAGCTTGATGGAGTGTTTTAGAGCACTCTGCCCACACCTGTAACCACTGGTAGCTCACACACAGCTTGAGGCCAGGAAGACCAGGCTATTACTGAAGACAGTCTTGACTGTCAATATGGCTGTGGCATGGCCAGACAGAGCAAGGGCTCCTAAGTGGTACATTCTTCACGGCATGTTGTGCTCAGAAGTTCCAGATAAAGCCTTTGTGTTTATCCTGCTGCTCATCCTGCTGCTCACTGTGTGTGGTGCCAAGCAGTGTGAATATCTGCCAGTGATCACATCCTCCTTCTCCTCACACATTCTAGGACAACAATCACAATGTTTGTGACTCAGTGTGTTCATGAGCCCAGTTATGCTGCTATATAGGTGCTTGTGAAAGTGAAGAAAGGGATTCTAGAGTAATTAAAAATACAAAGAACAGATCACAGGCTGTAGTTCCCAACACTAGAGATAATCCAAGTGATTACTTTTATTTTTCAGTGCCTTTTCCAAGAATTTCAGTTCATTTCATTTTACATATTCCTAGCTTTAAATCTCTTTCAAGACACATTTCTTCCTGTCTACCTATCTGAAAGAAAATTTAAACATACGAAGTTTCTTCCTTTCCAAACCTCTCCACAAGCATGTCCGTGAACAAGAGTTTCTTATTCATTATTTTTAACATGGCATATACAACACAGAGCAATCAGAACAACATGGAGTCCTCATAAACTCCTTGTAAAGCAGAAGGGAAACAGTTTAAATTCTCCTTTTCACTCACAGTAAAACACCTGAAATCTTCGAGAATCCAGTATGAAATATAATATCCTAGTCATAGTAAGGGATATGAGGAATGAACACACTTTGTGAGAATTAATCTAAATTCACTTAGAAATAATTGTGAGTGATGTATAAGGACTCACCAGGACATTGTAGTCATTGAAGGGCTTTACTCCTTAACCTGGTTTCAGTATAGCTCTGCATAGGTCAGGTAGGTGTACAAGTTACTACCAGCCAAGGGAACACCTGCTGTGGAAATGAGTCTCACCTTTTAAAGTTCAGACAAAATATTCAAGTGCTTAGAAAACAGAAAGCGAGTTTCAAAGCTGAAAAGCAAGTCCATATGAAGGTTGGCCCCATCCATTTTCATAAGCCCAAGGATGTCCCTATGAAAGCTCTGCTATAGCTATAAAATAAAAAATCCTCTAGAAAATTACTGACTTTTTTTTCATGCTTTTTGTAAGACTGAGATATTTTAACTATAAACTTTTCCTTCACTCAATCCTCTATTGATTACAATTAAGTTCTCTCCGGCTTAGGATTTTTTTCCTCATCCTCCTGTTTTTTAGACTGTTCTTCAAGGTTTCAGATCCAATGGAAACCCTAAGGAGTGATGACAAAAAATGAGCATTGTGTTGGGAAATAAACTTGTCTTAATCTGTCACAGTGAAATTCCTTTAAATTCTGTTTCTTCACAGATGGGCAACAGTAGATCTAAAAAGCTAATGACTCTTATGAAATGGCTTAAATTTAAAATTATTTTTAAAGGTTGTAAAAAAGGTGTTCTTGTCTATGAAGGTGACAGAAGGAAAATATCAGTTTATGGCTAAAGAATTGTTGTGCAATATCAATGCATGGCTAACTCTTGTCAAAGACTTTCTATGAGATTCCGAGAAACAAAACTTCTTGGTCCTTCTCCTATCTGTAAATATCTGATGAATCCAGCGCTGTTTCCTATGGTTTAGTACAAATAGATTTAGTAGGACAATATAGATGAATACCAACGAAGGCCTGAAAATACACAACTATCTAGCTGTGCTCATTTATATGGCTGCTTTTTCCATAAGCAAAAATATTAATAGTATAAATAAGTACAAAACCTTTGCCTACATAATTTACATATACTTTCAAAATCAAAGAGGTTTGCCTACATAGTTTACATATACTTTCAAAATCGAAGAGTTTTTTTCTTATTTTTAATTTCAAGAGTTTTTTGTTGTAAAATGTGCACAATATGAAGCATTTATCAGAAATGCAGCCTCAGAAATCTTGAATAGTGATGTTTGACGGTAGTTACAGGAATTAAGGTGGATTTTTGTAATTATCCCATCTTAATTTCTGTTACGACATCAACTGCATATATAACTTCAACAGCTCTTATGCTGAATATTAAAGCTGAATAACCTCTTTAATTGGAAGAGGAAGAGAACTGGGAAGATTCCTATTAAAAGATAAAAGATCAAAAAGAAGGCTGTTTGAAGAGCCCTCAGGAACAGTCAGAGCATATTAATTGTCTCGTCAGGTGAATTCTGTATAGCTTAAATTCACAAGGACCTGAAGCGTTCTGTGCAAGATCATGCAGAATGACCAATGTGAAACACAGTCAGAGCTGCATACCATTGCAAATTTTCCTATGGCTCTTATAAATTACAGTTCAGAATTTCTGCATATGTTATTCATGACCCCTGTTAGCATTTACAAATATTAAAATGAGAAGTCTTTGTAAATAAATTTTTTAAAAAATGTTAAAATCAGAGTTTTTCATATACACTTCTCTATCTTTCCACTTTATAAAATGTCAAGTCCTGTACAGGTTTTCACATGCATAACTTTTTCAAATATGAACTGAAAAGCTTACTGTGGCAACTTAGATCAGTACAATATTGCTCTTGAAAACAAGCCTGCAAGGGAAATGACTTTCCAATGAAAAATAATTTAAGTGTAATGAAGAATCTGAGAAAAAAATCCTTTTTCTCATTCCCTGCATCCTGTACTCTCAAAAAAGTTTTTGCTATTATGAACAATTTTTAATTTTTATGTGTGTTCTGCTACCCGTTCCCTGGGGTGATCATTAGTGTTTTGGTTCTTTTAACTATGGTCTCAAAAGTTTGCACAGTTCCCCTCTGGCACAAGACTTCAGTGTACAGAATCACAGCTATGGGGCTTTGAAAGGCTGCTAAGAATTGAGACATTAAAAGACATTAAACTTTAGAGCTACTGTTGTCTCAGCAGTATTTTTTTGTTTACCTATGTGCAAATCCCAATATTCAAAAGTAGGCAGGCAGGAAAGCTGCATTAGTGATTTTCTCTGACACATTTTATATTCGGAGAGAGCTGTGCAGTTTATGGCTAACAGCTTGCTAGTTTTTCAGGAATTCTCTCCATTTCCTTTATTCCATCTATGAGCTACTGATTGATTTACCACATTTACCCCTTGCAGAAGTTCAGTGTGAAACTGCACAACACTAATTTCATAATTTTATGAAATATTAATGAAAGCAAGAATAGGCAGGCAAGTGCAATTTATTTATTGTCAAAATCTGCAGCAGTGTGCAGAAGTGTAGCTGCTCTATTTGAATCTTGACATCCGATGGATGCTGTATTACTTAAAGTGTTTCAATTACCTGAAAGTATAGAAAAGATATATGTATGGGAAAAAAATGGGAGAACAAGGTGAACAGAGAGCACAGCCGATCAAGATATCCTGGCCTTGGTTGGGTACAGACTCTGGGTTAGGAAATCACAGATATGAAAACTTACAGCGTATGCAACCAGCAAGGTTTTTGAAATTTTGTTGTTTTGTTAGGCTGCCAAGTAATGTGAACAACAGGCTATCAATAGCTAGTGAGAAATTTTTGCTAGAAGCTGTGGCCCTGGAGGTGTAACAGTGCTGTGGCCCTGGAGGTGCAACAGTGCAAATGTGCACTGTGAGAACCAGACTTCGACTTCAAGATTTCTACACCCTGAATTCAGTCTTTCTATACGCTGTACTTCTGTGCTCTAGATGCTCTGCCTTCAATAATTTACCAACTCTGACTCCTGCTCGGGGCTTGGCTTTTTGCTTGGATTACTTTACTGTCCTTTTTCTGGAGTCCCATATCAGATCCCAGCACATATGAGCTCTAATCTGAGTACCACTATACTTGCACAAAAGTTTCTTTCTACAATGTGCAAGAAAAGATAAACAAATACTGTGAATCTATATCCTTTTCTAGTTTAAATTTAGTTCCTTCATAGTTTGAAATGTTGCATTTCTTAAAAGAAACCATGAAGTACTTGTTGTAAACTCATGAAATGCATTTTTAAGTAAATCAGATCTGATGTTTTCTTGAAGCTAGGAGAATAAGCAGAAAGTAATCACCAAGTATACAAAGAATCTTGTCCAAAAAACAAACTACCTATCTTAATTACTGACTGAAAATTTTGAAGGAACTGAGTAAGATATTTGGCTTCTATTTGATAATGTACTGTTTTTAAACATGTGGAAAAATACTAGGCATGTTGTCACCCTTCTTTTTTAATCAGGACTTTGAAGTGTGGTCAAATTCTGTCATCATCCTTTGATGTATGGAACAAGATTGTTTATAAAAAAATGTGTCAATGAGTCTCCATCCCAGTATTTTATAAATATTGAGCCCAGTGAAACAATTTCTATAGAATCACAGAATTATTTGTGTTGGAAAGGACCTTTGAAGACCATCTAATTCCAGCTTCCCTGCCATAGGCAGGGACATCCTTCACCAGACCTGTTTGTTTAAAGTCCCATCCAGTCTTGGTTTGAACACTTCCAAAAATGAGGGATCCACAACTTCTACGGGTAACCTGTTCCAGTGCCTCATCACCCTCATAGTGAGGAATCCTTTTTTTTTATTTCCAGTCTAAATCTACTCTTTGTTTTAAAGCCATTACCCCTTGTCCTCTTACAGGGCCTGGTAAAAAGTCACTCTCCATCTTTCTTATAATCCCCCTGTAAGTATTGAAAGATCTCAATATCTCTGATGTCCTCTCATGATTTTTCAGGCTCTCCTTTGGATTCATTCCGAAGGGTCCATGGCTTTTTATGCTTGGGACCTAAGAACAGGATACAGTGCTCCAACTGGGGTTTAACACGAGCACAGTAGAGGAGAAGAATTATCTATCTTGAAATTCTGGCCATACTTCTTTTTATATAGCTTAGGATACAACAGTGCTGGTGCCAGCAGACATCACCAGGTCATATTCAATTTTTCATTCATCACTATCCTTAAGTCCTTCTCTGCAGGGAGGCGCTCAATGTGTTCATTAATCAGTCTACTGATACTGGTGATTTCACCAATCCTGGCACAGCATCTTTTACTTAGTGTTGCTGCACGTCTAGAGATTCCCACTGACCAACTTCTCAAGCCTGTTCCAGAGTTCCTCTGGATGGCATACCTTCTCTCATAGGATGGCTTGGTGTGTTCTCATTATTAACGATATCAAACGGCTTCCATATGGAGAGAGCCACATGGAAATTCCTCTCCCTGAGGGACACCACTTGTTACTTGCCGAGATATCACTCTATGGGGGGATCTAATCCCAGCTGGGTCAGAGAAACCCCCTGTGATCCCAACAAGGACAAAAAGTAGGAGACGAGAGGCGCTGCTTCCTCTTTGCAGTACAGTCCTAGTTTAACATAGAACTTAGGGGAAGGGAAAGCGGAGCAGGAGCAAGCCCTCAGCGGAGAGGGAGGAGGCGGGGAAAAGGTACCACCAATGGAGAGACGAAGTGGGAAGCCAGCCCGGGGAAAGAGGGGGAAAGCCAACACCACAGAACTCAGGGGTAGGATATGTGGAACAGTCCATACAAACTTAGTGTAAATTAACAAATACCCAGTGCATATAATAACTCAGTTCAAAGTACCCAAAACCCAGTGTAAATAACAACATAGTTACTGATAACACCACAACAGTTACTGATATCCTTTGGATGCTGCCACTCATCCAAATCCCAATCCCTCAAATACTCCATCCATTAAATCCATACTGCTCCAATTTAACAACAAAGATTTTATGCATAACAGTTTCAAAAGCCTTAAAGAAGTCACAGTAGAGGACATCAGTCTCTCTTCCCTTATCCACCAACCCAGCCACTCTATCATAAGTCCCCATATTAGCCAAGCATGGTTTTCCTCTTCGTAAAGCCATTCTGGCTGTTTTTAATCTCCTCCCTCTCGTCTGCATGCCTTGACATATCTTCTAAGAGGATCTCTTCCATGATTTTAGAGGCACAGAGGTGAGGCTGGCTATTTTGTAGTTTCCAGTTTTGTGAAACTGTCTCCATCAGAAAATTAAAATTCCTTACTATTTTGTAACTCTGCAATCTCTCCGTATTTCTGAAATCTTCTGGAACAGGCACAATTGTTAAGAAATATTGAGAATATTTTGGCATATCCAGATCATGTCATGGAAAAGATAACAGGAGCCCATGTCTTTTTCCTTTGTTAAGTTTATTTTACATATCTCAAAAGCTGACACATCTTGACACAGACCAACACACCCAAGAGCCTTTCACAAAATAATGAATTTTCTTTTAAAATAATTAATCTTGTTTTTTTTTAATTCAGTATCTCAAATCATAAATTTCAAAAATTTAAGGGGTATCTTGTGCATCCAGGAGATTAAAGTTCTTTCAATCTGGTTGCTAAGAGGAAAAAAACAAAAAAGGACAACTTAATTTCTGTTGTGAATCACTAGTTACACTGATAGCCTAATATCTTCAAAAATAAAATATGTTGTTTCATGTGTGTGTAACACAAAGAAATTCTGATATAATATTTTTACCATCACAATTTGCTTCAAAAGATAATTATTATAAGAAGTTGTGTAGCAAGAGACTTGTTAAGGCATATTTTGTTTGGAGTGCCTTTACATATATATGCTAAGGCATACCAGAGAATTGCCTAAATATATCAAAATACATGCATTTATTCCTTCAATTGTAGCCTCAAATGGCTGATTATTAAAATGCCACATCTTCTTTTTTTTTCCTTCATTATCTGCCTTTCCTTATATGATTTTGATCTCTGGTTCATTAAAGTCAGCATGTTTTGTACACAATCATCATATTCTCTGCGAGGATTCCTTCTCTTAGGACAGTCTGACCTTCAGCAATGGAGAACCAAGAGCAAAATTAATTAACTCAAATGCTGCAAGACACTTTATTAGGATTCTGGTAATAAATTGAAAAGCATGCTAGGAAGTTCAGCAGAATTTAGTCTTTCTCCAAACTAAGATGAAACACTTAGTGACTCTGGCTGCAGCAGGAAACAACTTTAGTGCTAAAAATTTTGCAAAGGCACCACAGTCAAGAAGTAGGAACATGTCTATCCACTTCCTCAGTTTTTCTCACCTGCTTCCCAGGCACCTAAAGGCTCTCTGCAAATTAAGAGAAGTGCTCTCTGTGTTCTCTGTGTTCTGGAGAAAACGGGAGGGAAACTCCTTGTGGCAGCAGGGTAAGGATGGGTCCACAGGGGCTGATGGAGCGATAGTGGGAAAATGACACTGATCTCCAGGGATTGCACTCATTTTCATCCCAAAAAAGCATCCTCCAGCAATCATCTGCATGGTATAGAAAAACCATTAATCATTTAAGATATCCAAGCAAAGCTGTTTTCTTCCTTCATCTGTTTATTGTTCAATCCAAGATGAAGAAGAAAAGTGCTGAAGTAGAAAATAACTCGATAATCTTCTCTGCAGAGTTGCTTCATATTTGGCAAATCCGTGTGCCACTGTTAGAAAGTTATGCAATTAGGGCCCACCTTTGCTAGCTCATATAGCCTGCTCTAAATGATAGGTGAAAGATGGGATGTGTACTGAGCTTTTCTGGGAAGTGTTCATCTGCTTTATGTAGCAGATTTATGGAGATCTGAATGATGCATTTCAGGTAGTTGGATGGAAGATGGAAGCTTAAGCAATAAAAACATTAGAATGAAATTTACTTTTTTCCACAGTGTTCCTAGCTGAGAGATACAGTGTCCAGGGAAACAACCAAAGGAAAATTTGTGTCTGTTAAAATTGTCAGAGGATGCCAAAAGCCCTGAATCTACTGCAGACAGGCAGAAATTTCAGGGATATTTCATTTCATTTGATATTGTTTCTGAAGATCCCTGCCCTGCCCTTAGAAGACAGCTTTCCAAGGAGAGTCCATTGCATTTTGATTGCCAGTGTATCGTGCTTTAACCCCAGCTGGCATCTAAGCACCATGCAGCCACTCACCCCCATACCACCCCAGATGGGACAGAGGGCACAATCAGAAGGAAAAACCCCATAAACTCATGGTTTCAGATTGGAACAGTGTAAAAATTGAAGAAAAAAACCATAAAATACTAATATAAAATGGAGAGTAGGAGAAAGAGACAAAAAACACGGGAAGAGCAAATGATACACAACACCATTGCTCATCACATACTGAAAGATACCAACCCTGTGCTATTGCATTTTGTAAGTTCAAAGTCCAAGAAAAGCATTAAGTACTGAAACATTCAAGAACTCATTATGGATAATATTTTGTCTGATTGTTAATGTCATTAAAATGAGAATGACACAGTATAAATTCCAGCCTTGCTGGCTGATTTGGTTTCTCCATTAATTCTAATTTTGGACAGGAAATTGTCCTCTGTAACAGTCACAGCTTCTTCAAGGTGTTCTGGAACAAAATTAGGGAAATTTCTAAGTTTTGAGATACACGTGGCAGTGGTCAGAGTCGATAAAAACATCCTTTAAAAGAACTGACATTTCATATTTCTCCTTGGCTCTCCATTAGACTGGAACAAAACAACAACAAAAAAAAATTAGTGGATAAACCCTTGTGAAAAAGAGCAATATAAAAAAGTATCTTAATTCTGAAAAGAGTTTATAACTTCAGTCCAGCCCCAAAAAGAACAGGTCTCCTTTTTCATGTTAGTCTAGAATGGTTTTTTCTGGTCATTTGCAACAAATCACAAATCTCAGGAGTACCAATCAAAGTAATCCCCTGGCAAGATACTTTCAGCTATGGCGAAGTATGGTCATTTTATCTGACAGAATAGTTTTCCATGTTTTGAAGAAGGAAACCACATAGCCTTAGCATAAGCAATGTTCTAAATAATGCTATCCAGTTATATACAAGACAGGGGGGAAAAAATGTAGAAAAGCACAAAGCAATTATTTTGTTTTGGAGCTGATCCACTGTATTTTAATAAGAACCTTTACAATTACACTATGACTTCATTTTTAGCAGAAAATAGTGTTGTCTTAATTACATAAAATTTAGTTCCCTTCTCCAGAACTGCCCACACCTCTTGAGATAAAGACCTGCAGCATGATGAAGAAAGTATGACAATTATAAATGGATAATCAAAGTGCATGGCAGAGCTGACAGTGTTCTTCCTGCAGAGTACATTTTACTAGAGCAGCTCTTAAACTGCTTATGTCAACTGTGTTATTAATGAGCACTCAAGTTCACTCAGAAATGCAAGCTGCAGGACACAGCCCAAGGCACCCACAGATTTGGATGGTTTGGAGAGTGGTGACAAAGGGGGGTCTCCATCTTCCCATTAGTTTCTCCACCACACCATCAGCAGTGGATGCAGATTTTTCCAGCTACTTCAGACCATATGTGGGGTCTAGCTGACAGCGACATCAAGAGAAAGCTGACACACCATAGCAGCAGTGTTATGTGAGGTTGTACTTTGATTAATGCAACCATACCATACCCCCTTCTGTTGTGCTTCCTGTTAAAATCAGAGGAAGAGGAAGACCTCAATTCTCTCTGCCCCACACCATTTGCTCTGAGCCTGCATTTACCCCAATGTGATATTTTCCTTCTCATCCCCTGCAAGAGCCTGTCTTTTGTCCAGCAGTAGAGGTGTGTTGGTGCCACACCAGCTGTTGCCTCATGCCTGCTGATACCAAGGTGCCAAGCCAGAGCTGACGAGCTCACCAGTGTGATTGTGCGTATTAACTCTGGGGGACGTGGGAGACATCACGGTACAGCCCCTCTCAGAAAGGACTTGAGACACCTCCTCTCAGAACACAGAACAGCCACACTGGACATCAAAAAGAGTGAGGTAAATACCACAGCATTTAAAAATCCAACCAGTTTCAAGAGAGATGTCACACGGTGGTGTTTGTTTCCCAAAAGTCCAGCAATAGAGCAAATGGTGAGTTCCTACCTCATTTTCTCCATTGTCTCCTGCAAATCCCTCTCATCTGCTCACCCAGCTACCAAAGAAGTGTATTATCACTTCTCCTGAGAAAAGATGCTGGCAGTTGAAGTCAGTGTTGTGAGAGCACCTCTAGGTAAATTGCTTTCAATCAAAAAGTCCTTAATCTTTCAGATGTAGTTATCCAAAACACAACTCCTATGCAGTGGCATTTGCCTACAACTCTTCGTCTCCATGATTATGATAATAATAAAAACAAGTACTGCTGATCAGTTTGCCACCAGCTCAAATAAGTCTTTCATTTAGAGTCATGAAGTTTAAGATATCAATTCCCATTTACTTAAGTTCTTTTTCCCATGCCTCACAAATAACAGCTGGAAAACTGAGAATCATTGCAGGAACTTTTGGGTTTTTAAAAGATGTTTCATTGCCTCACAGTGCCCATTATTCAGCCTTAGGAGCTGCTTTGTCCAGTTGTTCTCCATTCTGATAAAACCAACTGTTTCAATCATTTGTACAGAAAAGGCAATACATCTAATTGCACCCTGCAGCTCATACACCAGGTTTGCTCAAAGTGATACAGACCTGGATTGGACTATGCAGTAAAATGGCTAAACCCTGCCTTCTGGAAGAATTGTCTGCAGCCATTTTATTTAGTAAAATAACCTAGTGTTCTGGGAGGAATGTGTTTGGCAAAAGAACAATTTTTCTCTTCTGTTTCATTTTTTTAAAATCAGCACTTTCTATAATGTGTATAGTGTATCTACAAAAAACTTGTTTATAGTAAAATATAGCAGTAAAACAAAATACTAGAATTCCTTCACAGAGTTGAAATGATCTAGCTAATCCTGGGCTCTGTTTTTCTTATTTCAATGGGAAATTTCTGGAAGAAATCTGGATACAGATGAAGTATGATGAAGATGAAGTATGAACCCGGAAGTATTTTTCAGTCCCTGCTATACCCAAGTGTATGACTGTTACATTTCCCAATACATGAAAGTCAAATCTGAACCCAGGCTGTTCTTTCTTATCCTTGAATTTGTCATAATTTAGTGTTTCTTGACAAAGTTTTTTGGAAGAGTTTTCCTGTGAGGAAAAATGCATCCTACAATTTGAAGTCATATTTATGCTCTAGCAAAGTATAACTTATTATGGGTCCCTTCTAGAACAGACAGAAAGGAATCTGCTGCAGTATTCAAGGTTATGGGGTTTATAAGTATCCTCTTAAACTTAGGAGAGCTCAAACTCAGCCTTACAATTTCTCTTATCCTTAAGCACAATTCCTTACCAGAAAAAATTCAGAAGCATTTGAAGAAAATATTCTCTTTCACTCACTTGGGGAGCAATGTATTTTCCTGTTGAATTTATTATTTACTGAAGTGACAGTATATTCCCAAATTCCTTACCTTTACCCTGAACATATGTTTTCTATCTATCCTCTCCTTGCAAGTATTATTCACCCAGAAACTCAGCAAGTCCAGATTACAGATGAGGAGTTGTTCAAGGATGGCAGGAATCATAACAGCCCATCCAACAGTGCAGTAATGCTTTTATAGCTCTATGTATGAAATAGAGCTAATGCACTCATAGCTTTCCAAAAAACATACTTGTGCTTTAAAATTAAAGGACTTCCATAATAGCTTTGAGGCATCCAAGAAGAGACAGGAAGGAAGGTATTTTGCAAAAGCCATCAAGTGGGTTTAAACTACATTGTATGTCAGGACTGAAAGCTCAGACATCTTGGAAAGAGCATGAACATGTAGCCTGAATGAGCTTGCAACATGTGACCAACATCCACCTCAAGAAAATTATTCTGTAAGAGTCAACCACTGCTTCTGTTTCCAATAGACTGGCAGGGAGCAGCAAGAACAGTGAGGCAGCACCATCCCAAGAAAGCTGAACCCACAGCAGCAGAGCAAGGTGAGCAGAGCAGGGTGGGTGTAGGTGATCTGGATCTCCTGAGACCCAGTGCCAGGACAGGTCTGCTGGAACAGGGCAGGGCCCAGCTCAAGCTTGGAAAGCCAGGTTGGTGAGTAGGGGTCAGGAAGGCATGGAAGAAGGCACAGGAAAACCTGCCACATATCTCAGTCAAACACCAAGAGCTGGAGACTCAATTTAAAAGCAGCTCCTGAGAAAAGGCAAGTATGTGCATGGCCTGACAGCCTCATTCTCAAAGCTGGCCTTGAGCCCAGGAAGTGAAAGCCTGTGGAGGAGAGGGAATGTCCCCAGGGCTCTCCCAGTGTCCACTTATAAAGGCTAGGAAAGCTTATCTGCAGCTACTTAAATCTTATAAGGGCTTGGGGAGATACTGCGATGTTTTGTGCCTTTGAAAGGAATGTGTTGCACTGCCTGCCTGCTGGCTCACAAACAGTGTGATGCCATCTGCTTCAGGGAGGCCACATTTGCTCCTGTTGTCATTTTTCACAAGCCTCAAAATACCACTCTCTCTGAAAATCTTTTTTTTCCTACACATGGAAACAAAAACAACTAATATGAATAATGGCAGATGTTTCTAAATGAGAAAAAAATGTCTTTAATAAAATCATTCTAATAAAAACTGTATTTCTCTCCACAATGTCTAGTAAATTGCACTAGACTCTCCTAAGCAGGAAAGATGGAGTCTAAGCTTCTAACTACACTCGTTTTGCTCCATAACATATTCTGGAATTCCTCTGTGACCCTTCTGCAGCCCAGATGCACAAGTCTATCATTCTCCACAGAAAGCAGTACACTGTAAGAGAAGCTCTTTCCCTGAGGTGGAGCTGAGAACTACTACTTTATCCAGATCACACTGTTCCCATTTCCCAATGAATATGCAAGGTGTAAATAACTTCTTATTAGAGTAACAAATGACAAATTTTCTGTAGCAGAAGAACAGGGCTTTGATAAAATTACATTTGATGCAGTTAGAATTAGTTTATAATGTGTGTCAGTTGAGAATGAATATTAATCCGATGGAGCACTCTTGTATTGATGAGTTGATCACCTTCACATTGTATTAACTACTTTGTTTCTTATGGCTTCAGTATCTTCTCCTTTTAATTCCCCTTCTTCTTAACAATTAATGATCCACAGGTCAGCCTGATGAAAACTGAGTGAACACTACAGAATTTGCTCATTTGTAGGCAGCACTGAACCAGCTGTTTCAACTTTCTTTTAGGGATAACCCTTCATTGGTAGAATAGCCTTTTCGCAAAGCTAATTTTTTGTCTGTTCCTGAAATTCAGAGTTTCTTCAGAGTGAGTGGGCTAATATTCCAAATACAGGGAAAAAACCAAGAAATTCTCAGAAAATAAAAGTTCAACTGTTGTAAAAGTGAACTATTTTTTTCTTGTTATTTTGCTGTCTTCTTTTTAGCTACTACAGTTCAGAACAGGACATGTGTCTTTGGCAGTGTCACTGCCATTGCATACAGATTAAGGTCATTTTGCCCGCTGTTTAGGAGAAAGGGACTGTAACTCCTTTCTGCTCCTGATTCCTTGCTCTGCCTTGAGGTTTGACACTATAACTCATATTCTTTTCCTCTAAAAAAGAAAGCAACAGTAACTCATGGAAGCACTGAAAGGTCTTTGGTTATATTGTGGTATATAATCACATAAGGTGTTTGAAAAATACTTTCAAATAACAGATGGTTCTCTGCACATAATGTAAAATACTTTCAGTGCAAGAGGAGTAGCCCATACTTCAATATATAATAGTACTACATCTCTGCCACACCCAATTTTGTATTTGAAGGTGAAATTTCATGCTTATGTGATGCGTCTTTAATACAGGATTGGCTTTGTATTTTACCATCATGATCTGATATTTCTGGTGACTTTATTCCCTCTGGACTGAAAAGAAAAAGGCATTTTTGGTATATTTTTTCAAGGCAAAATAAAAGGCTTATAGTTTTTTTCCTCACAGGCCTTTTTTTCTTGCTATTCATTATCATCAATGTAACATATTCAAAAGTTTCAAATAGATATCAGAATCTTTTCTAGTCTGAATACGACCTAGTATTTTTTTCTTCTCTTTACTCTCCTCCTTGGTAACCTTACACAATTCTTATGCAGCTTAGTACAGATTTGAATTGGACTTCAGAACTAAAAGAACAAAATATTTGCCTTTCAGCAGAGGAAAGGCCTGCTGTGGGATGGGCAAAGTGGCTGTGCCAGGGGACCTTGGGCAGCGGTTCTTAGTAAGCAGGAGTTTCTAGATTTGACCTCTATGACAACCCACACAGGCAAAGACAGGCTGAATTTCCTTCCTTGCCATTGTTTCTCACATCCTTCATCCTTTCCCACTTCTGTCTGCAAAGAAAACACAAAAAAAACCCTACATGCAGTCAGAGCAGTGGGTGTGTGCTCAATGGGAAGAGGAGCCAGAAGTACCTGCAGCTGGAAAATGGGAGTAGAGAGGCACAGAGAGCAAAAAAAAAAAAAANAAACCCTACAGGCCCTACAGGGAAATGTCAGGTCTCTTCATGTGAATAAGAAAATATAACCCACCTTCCTGAACCACAAGTAGCAGAGCAAACAAAGAGTGGTAGGGGAAGAAAATATCAAAACTTACTATGGCAAAAACATCTTATTTCTGCAGGAAAGTGAAAGAATACTGAGAACACTGAAATCACAGGACCGTCCAGCTAAAGTTCTCATATTCATATGTCTGCTTTGATGTGCTTTGAATACCCCATAGGATAGCATTAGCTGCTGATGGTTTTCTCTGAATTACTGTAACTGACAATATCAGGAAAATAATTTCCTACTTAATAAAGCAAAAACAAGCATTAAGATTAAATGTCCCTTGATAATGTCCATATGGTATAAGTGCTAGATTCACTGAAGAAAAAAAAAGAAAAATAAATAAATTATTCAAGCTGAAAAATACTGTGCAATATTTCATGTTGTTGCACAAAGCTACAGAAGCACAGAAAAACCTAAAAAAAATAAGCCCCTTTACATTTTATGGCTATGTGCTGGTTGAAAGCAAAACCAGTGAGACTCCAAGTCCGAAATACAATTTAATAGGAAAAAGTAAAATACATGCAAGTAAAAGAAAACAAAAACACTGACAGAGTCAGAACACAACTTGACACCCTGCTAGTTAGGGTGGTGGTAGCAGTCCAGATGAGGTGGTCTTGCTGAAATAGTGATCCTGTAGACAGGTCTGGTAGCTCTTGTCCTCTGGTAACCAGTGGGTAAGGGCTTCCTGTTCTGTCCCAGTTCCCACATTATATCCAGGTGGGAATGCTTGGCTCCTCCCCCTGGGTGGAGCATCTCACAATGGGATTATGTAATTCTCTGAGTCATGTGGTGGATCCTCACAATGGGATGATGTCATTCTATGAGTCCTGTGGTGGGTCCTTGATGGCCCATTAAACAGGAATGGCTCCCAGAGGGAGTTATCTATGACTCATGGGGCAAGGTGTTAATGGCCCATTAACAGGAGATAGTTCAGGGGAGGAGGCAAGGAAAACACTGCCTCTCCTGGTTTCAACAGTTCATGAAGATGGAGATAGAATACAGACCTTCAGGCACATTTTTACATTGTAACCTAGGACAGGCTACTTTTCACACTCACTTTGCGCTGCTAGAAAAGACTTTTCCATTAGCTGGCACACAATCTGCAGTACAGCAGCCTTGAAAAGATGTTCAAGCAATCTCAGGATTTCCACTCTCAGTTTTATAATTTATATTTCCTACCACAGGACTATAAATATCCCTGCATTCTACAAGTTTTTCTTTCCGTGATGTGGGTATTGCTGCTTTTTTAGGCAATTTGCAAGTGGGTTGCGCTGCCCCGAACAATAGGTTTGATGGTAAGTGTTCAGAAATAGGGATGAACAATGAAAGACAAGGTTATTAGTCAGCACGCCTGTATCTTCCTTTCTTTAATAGCTGATCTAGAAGGACATGGACAGAGAAATTCTTTTACCTTTCCCTGCAGTGGGAAAGACGTGCTTTAAGCAAGCAGAGGGTTAGCATTTTTTCTTGCTGATTATTAGAAGGGGTTAAAAATAAACCCATACTGACAGCACAGGAAAGTGCAGTTTGATTATTACTAATTATTTATCTTTGCCTGATCAGGGTATGATATAGGCTTTCAATATGAAAAAGTGTCTCATGTAATACTTTTTCTGTTTTATCTCTTTGTTAATTTGTTGTGTTTACCTGGAATAAATATTACAGTATATAACAACAAATAGAAATACTATGACTTTCAAATTCACTCATATGAATGTCAGACATTCTCATGGCACTCAGCCTCTCTTCCTAAAATGCTATTAGTTCCTGCCTCTGACAGTTCATCAGATTTTCAGCTTGAAGAGATGGATTTTTGTCTGTTCTGTCTTCTCTGGTGGTCATAAATATCTGAACAGATATTTCCCTTCTCCAAAGAAATGTTTCAGAATCAAGACAACATATACTTCCATTTGGAATCATGGGGAAGCCATTGCCTCTTACAATTACCATTTTCTGAAAAAGACAGGACTGACCCTCAGAAGAGAAACCACTAAATCCAACCTGGGCTATGGGAAAATCTGAAAGCAAATATAACTCTTTTATTTCCCAGCTGGTGATTGCAGTCTCAAAAATACATGCTATTCTAGTATCCTGCAGGGCTAGATCCACAATTTCCAGGCTTACAGTGAGTCAAGTTGCTACAAGTCTGTGTTACTGGTGTTACCAAATAAATATCTACCACAAATAAAACAGCAAAAGAAGGCCCTTATAAGAACTAAAATCAGTTTTGCAGTCCTCATTTTCCTTGTTAGTCCTTTCCATGTTAGTTGCAATGTGAGAAATTATAGAGTAATTCCTCTTGGTCTTCACTTATTGAAGCACTGAGGGAAAATTCAGAGAGTGGGCAGAGGGTCAGTAGCAATAAGAGCAGGAAGAGCCTCCTCCTTTGTCATGGCCATGCAGGCTGTTTAGAAAGGCTATGAGGGCAGGCCAGTCATCCACAGATACTTTCAACAATTACATCAAACTGTTTACATCTGGTGGGATAACACTGAAATATCCTTTCAATATCTATTGTAAGGTAAAGAATGTCAGAAGGACTAATTTTTATTTTAGTTTCCGAAGTATGAGTTGTCTCATTTTTGTTGCACATTTTTGATGTCTCAATCCACAAGAAAAAAGAGTTCAGGTAGGAGAGAGGAAAACAAAAGGGACACACATGCACTGCACATAAAACAACCACATAATCGGGACAGGTCAAAGATTTGTCCTTAGGGGTTCCTTCCCACTGAGCTTATTCTGTCATTCTGTGATTTTCCATTATTAGGCTGATGTGAAAAAAACACCAACTGAACACAAGGACTGAAGTGTACCTGTGGAGCACTTCTACTTTTTCTCTCCTTTAGCCTCTTTCCCCCTTCTCCAACTCCCATGGCACAATTTACAATTCTCAGTCCAATTTGACATCTTTGTTATCAGCTGAAGCTGACACCTCAAACTCTGATCCTGGACAGAATGAGTTTGATGGTAATACCAAAAATTTCAGATTTTTCTGAATACTACAGGAACACAATTAGAAGGTCCAAGACTGTTCTTACCCGGCTATGAACTCCACTTCCCAGTTACAAATAAAAATACTTTAAAATTGATGGGATAAAGATGTTTCTCCCAGCAATGCAGAAATTGCTTTCTGTTCCTTTATGTTACTAACACATTCACAAAGCCCAAAAATGTTAGATAGCTAACTTAGTTGTTTTCTTCCCTACTATCTTTTTGTTGTGATGCTGTCCTTTGATAAGCACTGCCACAGAACATAGGACCTTCATTAACCACTTTTCCAGTCTAGGACACAATACATAAGCATAAACCTTTGAGAAAAAGAAATTCATATAGTAAAATGCAGTTTAGCATCATTTTAAAGGATAAGATGATAGAATGTTTTGAAAAAAAACTCTACGGAAATAAACACTTCAACTTAATCAAAAATCTTTTCCACAGCACAGTTTCAGTTCCCAAAAGCTCAAGAAAATACATATTTAGGGACATCAGTGTATTATTGATTGAGATCTTTAAACAGTAAAGAAGGTATAAACAATATTTGTAATTAAAGAGAAAAAATTTAAATGTCATATAAAAGTCTTTCAAATAGTATATAGATTACATTCTCTGCCCCTTATTAAATAATATTTGACTTTGAATATGATTTCCTGTCTCTGTCCTCTTTGCATGCCCTAAAAGAGTCAGTATTTTAAAAGATGACCACAGCTGTGACTACAGCAAAATATGTGGGCACAACAGCTTCTCTATAACTACACCCACAAGTTCACAGCTCTTCAATTTTGCAAAGACAGAAGACATATTCAAAACAGTGTGAATGCCAAAATGCAATGCTAAGTTTAGGTATTATTTTTGTTCCTATTTTTTAATGGAAGAATACAAACTCTAGGGAAAATAAGGCTATTTTGTCCTTTGCCCACAATTACAAAACAAACAGTAAAAATCTACTTTGAGAAGCATTTCAGAAACTAGCTTTAGCAATATGACATTGTCACCAACTCATCAACTCATACTATAGTCAGAAAAACACAGTTCATATCTAATAATAATGAAGTATGTTACACTGTGTTTGTATAGGCAGAGCTGGCAAATGGGCAAAGCTTTTTTTTGATAACTTGTTAGGGGTGTCTAGAAGAAATTTAGTTCTTGGTTTTTATTTTCTTGATAACTTAGGATTTTGGAGGCTTCAGGTGGATAATCTTGTTTTATAAGGATCTTCACCCAAACACTTCAAGTATCTTCAACGACTTTGTTTATGAGAGTCTTGTGGCTAGAATCAATATCTGCCTGTGTTTTGACTAAATGTGCAGATGCAGACATCTCATTAACTGTAGTGTTTACCAGACATTCATACAAGTCCTCCTCAGAAAAATATCATTTGATAATTATAATATGGGCTTCACTTTGGCATAGAACAAGGCATTGCTTAGTATTTTTTTAAGGCACAGCTCATCTGTGAAACATAACCTTTACCATTAGGAACACAGTTTCTCCAAGCGAGAGTGGCTTCCCCCTGGGACACAGAGCCCATGTACCACTAACTCTGTACTCTTCTTCTCCCCTTCCTTCCTTTATACTAAGTTGCTGAAGAAAAAACGTATTTCTTAAAATGCTTGATCACTGGTTTTCTGTCTCCTTCACCCAGGAAGAAAAGGTCCTATTGATTTTGCCAGATCTGTTGCTAAAAAAACCTTTGAAGAAATATATGAAGTCAACACATGATACAAAATTGGTCGGCATTCCAGTTTCTCTGTTGCTGTGGTCATACTGGACTCAAGGGACAATGTGGCAAGCAGGTCTGACTTCACTCCTTACATCTGATGCATCTTGTTCAATGACTTTCCTACTGATCACTTTTAGGAGTAAAAAAACCCTCTAACTTACCTTTCACTTCCCAAGGACCTCTCACAGTGACACTCATTTACCAGGAAACTGGCATGTAGTGGCCCCCAGAGACCACATCCAGAGTTGACTTCTGGGAGACCTACTGTCTCCCTGCAAGGCTATGCACCCACTGATCCTTTTTGAGAAGCAGAATAGAAGGAAGGGAACTCAACCATGCTATAGTTTCCTCCTGGTGTGGTGCCCATGGTACCATGAGATCTTGGCTACAGGACCTTGGAAGTGGTGCTGGATCCCAAAGAGTCAGAGATTATCCTTTCTTCCCTGATTTTTTTTTTTTCTCATAATACAGGAATTCAAATAAGTCTCATTTTGCATGTGAAGTGTCCGATTACAATTTTATTTTAAAATGCTACAGCACTGTGCCAAGGATCGTCTGTGTGGTGATTCACAGGAAAAAGACCTATGTGATTTCCTCTCCTCAGGAAAAATAAATACAGTAGTTTGAAATTAACAGCTGTGTAAAATTAGGAAGGCCTTTAATGTCTGTGAAAAGCAGGGCTTCCTTGATGTTCTTGACCTCTCAGTGATCTTCGTGACATGAAACTCAAAATAAAAGATTTCATTAAAAACTACCACAGCTATGACCCAGAGAAAATTGAGTCACTCTGTTTTCTCGACAACTGGGTCTCAGAATCAGCAGCAGGGGAAAAGTAACTCAATTAAATATTGGAATGCATATGGTTTCTTAGAAAAAAATGTTGCTCTCTGACGAAAAAGAAATCCATTTATCAATCAAGAAATCAGGATGTTCTTCAGAAAGCAGTTGTTACTCCTTTTCTAACAACAATGAACCACGGAAGAAAGGGACCATTAACTCCCACTTGTGAAGACATTAAGTCAAAAAAATTGCATCAATAGATAGATCCTTCCCCTGGGATTCCACACAGCCTTCTGTATTCATCAATTATCAGTAGCTAATTGAGACTTGTATCACTCTGTAGCTTAAAAAAGTTTATAACAGTTCCATCAAACCTCTTCCCTAATGCTAGAGCTCAGATGGTCCCCTGTGACTAAACACGTTGCCTCGGAGAAATGATGTTTTGGAAAGGACCTAGCATTTACATTATCACAATTGCAATTACATGTTCCCTCTATATTTTGCCAAGCAAAGTACTTTTACTAGACTATTATTATCTACATATCTGCCAAACTTCTACATTGAGTCCTTGCAAGCTAAAGTAAATGAGTATGAAAGAAAGCAAATAATCATAATTTTCCAGGTCATATGCACTATAACAGGGAACTACTGTAGTTTTTTGACTCAGTAAACACCTTAGCTCATTTCCACGGATACAAAAGGAACTTGGCTGCATAATGCAGAAAGATGAACCAGGGGATGTTAAACTATCAGTAATGAAAATAATCACTGGAAAGCTAAAGATCAGTAACAGCTCACAAAGCTGTTCTAGAAAAATTCGCAGAAAATGCTGAAGATTAAGGCAACTTACCTTGCATGAAGTTCGATGAGTAGCTTCTTTCTGAAAAGAGGGCAGTTTTCACCCATTAATGTATTTTAAGGACTAACAAGGAAATTGTTTTAATTTATTTTTGATTATATTACTTTGTTTGTTTTGCTAGAACCTCTTTCTAATGTTCTAAGCATCAACATGAACTAATTCATACCTAGATTATGAATCTGTTATTTCAGCATAAGGCCAGTATGATAGAGAGAGGCAGATCATCCTTTAATTGGCCTCTACTGTTTCATCAGTGTGCCTAGAGCCAGGAAGCTGCATCAGGCTGCATTGTTGTGCTGAGCAAGGGTCTGACAGCAAGTTCATCAGGCTAGGTGGTTCCACTCTGTGGAAAACCTAATATGGCATTGGCTTTAAAAAGACATTTTTGCATAAATTGATAAATTTGTGAAAATCTCTCCACATACTTATAGTTTTCAGGCATTTGTTTTGCATAGTTTGCATTATTTGGTGTTTCTTATGCTGTTGTGTTTGGGTTTTTTCCGCAAATGTGTTGGGAGATAAACATGCACAAAAGACAGAAAGAAAATCTTGTTCCAAAACCACATATCTTGACAAAATCTTGAGAGCAGGAATGTCTGAACAAAAGGGAAAAAGCCCCCAAGATTAAAAAATCAGCATTTCACTAGATCTGGGGGAATGTTTTGGGTTTGGTGGTTTTTTTCAATGTTTTTAATCAATTGAATTAAGAGGTTTTTGTCCCTCATAACACAGCTGACTTACTGCTAGTTTGAAATTGGGAACATAGAACATACTCAACCCTTTTTAACCTGTCATTACCTAACCACTGAGTGTTCCTCACATGCCACCATGTCCCTCCTTCTTCCTTTACAAAGCATTACAATGCAGCTCAATCTCAATGCAAATGCATACAGAACATAAATACTTCTCCCACAATGCTGAATTCTGCACAACCTTGGTTCATAATCCATGCTTCACAGATGAGAATGTTTCAAAAATAGAATGAAATCTTAATATGAAATCTGAAGTTTATTTACCTTTAAATTGATATGGAACCCATGTTTAAAATTTATCTTTCCCTTTATTGTACATTTTTACCATTTTTTAATATCTATCATAAATTGTTGTTTCCCAGGTTTAACAACTGCATCAGGGCCCATTCCAAAAAGTACTGTATTGCTCATTAGCTTTCAATTTTTAATGTCAGATATTTATTGTTTCTACCTTGCTTTTACTCGTTGCTTTTTTGATTTATTTTTTAACTGAAAATGTAGACATTTCATTTTTTTTTCCTGCATTTTTACAATCTTGTCAAATTAACACAGGTCTTTGAAACTCTGTACCATGTTCTGATTCAAATGCCTTTTGTCACTTACATAACTCCACAGGAAAATCCTTTCAGTGGAGAATATCTAGAATTTCTTTCTGACAGGTTTCACATATGTGATGGTTGCTCTTTCTACATAATTGCATTTAAACCTCTTTGGGTATTTTTTTACTCATGGCATGTCTTGAACAGCTGTAAAAGGTTGGCTACACCTTTACGAAAATGAAAAGAGAAAGGTCATTATTTATAATGAAATTGAAGGTGAAAAATGTGAAGAAATCCATGGGGCTTTATGTCCAAAGGCGTTAAATCTTATAAAACGCCTTGAGGACAGCTGGTACCACACCAACTTGGTAGCATTAATGCTGTCTAGAGAAAACCATGAAGAAAAAATATTTCAGAGTCAATTATGATTTACTCAGCTGCTGCTAAAGTCTAACTTAAATAGAGCAAACTTTTGTACATTATCTTGGCAATGACTGTCCCAACTTTTAATCTACCAAAGCATCTCCAAAAACTCTCAGAGGCTGAGCAAACTCCATTGCCATTGGACACTACAGGCACTGCCTTTCTCTGGAACTAAAGATGGGCCCTGTTGGAGCCTTCAGAGTCTTTGAGCTAACCAAAACCAGTTTAGTTAAAAGGATGATGGAAAGATCCTGTTTTCCAGAGTATCAGAAGAGGAAAAGAGCATTTTAAGTTTAATTCTTTATTCTTAGCATTTCTTCAGTCTCTTCAATGGGGTAGTCTCAGTGAAAAAGGGCAAAGTAAGGCACCTTCCCAGTATTGTCAAAGAATTGGACCAGCATGAGAATGCAAGGAAAAAAAAACAGTAGTATATAGATTTGAAGTTCAGGACCTCTACAAGGACATTTGTAGGTTATAAGTATAAAAAGGAACTTCTGCACTGGGGCAAGACAAGAGCGTTGCTGTGTATCAATACTCAAAAATGAGAATTGGATATTACTGATGGGCAGGAGAGAACAGAATATTTTTCACAGTTTTATTTCCACTTAAAAAATGAAGGAGGAGTGGATAGAGAAAGTAATGCCCAAAAGCAGCGGTGTCACTTTGAGGAATATGTAACATTACATAAGAGCATTCATGAACTCAGAAGCAAGGAAATGGACCTCTTATACCAATCCCAGTTTTGATGCATGTGACATGCATTGAGCTGGAAACCACAATGTTCAACAGACTAACAAACTCACCAAAAGCCTGTGTCTAACTTAATAAATATCTGGTGTTTTCACCTGAACATATTTTCTCTTTTGAAAATTGTCTTAATTTACTGACATCAGTTGAAATTTTTTGATTTTTCTTACTATGAGAAGTTTGGCAATTTTGAAAACTAGACCCCAAGTTTCCAGTCTTTTTCATAATTAATATCAATGAGACTTCTTAGGATAGCAAATATTGTTAACATTTATACACATCCATATGTATAAATATTTGCAGTATCAATATCTAAATATGAAAACAAAGAATGCATAGCAATTTTCTGTCTACTGACTTCTAGTGCCTTTCAGAATCCCTGCGATACCATGTCTGGCCTGCAGTGTGGCTCCATAAAAGCCAAATTTTCTTCTGGTCATATCTGGCAGCTCTGTGCTGATATCTTGAGTATCCAAAGATGCTACATTGGTTTTGGCTGGGATAGAGTTAAATTTTTCATGGTACCTAGCATGGGACTAAGTTTTGGATTTGTGCTGAAAATGGTGTGGATAACAGGGATTGTTTTGTCATTGCTGAGTAGTGCTTGAGCCCATTTTTTGCAAGAGTCTGATTTATTTCCATTAGTTAATAATGATTCTGTTACTATTATCATTTATGAATTCCAATTTTAGTTTAGTGCACTCATCCATGGAATATCTAAAACATGGTTTTATTTTATTTTGTTAAACTAATAAACAAGAATAACAAAACAAAGCAAAGCATAAAGTAGTTTCAGAAATAAACCACTCACAGCAAAATATTTTTATCTTCATTCACATTTTTAAATCTTCATTAAAGGTACCAAAATTCAATTTTCCACAGCTACTCACATTCTAATCAGGAGCTAGATTAGCATTGTTTCATATCCTTTCATGTTACCCTTAACATCAACAGTTGCAGCCTTCGTGCCCTTATAGTAGATAGCAGTTCATGCCCAATGCTTTTGTATTCCCTCAAGCTTCAAACCTTCACATGCTGATAAATAATGCTTTTCATTTCGTATTTTGGGTGTTGGAGTTGATAATTGACATCTTAAAAATTTGTTATGTCTCCATGGGCACAATTTCCATTGCAGAGACAGGTAGGATGCTGTCAGGCTACAGAGGATAAAAGGAGGATGCACACCCTTATAGACAGACCAGTAGATTCAAAAGAGAAGCTATTCAAATACGAGTTTGTAATGAGCTTCCTGAAGCTGGACTTTCCTCACCCTTGGCTGCATGAACATGCTTTGGACACTCTTTATTTTCTGGATTTAGGAATGTGTCCTACTGTCAGACTCTAAGCGAAATCCTCTGTAAGGGATAAATTTAAGTCCAAATAATAGATAAATTTGAACTTCAAGATTAAGAGAAAGATAGCCGCTAAAACCTTTGCATTTATCTAAAGCCTCTGGTACAGCATGAAAGCCATACCCATTGCCTGAGAAGAAAAATAACCTCTTTCTCTAGTGAACAGAACTAGAACTGTAGCCAGTTGATTCTATTCCAAACTTGGCCTGAGGACTTGTAAACATTTATGGATGTCTTAATGAAGGCTCTTGATAATTCCATGTTTCAGAGTAACTTCACATTAAGTTATTTTGCAACCAAAAGATAAAGAGACTACAAAATTAATCACAATAGTGACACCAAATAGGATAAAGGTGAGCCATCCAAAAGATGCATCCTATACTCTGATTGTAACAAAAGAGAAAGAACACTGATTTGCCTTGTTCTTCCCATTCTTTCTGTATGAGCAGAAAAAATAATTGCCACTTAAACTGCACTTCCTCTCTAAATGGTCCTAAAGTTTGGTTTTCTGAAGGTAAAAGGAGGCAATAAAGAAAGACTAGATATGTTAACAACTCTTCACCAACCACCATTTCTATTCCTTCATTTTGTTTTCATATCAAGATTACAATGACTCATGATTTCTGCTTGAACCTAGTATCACTTGACATCTCCTTGTCTTTCATATAGTGTTTTACATGAAGTATAGAGAGCTACATCCTAAAACAGGGTGTGCTGCCATTGTTCAATATACTGAATTTTTCAAACAGGGAAGACTAAAGAGTTTTTTCCACCTACCTTGCTGCACACTGAGAAACAGAACAAGAATGAAGCTTAAATAACACTTCATTACAGTGAGTCAGTGAGCATGAAGTTTCTTGGTGTCACTGCACAAAGTATATATCTTTCTGAAATGAAAAACATCACTGCTGACTTTTGAATGACTTTCAAAAATTACTGTTCTGTATCTGTCAAGCGTTTATCAAAAAACGGAACTGAAAGAGAAGGCTGTATTTGTAGGTCAGAAGTTCAGCTCTTGCCTCTGCAGGAGGTGACAAAGCCCCAGGTCCAAATGAATATTTGTACATGCACATTGAGTTTAGACAGAATCATAACACTAAATTCGAATTTTCTGTGCTCAAATTTCTCATACATCTCATATCTCTACTCTGTAATGCCGGTGCTAAAGTTTCCGGGCACCTTAAGATCTGTACCTTTTTGTGTACAAAGTGCAGACATCTCTTGGCACGTTTTCAACCCCTCAGTCCCACTAAGAACCATGATGCTCTTCACAATATTTCCACATGATTCAGGTTGAAGACAGCACTCTTGAGGAACTTCTCATGAGTCAAGTACAATACACAGCAGCATCTTTCTTTTGCTGCAGCATTTCGTGGACTGATGAAAGTGCCATAAAGACTGGCATTCAAACTTTTACAGCTTCAAGGTGACTCTCACTGCCAAGGAGATAATTTAATGGTTCATTTATTTGATTGTTTGTGAGGTGGGAAATTCTTCCGTCCAAATGTTTCTTCAAATATATAGCATCAGACCATCACAAAATAAAATATTGGACCATTGGAGTCCCAAAGGGTTCCAATGACACAGGTTTGAGGTGAGTGACTGGCATTTTTTTCTAATTGGGAGTAAACTATAAACCAGCCCCTGTGGAATTTTCATGGGAGATAGGCCTCAATCTAGCTCCAAGGGTAGCTAAGCAAAGTGAACTCCAAACACCCTTGTGTTTGAAAACAGGACTGTCCCTCTCCTTCATGTATACTGAATTTGGGCTCTTGGGATTGGGTGTTTTTTTTCTGAATGAAAGGCTCAGGCCTATAACTGATCTGAAAAGTGTGTATAAATCTAAGGATAGGACTGATATTCACACCTTCTCCCCAAGGTAGATGCTGGTTGATTTAACATACCCCCTCTCAAGGCTTTCTGCATTCCCTGCAGGATTTAGTCCCTGGGTTGCTTCGGCAGGGAGAGGGTGGTGAAGCAGGACATTCCATTTCCCTGAGAGAGCCCAGGCCTCCTCCGGTCACATCTGGCAGCTTCTGATGGGGAGGCAGCACTTTCACCACGTTGTTGATGTTGGTCATAAAGCTGTCCAGCATCACATCCCCAGTGAGAGGGAGGCCACTTGTGGCTTCTGAAATGCAAAGTAACTGACTTTGGTTTTTAAAGGCATAAGCACAGACATCTGGCATTTGTCCACTCACAAAGAAAAGCAGGGCCCCGAGAGAGATGAGCCTCAGGACAAAACATGCAGGATGATTGAATATTCAGTCTGACATTTTTTTTTATATATGACTGTTTCTATGAAAAACTCTATGAAACTTGTGATGACACTGGTTTCAAGAGGATTATCAACGTGATTATACTGAGTAGAGAATTAATTAATCACTGACATTTGTCAAAAAAGTAATTGAAATTCTATTACTTCATTATTAGCATAATGAAGAGATTGTGTTTGCCCTCTCTGACAATCAATCAAGCATCTGTGATGCACTCCAGTGTCAGGGAACTAAACGTAAAACCAGAAAGTATTTGATTTTGAAAAGGGGTTATTTTGCCTGTTTAATAGATGCCACACACTATTTTTCAACAGTAAAGTATTTATTTTTGTCTTTCAGATGATAGCTGGTAAAAGTCAGAGATCACAGATGGCAAACTGAAATGGCTTACCTACATCAAAGAGTAATTTGAACTAGAGATATATAGGGTAAAACTAGTAATTTCCTCCATGACTTTCTGTCAGTAGGTCTCAGGGTGTTTTATTACAGAGATCAGTATCCTCCCTGTTTATCAGTGGTAAAAGTGACAAGAGAACTGAAATGATGTGCCCTTAGATAAATAACAAAACCAAGACCTGAAATCAGTACTCCTGAGTTCACTGCTCTGTCATGCGAGTAAATTGAGTTAATGCCATTTTCAAAATAAAGGGATGAATTTATCCCTCAGTCATTACAGAAGCAAAAAATTATTTCTTTATCACAGCATACATCAACAAAAGCATAGAAACCAATATCTCATAAACCTGCTACTTAGCTGCCAGCTAAGCTAAATACCTTCAGTCAGAAGCAAGGCAGAATCATCAGGGTAATTTGTTCTCTTGTTGTGCGGATGCAGACACACTTACCATCTGCTGCTAACCCTCTACTTGAATCACAATGCCACATGTACTTAAGGCATAGCCAGGCAGCAAATCCTGCAGCTCGAGGTCAGGAGTTGCCTCTTCTGCTGAATAACAGAGGCCCAAATGAGCCTGTTCAACAGCATTCCCTGAACATTCAATTGAAACTCTTTTCAAATTACAAGATTTCAGCAGGACCTTATAAATTTTCACATAGCAGTAAGATATAATTTATTTTTCTAGGGCCTTGGAAACGGAAAATAGCTGCTGGAGCTCCATTACAAGGAGTCTCTGGCTAAGTGTGACCGCTCATATTAGTTACAGGACTGGTGGCTCTTTTCTCAATCTATGCTGACTGTGATGGCAGCAAAGATTTATAGTTTATTTATCTTTTTGCTTCAACGGTTATATTGAGGTGTAATTCAGGTGGTGGACAGGATGATAAAACTCAGCTTACCAATAAAAGAGGATAAAACAGATTAAATTTTAGACGTGGCTCAATTTCGGCTTAAAATCAGATAATTTATAACACAGAATGACTAAAAATGACAAACTCTCAGATTTCTTTTAGGATGTAAGAGTAACTATATTCTAGTACTGACAGGGTCCACAGGGTTCAAACTCAAATTTTGAGATATTTATGTACATCTATGTAGATAGATAAATAGAGAGACAGACAGACAGATAGATGATAGGGGTGTGCGTGTGTATATGTATATACTCTATCTGAGAAAGAAAGAAAAAGCATGGTGACATCATTAAGAGGAATTTGGGTTTTTTTCTTCCTAAGATATACTTGTAAATATATAGATAAAGATATGGAGATAGACAGTCTTCTCCTAAGATTTTTTGCAAAGATTTCTGTGTTATTTTGAATGTAGCAAAAATACCCATGGCCTTCTGGATGTATTTGAACAAATTTATCTTTTTTTTGTTCAGTTTTTCCCATTTTAAAATTGGGGACATCTCACAGTGGTGTTCTGCCACCTCTCATCTGGCTTGACAGAGTCTGAACATGGCTAATAAACGGGATGGGTGCGATGGAGAGCTCAAAATATCCTCTAATACGTCAGAGCAACCATGAGTTCTGAAGGCAGCATCCAAAGACTGCATGGCCTGAGAGCCACTCCCAGAGACCTCACGGTCCGAGGGCTGGCATCCAAAGTCTAGGGGACGTGGCTAACCTGGAAATTTATAGGGTTTACCTCAGGCAGGTGTCCAATTGTGATTGCAGGGCAGGGGAAGTCAAAGGTCCTGAACTAAAGGGAAATTAGCATCCCACTTCTCAGGGTTTCAGGTTTATTCCTCTGTGTAGGCAACCTGGGCCAGTTTTTGATCTATCCCAGCTAATTTGGTTGCCACAGACACCCACTAAGGTGGAAGATATCACTGGGATAACCACTTTGCTGAGCCGTAGCCTTACCAGCCCTCGATAACACAGCAGCTGCTGTCTCACACCAGCAGCAGCCTACCACATTGTGCTAACAGTACCGAACAAACTTCTGCAGGAAGAGATTATGACAACGGCATGGCGAAGCAGGAAACCCTGGAACAAACCCTGTATGATGGCCACGTAAGTGTTCAGGCAGAAACAGAAGCCAGACAGTAATCCTGGGGATTTCAAGGTCCATTTCAGCAGTTCCTGGTAGCAGAGATCTTCAGACAGCTTGGATGGATGTCAGAGCCGGTTCTCTCTGAGGAGGGGTCAGAGCTGCGACAGCACCCACAGCTGAGCACACTCCTGGAGCAGGGCCTTGGCCAGCTGGACCAGCAGTGTGGGCAGCAGGTACAGCAGTGGGTGTGGCTTGTCCCAGAGCAAGACTTGCAGTTCAGGGCAAATTATGGCTGTCAGCAGGACATTTGCTACTACAGAGTGATGTGCTGGATACTTACCAGTCCTCATTTAGGTGTGCAGCCTCTCTGCTGACGCTCACTTGTGCTCAATCTGCCTCTCGGCATGATGTCTGATGCAGTTTGTCCCTTCTCCTTATGATCTTTCTGTCCTTTTTCTCCTATTAGCACAGGGAAGGCTTAACACTTGACTGAGTTTCACAGGTTGCTTTAGTATGGTTTTCACTTCTGCAATTTCATGACAAACATAGGTGCCTGTAGCCTGGTGGTGAAGAGGATTTTACCATTGCACAGTTCCATCAGCAAACAGGGATCTGCACCACAGAAACTGATGAAAGGAAAGGATGAGGTGGAGACCTAGTACAAGTTAATTATAGAGTTAGACTGAATATTATTTAAGTGTTTCACATTTGCTTAAGCCTCTCCTTTGAATTTTAACTTCGCATTTCAATTTCAAGCCATGAAAAGATCATTTTTGTAGTGTATTCAAAAAGAAATAAGTAAATAAGCTTTGAAGTAATGAAGGCAGGCAAAAATAGCCTTATTGTATTTCCAGCTTCTCAGGAAAAATTGATAATTTTCTATTCAAAACTTTAAGTATTATATCTTTTATTTTTTATTAAATAAAATGCATGTTGCACATAATACAGCCCAAAGTTAACTACTCTCTTATTAGGCGCTGAGCAAATTTTCTTGTGGATCACCGCAGTTACCCTATGGTTATTGTTATCACTGCAATCCAGCATCCTTATTTAACTCCCATCTACCCACACTGGCAAATGGTCTGTGGTGGTAGTAGCTGTGAGATAGATAAACTTGAGCTGTGGAGACCAATGCTATCTTTGGAGGAGATTTTATATGGGTCTGCAGAAACTCAAAGGCTCTCCTCGGAAGCCTGTTCCCCTGTTCTTGCAAACAGTCATCAAAAATTATATTTCATACACGTCCTTTATGAAAATACATATTTATGTACTACTTTTGTTTTGTTTCAGAGTTACTGGTACTGGACTTCCTACCGCAGGATATCTATTTTATAAAATCCTTGGAAAGATACTGCTGCCATCAGCAATGGGTACAAGCTATGGTTTCCTGGGCAAGACTTAGCTTGCTGATGTATCCCCAACACCAGTCTTCAGTTCCTGTTTGGCTTGGGAGTTTGGCTGTTTCACACGTAACTCCCCTGAGCCACCTGCAAAACCCAGTCATTCCCCCACCACTCTGGCTATAACATCTGCTGGCCCCTCACATTTCTGCCTGCTGTGTCTGGCAGCTTCTACCATCATGTTTGATAGTGTATTGTCCTGCTTTCTCAGCTCAGCCTCTGGCAGGAACCCACAGGCCTCACATTCCATCTCTGGTGGTGCATTATCCATGCCATGAGAGCCTGAGTGTCCTGCCTTGCCAGCTGCCGTGCATTCCCATGCTCACCAATCACCTGAGAGACACAGGCACTGGTCAGCTCATCAGTCAAAGTTGTTTTCTGCAGGCAACCCTTCCCAACTTGTCATTGGAAAATTTGGCTCTTGTACCCAAATTCATAGAGATGCTGAAGCAGAATGAGGTATCAGAATTTCATTAAATCACTCTTCTCGCTATTCACTTCTTATTTTGACTTTCTGCTTAACCCAGTATTTGTTCTTCTTTATTCAGAAATAAGGAAATGTTGTTGTCTTATGTTCTATATCATCAGTCATTAAATAATTACAGGTTACCCAGCTACTTGCACTGGAGCACCTCCAGTGAGATATTTCTGAAGATTGGTTACCCTGAAACTTGGAGATATTTTCCTGCTCTACTCCCAGCAAAATGTTCAAACATTCAGCTTAAAAGAGGATATCACAAAAAAAAAAACCAACAAACTTTATTTCTGTGCTTGTTATTCCCTTTTTGATAATTTTCCCTAAGATGTTTCTGCATTATTTTTCCACATCTCATTAAACTGTTTCTATACCTTTATTTTGCTTTGTGAGCAATCATAAAGTTGTAAGTTCTCAAAACTGCTACTCAGAAAACTATGATCTTTAGCTTCCTTCAGTTTTTCTTTTTCTTTATGGCTTGTGGGCTTATTCACACGTTTATAGAGTTAAAAAAATTAACCTAGACCCCATTCCATGCTCTAAAACTTGAGACAGTTAATTTTGTATCAATGCAGCCATTTTATTTTCTCTTAAAATCTGAGCTTCTCTCTGGAGAAAATGAAGCACCAACCCTGTGAAAGAAAGATTTGCCAAAAATGACCATTTACTTAATATTTATGATATTTATTTTTTTCTGTATAATCTGAAGGAACATTTTAAAATCACCGTATGCCTCCAAAATAGTCTTTACTAAATGAGACACCAGTTTTCAAATCTAATTTTTGATGTGTCAGTGACATTTAGGCTTTTTTCATATAAATGATATTTGAAGTCTGTAATTCAGAAAATTATCTGCTATTCTAAAGATAAATAGGGGTCATTTACCAATCTCTAAATTCTTAGCTTATTTATCTCTATTTTTTGCTATGTATATATTTTTTCCCATTGCTAGACTTTGACTTTTTTATACTGAGAAGGAAAAGATAAATCCTCTTTTTAGGCCGAGAGTACATTTGGTATTTTCCCTAATTTTCTTGTATCAGGAAGTTAAGTGTTCAGCTCTTCCCGGGGTACATATTTTCCCCCCAAGAAATGCTTAAAAATCACAGAATTATTGAATCATTTATGGTAAAAAACCTCTAAGGTCATTGAGTCCCACTGTTGACCCAGCACTGCTGAGTGCAGTGCTAAAACCATGTCCATAAGAAGCATCACGTCTACACACCTTTTAAATACCTTCAGGGATGGGGACTCCACCACTTCCCTGGGCAGCCTGCATCGGTGCTTGACAGCCCTCTCCATGAAGAAGCTTTCCCTAATATCCAATCTAAACCTCCTCTGGTACAGCCTGAGGCCATTTTCTCTTGTCCTATTGCTTATTAGCAGCAAGAAGAGAACAATTCCCTCCTTTCAGTCAGTTGTAGAGAACGACAAGGTGTTCCCGAGCCTCCTTTTCTCCAGACTAAACAGACTTGTGCTCCAGACCCTTCACCAGATCTGTTGCCCTTCTCTGAATATGCTGCAGCACCTCAATGTCTTTCTGGAGCTAGTGGCCCAGAACTGAACGCAGGATTCAAGGTGCAGAGTGAAAACAAAGTGCTGAGTACAGGGGAATGATCCCTGCTTTGGTCCTGCTGGCCACACTAATTCTGATAATAGGCAGGATGCCAGTTTTCCACCAGGCACTGTTTCAGATCCTCTGCCCCAAGCCTGGAGCACTGCCTGTTGTTCTTATGACACAAAAGGACCCAGCACTGTCTTGTTGAACCTCATAAAATTTGCTGCAGCTGTGTTCCAGCACGTCCAGATCCCTTTGAAGAGCCTTTCTACTCTCCAGCGGATAAACATTCTCAGCAGCTCGGTGGCATGTGCAAACTGACCGAGAGTGCACTCAATCCCCTGATTCACAAAGATGTTCTAAAGACCTACAAAGATCCCCCCATTGATAAAGCTGTTAAACAGGACTGGCCAAAACACTGAGCCCTGGGGAACGGTACCTATGACTGGCCACCAGCTGGATATGACTCCATTCACCACCACTCCCTGGGCCCAGCCATCCAGCCAATTTTTTACCAAGCAAACAATGCGCCTTTCGAAGCCGTGAGCAGCCAGTAGAATGCTGTGACACACAGTGATAAAGGCTTTTCTAAAGTCTAGATATAAAAAATGCTGACGAAGTTCATGTCTGTGGGAGCCAGAGAACCAAAGTGATGTTTATGACCTACATACAGAAGATGCTGGGAAATCTTTATTATGTATATTTCATCTTTTCAGGTATTTTGGGAAAGATCACGACAAAACCTGATTTCCATCTGCCACAGGACGAAAAGATCTCATGACTATTTGAAGAAAAAAATATTTTCTACGGTATTTTTTTAAATCAACCTAAACAGAAAGGTAAGAAATACAACACAGCAACACTCTTAAGTGATGTGCCTTGGCAAGGCTGCTTTGACATATTGCAACTGTCTGTAAAGTCTCCATCAGCTCAACACAAACACACCTGGGACTTCTGACTCTTTGTCATATAGTTGTGTCCAAGGGCTGGGCTTTGGGAAATCATGCTGATTTATCTGATAGTTTTATCAGTTTGTGAAGTGGCTTGGAAGTCACAAATCTCCATTATCCTCTCTTCTGTGTTCAATGAGATAAAGCTTCCTTCAACAAGAATCATTTCACCTTCCTTTTCTTTTTGAGCAATCCAGCATATTTGAATGCTATAGAAAGTCTAGCAGACCAGCCACATAGAGATATTACCTTCTCCTTAGTTGCTTGCCAATCTTGTAGAGCAGTCATGTCTCTAAAGACTAATGTTTGAAATTGAAATACTTCTCAGTAATTTTGGTCTGGACAGGTCCTAATTTTGTTTCAAATTTCTAGATTATCACCTCTCCAGGCTCTATAAAGTTGTTTTATTCGCTTGATGTATTATGGGGAGGGAATTCACAATGAATTTAGGCTGAGAAAAAATTTTTCTATAAATGTAATTTCATATTTTCATTTAATCTTATGCTTCTTCTTTTCTGTTTCCCAGCTGTGGTTTTAAAAATAAGAGCTTGCAAGTTCCCCAGTAGTCATTCAATGAAATCATAATCATTTTTTCTGTTCAAAGTCTGCTGCTGAAACACAACTTAAGCACCGCCTTTTTGCCACACAGATGAAAGGCAAGAATAGGAACTTGAAAATAGAACTCAAAACCAGTACAAAACCAATGATCTTTATAAAAGGTGAAGGGAATAAAAAACCCAAAAATAGACACCTAGTAAAACAATAAAGATATGCTATGGATTTAAACTTGACCTATCCCTTAAAGACAGAAGTCTCTGCAAATTACAGCAAAGGCTTTATTTCTCAGTCACGTAGTGAAGGAATATTCATCTAAAAGATGGAGTTTATTAGCTCTCCAGCCATAACCAAGTGACACCTTCAGTTTGTCAAAGAAGGTGTAGAGCTGGGCAGCATAAAGAGGTTCTATCTTGTAGGTATTTTTCTCCATAGCACTGTGTAGGTAACTAAACCGGAATTAAAATACAAAAAAAAAACCAAAGTTATTTCCTGGTAAATGTGGTCTTTTTTTTTCTTTATAGTGTTTGGATCCTTTCATATTTATAATTTATAGTTGCTGGTCTGACTGAAAAAAGCTGGCATTTGTTGAACACCAACAGGAGCTTCATCAGGCATCTAAGTTTTCAAGTCCAAAATGTGTCCTTGCCAATTAAAATATATTTCATGGGTTTGGTCTTTTTTTGTTGTTTTTTTTTTTTTTTTTCTTTTTAATAGATCCATTAACCCATTTACCTATTCTAATTACAGAACTCTCATTTCTATTCCTATTGATTTGAGCAGTAATTTTCCCATCAGATTTAATGATGCAGTACAAGACTACAGATTCTCTTCAGAATTAAGTCCCCTGATGCACCAGCTTTTATCAATTTATGTGGGTCAAGTATGGCAGGCACAATACATGCAAGTTACGAGGGTCACAGATTCTCTTTCTAATGAAGCTGCATTTTTTTATGTCCTTCTGCTCAAAATTGTTCTACATATCTGATTTACATAGCTTTGTTGTGACTACTCTGGGCCATCTTTTCAGGTCCTGAGTTATTTTAGAAACTAAAAATAAACAAACAAACATAATAATTACATTTACAGAGGGAGGGCTTTTTTCAAAATCTCCATTATGTGAATTGTAGCACTTAAAACACACCTAAGTATNATTGTTCTACATATCTGATTTCATAGTTTTGTTGTGACTACTCTGGGCCATCTTTTCAGGTCCTGAGTTATTTTAGAAACTAAAAATAAACAAACAAACATAATAATTACATTTACAGAGGGAGGGCTTTTTTCAAAATCTCCATTATGTGAATTGTAGCACTTAAAACACACCTAAGTATCAAAAACTGCCTGGATACCAGTGAACATTTGGTTCAAGTGTGTTTAGTGTGAAATATAAATTCCTTCAAGCATTCTGGACACCTTATTCTATGTACCTTTTCTACTATATACCCTAGTATTTGGGCTTGGTATACATTCGGTCTATCACTTACTGATGGCACCATTGATTTTCAAAGAGTCTCCAAATTGAAATTATAAATATTAATTATATTTATTTATGTATGTAAATATGATTGATATTTTTGATGGCTGTATATTATAATCTTGTCCATCTCTGGGCATTTTAAAGTCTTCCTTTTGGTCTGAGAAATTGTCACAAGTCTATTCATGTCTATTTTTGTAATTATTACTATGTTCTTTATGAACATTATTCTCTAACTCAACAGAAAGCAGAGAAGCAGCAGATATGACACACCCACATCATCCAGAAAACATGTATGTACCTAGAGGTATCTAAAAGATACAGTGTACTGAGAAATTTTCTCCAGGAATTCAGTGCTCTGTAGCTAAGGGGCTGCAACTCTGGTTTTGCTAAATCCTAGAGGCAATTCATTAAAAAAACTGCAAATGCTAAAAACTTTCTAAACAATCCTTGAAAGAGAAATAAGTTTCTAGGATGTTTGAAATTATACATATCAAAACAAAAAACAAATTATGCAAAAAACCCACACAGAAAATATTTCAAGAATGAAGCCCCTGTTATCTCATGCCAAAATCAAATATTAGTAAATGTTGATTGGCATCAACCTGTCATTGTCTGCAATTTGGGTAAAAATTCCCAGGGAACAAATTTCTCCATAGTGAACCAGAGGAACCTATTGTCTTTTGTCTTCTGGAGCACCACATACTGGAAACCTTCAGAAATAGATAAAAGAGACTGCGTGAATCAGGCTGATCCAGTATAATAGTTTTTGAATCAGTATCAGAATTGCAGCTTGATCTCTGATAATGCAATTTACAGAATAAATCGACTTTGGCAAATTAAGAAGGTCCTGTCCTTCTCCTCCTTCTCCCAATCTTTGATGACTTGTCCTTACTCCCATTCAACACCCCATATTGAACAACTGATTTTGCAGGCCATTCAGAAAACACCCAGTTTATATCTGATTCTTCAGAAGACTGCACAAAATTAATTTCTGAATCCAATGTAACTTTTCAAATGTATAGAATAATTAATGTTTGAAAGTACCTATGGATTTCATCTTGTCCAATTCCCTACCCATATAACTTATTCTACCAGAATTAAAGCTGCTACACATTGTCTGGAGAGATGTTGAACTTAGCACTACTGAGTGCTCCTATCTCTTAGAAAAATTTTCCCTGTCAAGTTTATGTGGTGCATCACCTTTTCTTGAAGAGACAATGCAGAAATGCAGAACATTAGTCTGAAATAATTCCAACACGCTCCGAGAATTTCTTGTTGTTTCCAAAGTCAGAGCTCTGTGAGCAAATTTCCTTCAAAATTTTTTGCCCCTTGTACTCAGTGCACTAGATAAATGATGAGATTGATCTCATCCCCACATGCCTTGAGCACCAGCACGGTAGCAAGGCCAAGTCAGATTTCTATTGACATATCTCCCTTTTCTTCTGAAAAAACTTACTTATGCATGTCCCATGATTTAATATCTGAGATACTTTCTGCAAGCTTGTAAACATAAATTAAGTTGCTTTGTTGGGAATCTTATTAGCACCTGCTGCCCTTTGAAGTGCTAGCACTTAGGAATTGTGGCTATCAAAACAATAGAGAACCACTCTTTCCCCATTGTTCTGTATCCCATATGCATCAGAGTAAAGTAAATGCAGTAGGAAATCAAATGCTATCACTGATTTCATCCCCTGAAGCTCATCCAGATAGATTGCTTTGCTTCATCTTGCTGCGCCCCTTCTTGATTTATGGGGAGCATAATAGCATAAGGCTGACCAAAGATGTTCTTGCTGGATAAATTAGTATCTCAAGGTCATATTCTCATACTGTTTATGTAAATAGAAATCCAAAATTATTCTATGAATGTGAGATGGAAATATGCAGCTTTTTTGCATCACTTTCTTCAGTGTATTTATTTCTAAAAATCTCTTTATAATATACAATAAAAGAATCACCCTGTTGTGTTCTTTTCCAGGCTCCATACCATTACTTAGATTTTCATGGCAGTAGATTTTTTTTTCCTTTTGATCAGATTATCCAACTACTTGTCCATTTCAGCAGGGAAGGAGGCCCAGGGCCAGCTGCATGCAGTTGGGCTTTTCTCATTGATCTACAAGGAAAATCTGCACTCCCAAACACAGCAGCACACTGAGGGATGCTTGCACAAATGTAAATGAGAACTAAATGCATGATGCACAGAATAATAGCTTAAACAACAACTGATTCTTTGCTGTTAGCTTGTGCAGTGTGTCTGTCTAGAGGAACATCAGTAGCAAAGGGCTGTTGGACTGATGGATGAACTATAGTGTTTTAGTGCCTTCTTGTGCTGACGCCTAGAAATGCAGGTAGGTGAAACGACGGATTTCGTTCTGCTCAGACATAATAAACGAACAGACTGCTGCTGCATTTTTCAGGTCTTTGATGATAATAACCAATAACCTAAAATTTCTCAGATAAATGGATTTTTTTCTTCAGTTACAGAAAAGCATTTTGAGTCAGTCAGCAGCCACTGTAGTAGCTGGCTCAAGGAACCCGAACAAATCAATTTTATACCAGCCTGTGCTGATAAAAGGTGAAAGGTGTTGCCTGGAAAGGTGATAAACTATGGGAATTTGTCTTAGTCTTTCAGACCCCTCAAGTGTCTTGCTCAGAGTTGTACCCAGACAGTCAGTCCCAAGGAAAACCTCCCTTTGCTGTGAGCTGGATATCCAGGTCAGTGATGTTCATGAATAGAATTTAAGCAAACTTCATACCCACACAATCATGTGATGGGAAAGAGTTGGAAGTGAGTTAGAAGGACTAAGGAAAGGGGAGCTGAATTGAATGCACCATGTCATCACACGGCTCCTGTAGAAGCAAAGGGCAGCACCATTTCCCTCAGTAGGCTCAGGATGCAGCACTTCATCCTCTCCTTTGGGCATAACCATGACAACTCCCAGCCTAGCTCCCTGCCTCCAGAGAAAGAACACAAACAACATGCAAGTCCCTCTAGCTTCTTTTTGTCTGTCCAAGTAACTGGGAAATGCAGAGAAGTAAGAGTTTTGCAGACTCACGCTTTCTTTGCAATATGACAGCAAATCACTCCTTCCCTCAAATCCTTACCTTCTGGGCTTCCAGTATCCAGTCAGCTTTCACTCAAGGGTATAGTCAAAAGGCTTAAGAAACAAAAAGCAAGTAAGATTTCTGAATCCATTCTCTTTGTAACTTATGTAGAAATTTTCAGGCTACACATCAACGATGTCAACGGTGCCACTATTTGAGAATTGTTTATTGTCTGCAAAAGTACGTTTCTGCCTTTTCTATTACAGAATTTTCCATTTTCTCCTGAAATACATTGCAGGGAGAAACAGTGCTGTTAAGATAAAATATCTTTCTGAGGTATAAATCTGCTACATATTGCATAAAATATAATGACCTGAATTATAGAAAAGAAAATACATATGGAATCTAGAAACATATATCAAATGCATGGTCTGTTAATCTCTGGAAAATGCTCAAAGAAAATCCCAGAGGAAATTCCAGCTCTTGAATCATTATGAATGCAGCAGCATTTGAAAAAGTAACTTGGTAACATGTTGAAGATTGCTGAGGCTCAATTACTTCACAGGCCTATATTCTCAAGATATCCCTGACAGCTGCCAGCCCTGAACGCTCACCCTGAGTGTTAAGGTACAGGCTTGATTATTTCCACTTTACACATTGTCACCAGCAATAAAGATTGTCACATGTGAATTATGTCACCAGAGATACCTCTGTCAGTTCTGTGGCTTTGCACAGGTAAAGCTGATGGAGGCATTGGAAATCCTTCTTTTGCTGAGCCATGAGACTTGATGGGTTTTACAAATCAACTTCCCTCCATATAGCCTTCCAGGATCACAAGAAATAAACAAACAAACAAACAAACAAAAAAGAAGAGGAACACAGGGTCAGGGGTTTTGGTTTGGGAAGGTTTTATTAATTATTTTAGTTAGCCAAGAGAACATATATCTCTTCATTAAAAAACAGTAAAAGCAATGAACTGCATTTCTGTGTGGTAAAATGAAACTATTTTTATGGAGACACCAAAAATTACTCTAAATTAAATATCCTGAAATTTTCCTGCACAGAAAACAGTAATTTTTTCACAGAGGATAGACATAAAAGACTTAATGCACATTTCCAAATCTAATTACAATTAAGTTCTCTACCAGTTTAGGATGTATTTCAGAAGATGTTTATAAAAACCTGATTTTTAAAGGCTGCATTTATTTCATTGAGAGTATTCTGTAACGAGTTTTCCATCAGGCCTCCAGCAAGCTAATCAATTAAAGCCTCTTTGGAACAACAACAACAACAAAAAAGTACCAATCCATTTGGGTCACTGTGTGAAATAAAAATGTCATTACTATGAGAGTGCCTTTGTTGAAATGCAGAAATATGCTTCAGCCTGGAGCCAGTTTTCCACAGGTCAAGACATCGGCTGATGTCAGCTTGAAACAAGTAATTTTACTTTGCAGCAAAATGCAAAGAGGGGATGGCAGTCCTCAACAGAGTGATTCTCTTCTTGCTCCAAATAAGGCCCAGATACTGGCATTGCATTTCACTGCTAATATTTTTAATATTTTCTTCAGCTCTGTTTTCCATCACAATAAGAAGTGGTTTCAAAACCAGGCCTCAATCAATCCCATTTTAACAAGTTCAGTGGAGGAAGTTCCTTTGTAGTTTTGATTCTCAGCATGTTTACACTACTTTGAGGGTAACAAAGATAAATTAAGAACTTATCATTTCAGATGCATCTTTACACAAGGTTATAGAAAAATTCAGAAGAGAAATAACATGGTGTATACTATTGACCAAGATAATTCTTAGAAAAGTCTGCAGTAGTTTGTGCATCTTATTTATATAAATATATGTTTATAGAAATTACTAGCTATTAGCCAGGTATGAGCGCTCTGTTAAATCTTGCACTCCAACCCAGCAGAGGGCATTGTAAGTATATGTTCAAAAGCAATTCTATTATGCAAAGCCAGAGATTTCCTACATCATCATTTCAGCTGTAATTACTTAGAAAGAATAAGTAATATTCTCTTTCTATGAAAGAAAGAGGAAGGCTGTGGAGAAGAAAGACATGTTCCATTCTCCTTCTGTGTTGTAGTTAGAGCAATAAGCACTGGGTGCAAATTAGAGCAAAGTAAATCTTTCTGAAGCATAAGAAAAAGTCTTCTAAGAGCAAAGACAGTTCAGCATCAGAGTTGACTTCCTGAATGTGGGATGTTTATCACTGGAGGTCTCAAAGAACTGATTAGGTAGATGTCTGTAAGGAATGGGTTAGGGATCCCCCTTGGGAACAATGAAATAAGCAAGCTCTTAAGATCCCTTAAGCCATGTTTCCTATGACTGGTTCCAGTACTAAGTAGTTTCTCAGCTGTATCATAAACATTTCTAAAACAGGCTCTCAAAATTAGAGTACAAAAGCCCAAAATAACCTCTACTCCTGGTTTTGGAAGAGGAATGCTGTCACTCAGTAACAGAATGAATATTAAATTAGAGAGACATCCCTATATAGGTGAAGAATAGTACCTGTTTCAGAAATAGCATTTGATGTCTGTGCACACTAAGGTCAATAGCATCACATTAAGTTTATGGTTACGTATGGCAATAAAGAAATGGTTGCTAAGGAAAACAGAAAAGTACACAGCTAGGAAATGTATTAAAACTGCTTTCATCAAAGGTTTTGTTGTTGAATCCTATTCCTATAAATGTCAAATTATACCTGACTCTTTGATAAAAAATTTCAAAAGGACACAAGAAGAAGAATGTCTTATTGTTATTCTTTCCTTCAACCTGTACTTGTCCATGGGATTGCCCTGAAGGACCTCGCAAATCTGAAAAAGATAAGTTATTCTGTGCAGAATAATCTTAAAGAATCTTCTGGAAGCGTCACAATCAAACATCCAAAGCCAAAACTTAGCAAAGTGGAATGGTAATCAAAAGAGACATAAAACTGTATACAATATATGAATATACTTTAATCATTGAGTGAGTCTACACTCCTAAAGCAGAATTGGAAAGAATAAAGGAAAAATATATTTTGCATTTACACCTGGATAAAGTCCATTCTTCAATTTTGTGTTCTTTTTTTTGTTTGTTGATATTCAGAGAACCACAAATGCAGCCACAGTGGCAAAACAGGAGGAGACCTGAGGTTCAGAGTAAGAGAAACTGAACAAGTGGATAGGAGAAATCAAAGGGAAAATGAAGGAAACAGCAGGAGATGGAAAGTGCAGGAAAGTATCTGGGCTCACTTTAATTTACACCATTCTAGAAGGTGTTCAAGACCCTGAGGGAAACAGTAAAAGGGATTCATTATAACAGGTATAACTTATTAATCTAGCCTTGGAATAAAAATTGATTTTTCTTAAAGAGGAAGGAAAAAGTGGTTTGCAGAACCATATCTCCATGGAATACAATTCACACATGGAAATTAGTGCTGCAGGCTATTCTATTGGAAAACTGCATGGAAAAAAAGAGTTCTGTTAAAAAGATCAGATTTGAAGCTTAGTCTGGTATAGACAACACTGTGATAGTTACCTGTATTTTTCTTCATACTGTGAAGTATACAATAATTATCAGCTATGGTTTTGAAAAAAATTATACAACATGTGACACAATTATAAACAAAATATTTATGTTTCATCTATCTGGAACATTCCTCCACCAAGGAAAGAGAATACCAGGCTTAGAGGAACCTGGGACAGAAGTGGTAGTAGTTAGGTCTTTGCAAATTTTTTCTTTGTTTATCATTGAATCATAGAATGTTAAGCATTGGAGGGGACCTTGAAGTTCTGACTGGCTTCCCATGGGCAGCAACAGCTTCCACTAGACTGTGCCCAAAGCCCCATGCAGCCCCACCAGGAACACTTCCAGGGATGGGGCATTCACAGCTTCTCTGGGCAGCCTGCTCTGGTGTCTGGGGATGTGTATTGCAGAAAGTGATGTTCATCATATATGAATAACTTAATTATTTGGGCATGATCCTCCACTGCTCAAGCCATTCAAGGGAGTTATGTCCCCTATTTTTAGACATATATGTACGAATATAGTCTGGTACTCACACCAGTCCAGGGAAGGAGATAGGCAGAGATGCTCATTTAGTCCTAAAAGTGGTGGCTAAAATACAAGCAATGCCTTTCAGGAGATGCCCTAATTTCTCCAAAGAGAAATATAGGGAGAGCTATAAGTGTTTTAGATCAGATAATGAACTTTTAGTCAGTTATAGAATCACGGAATCAAAGAATGGGCAAGGTTGGAAGGGACTGCTGTGGGTCATCTGGTTCAACCACCCTCCTCAAGCAGGGTCATCCTAGAGCACATGGCACAGGATTGTGTCCAGATGGCTTCTAAATATCTCCAGCAGGGAAGACTCTACACACTCTCTGCACAATCTGTTCCAGTGCTCAGTCACGCACACAGTAAAGTTCTTCCTCATGTTGCCTGTTGTTTTATTGCTTGCCACCGTTGAGAAGAGCTTGAAAACATCCTCTTGACACCATTCCTCAAGATATTTATAGACATTGGTGAATTCTTCTCTCAGTTTTCTCTTCTCCAGGTTCAACATTTCAAGTTCCCTCAGCCTTTCCTTGTAAAAGAGGCACTCCAGTCCCTTCACCATCTTCATTGCCCTCTGATCGACCTGCTCCAAGGGCTCCATGTCTTTCATTTGCTGAGGAGCCCACAGCTGGACACAGCTCTCCAGATGAGACCTCACCAGGGCTGAGCAGGGGAACAGGATCACCTCACTCAGTCTGCTGGCAATGCTCTTCCTAATGCACCCCAAGATCCCATTGGCCTTCTTGGCCCCCAGGACACTCTGCTGGCTCATGGACAGCTTGTTGTCCACCAAGACCCCCAGGTCCTTCTCTGCAGAGCTGCTTCCCAGAAGGTCAGTCTGTCCTGGTGCCTGAGGCTATTCTTCCTCAGGGGCAGGAACCTGCATTTGACTTTGCTGAACTTCAGACAGTTCTCCTCTGTGCCCTCTTGAGCCCATCAAGGCCCTTCTGAAGGGCTGCACAGCCCTCTGGGCTCTTGGCCTCTCCTCCCAGCCTTGCGTCATCAGCAAACTCTTCTAGGATGCATCTGTCCCTTCATTCAAGTCATTGATTTTCATTGAATTTAAGCAATACTGTGCCCAGTACTGAACATTGTGGAACACCACTAGTGACAGACCTCCAACTAGACCCTGTGCCACTGATTGTGACCCTGTGGAATCTGCTGTGCTTTCAGTTAATTCTTAATCCACCCTACTGACCACTCATCCAGTCCACACTGGATGTTGGAGTTGGCCAGTAGGGATATTGTTAGAGACAGCGTTGACAGCATTGCTGAAGTCAAGGCAGAAAATATCCACAGCTCTCTTTTCACCCACCAAAGTGGTTCATTGTAAAAGGCAATCATGTTCATTAAGCGTGATTCACATTTAGTGAATCCATACTGACTGCTCCTGATCACTTCCTTGTTCTTTGAGTGGTTAGAGACAGCCTCCAGAATGAGGCACTCCAGTACCTTTCCAGGGATTGAGGTGAGGCTGATTGGCAGTAATTTTCTGGGTCCACCTTCTTGCCCTCTTTGATGACCAGGGTGACATTTGCTTTCTTCCATTCCTCAGGCACCTTTTCTGACTGCCACAATCTTTCAAAGATTATTGTGAGTGGTCTCATTGTATCGTCTACCAACTCTCACAACACTTATGGATGCATCTCATTAGGGCCCACAGACTTGTGAATATCAGGTTTGGCTAGGTGCTCTCTAACCCAATTCTTCTGGACCAAGGGAATCTTCCTTCTGAAATTCCTTTACCCTAGTTGTCTGGGTCAGAGGTTCCTGAGAGCTGGTATAGTCCATGAAGAACAATGAAAAGAAAGGCATTCAGTAACTCTGCCTTCCCTGTAACCCCTGTCACCAGGGTCCCCCTCAGTTTTTAATGGGTCCTTGTAATCCTTTGTTTTCCTCTTGTTATTGATGTATTTGTAAAAGCCCTTCTTCTTGTCCTTGACACCCTTGGCCCAATTCAAATCCAGAGGGGTGCTGGCCTTTGTTGTCTCATTTCTACTTACCCTGATAGCCTCTCTGTATATCCTTCCAAATGGCCTGACCCTGCTGCCATCTCCTGTGTGTTTTTTGCTTATGCCTGGGTAATAAAAGTTTTTTATTCATCTTGTCCCTTTTGCCTGAGTTCTTGCTTATCAGGATGCAACATTCTTGAGCCTAAAGGAAGTGGCTCTTGGATATCAACATATTTTCTTGGACCCTTCTTTCTTGCAGTGTCTGTTCCCATAGGATCCTTCCAAGAAAAATTAAATAATTAAATTAAATTAATTTTGATTTCCAATTAAATTAAGATTAATTACTCTTTTGAGGTCACATCCAACTTAGTCACTGAATTCAATTTGATATGTTTATTATAATATATAATGCTATTTATCTATACTTAAGGTATATAACATACATAGAGCTATACTATATATATATAATATATATAATGTATACACTATATAGCAGCTCCATTAAGAAGCTCTAATTCTAGCCCAGTGACATTTCATCTACTGTATAAAATCAGGGAAGTTCAGGTGTTGAGGCTGAAGAAGCTACTTCATGGGGCTGTGCATGTGTGCACCAACCCCCACTTGAATTCTATGCAGAAAACAGGATAACCTTGACTTTATTGCTCTCCTTGCAAGGATGTTTAATTGAAGTTGGTTCTTTCTTGATTTTCACCATGACACCAACCATGTGGTAATCCAAATTAACAAAGGGAAAGGAATATTGGGACATCTACAATTCAGGTAATGACAGTGACAAACAAAGGGATGGCTTGTCCTTGGTGCCAAGTCCTAATGCGTGTGGCAGTTGAGGTATTCAATAGACATGGTATTTTCAGAAGCTGATCATGCTTCTGCCTGATTCTGAGTTCCTAAATGCCATCATGCAACATTTTGTTGCACCTGTGAGCGCACCTATGTAATGATAATGATAATAATAATCAGCCTTACTGCCCTTTTGAAAGAGTCAAGACATGGCCCTTTCAAAAGGGCAATACATCTACAGACATTAAATGCCCCCTATTTCATTCACTTTTGAAGACAATGTCCTATAGGATCACTTAATCACAAAAGGAAGAGGTGTAGAGAAAGAAGAGAGAGAAAAATTTGAAATAAAGCTCTGTCACATTTTGAATGTAGGTCTCTGGATTAAAATTGATCATTTATTTTTAAAAAATAATTAAAAATCAAAAACCTTATCAAGCAGAATAACCATTGTTACCAGACCTCAGTTTCTCTCAGGAGAATAAGAAATATCACATTGAATGAAATCTTTCACTCTGTTTCAAGGATAACACCCACAGGAATATTTTATTAATTTTTAGTTAATTAACCAAGGTCCACTGAGGACCCAAACCAAAAACAAGGTCCCTTGAAATCATTTAGAAATTTGATTTTGCTCACTTTGTATGAAAGGCAACAAAGCACCATAAGAACAGCAGCATATAAGTGCATTACACCATAAGGAAAGGGGTTAATGTAGGAGCAGAATGAGAGCTAAAGTGTTTTCAGCTGAGCCTATTTACTGACCCACAAAATTAGATTTTAATGCTTTTTTGAGTTAATTTTCACTCAGCTTTAGTTGTAACTTTGCTCAGCTTTGTAAGACATTTGAACAATTAGAGATAAATTTTATAGAAATATACTTGCCTTCCTTGGAAAAATGCTGCTGCTGTTACTTGCAAGAACCTCTACACACTTAACTCCTCTTGAAAATCCCAGTGGGTGGATATCTGGATATTTTCATACTCATATACTTGTGTGAACTTGCATCACAATTTAATTTCCAAAGCTGAAGGAACTTTTCTTAAAGGGACAGACTATGAGTACCAAGTGCTCAGCTTGAATCACTGATTATTTTTACTTGCTCTCTTGTTCAGATCCTCCCATTCTTTTCTGCCTTCTGATTTAATATTTTAAAAATTGCTAAGCAGTTATTGTTGATTTAGAGGAAAACGGGCTTGTACAATAGTCGTGATCCTTAGAAGATTTCATTCTACTACACTACATGTACCTATTTCTATAAATGAGAGTTATGAACAGGCAATTTGTAAATCCCTAGCATGGTGTCTCATGTGACCCAAAAGAAAACCTTTTAAATTCTGGACATTACAACTAATGATTCAGGAGCCAAATAAGCATGTTGTACTTGGTGAAGTAAGCTAATTTTCATGGTCTTAATATCTAAGGAGTTCTTCTGTGTGACCCATTAAAAAAACTCCCAATATTTAAGAGTATCAGGGGGATACCATGTCAAGAGCACTTAGAAATCTTGTAACCAGGGCTGGATTTCAAGAGCATCTTCATTGTGTTTATAGCTGAGGACTTGCTGAAATTATCAGAGCATTACAAGTACTCTATGGTATAGTTTTATAGCATGATAAACCCTCCATGAAATAGTTTTCATTGACACATTCCTTTATTTAAACATACTCAGAAGTGATCATGCTGTAACTTCTAAGAGACATTTTCTAACCAGACAACTCTTTTCTGTGTTGTTAAAAATGTGATGTACAGCTGACCCTATCTGCCTCAACTTTGGCTAAGAAACTGTAGCTTTAGCCTGAAATATTTTCTTTTTAGATGGTAATGTGCTAGGAAGTTTTTTGTTTCTCTGGCAATTGTTAATGAATGTGAATATGTTATGTTAAACAGTTTAGCGTTAAATTGGGCATGAGTTTTGTTAAGTAAGTGAATTAATATTTCAGTATTGATTCCTTCTTTTCTTTTCTTTTCTTTTCTTTTTTTTTCTTTTCTTTTCTTTTCTTTTCTTTTCTTTTCTTTTCTTTTCTTTTCTTTTCTTTTCTTTTCTTTTCTTTTCTTTTCTAGCAGATACATTTCCACTTATTTCTGTGACTAAGTGCTTCAGTTATTGAAATATGCAGTCATTTTCATATTTCTGGTGGCATTAACATCACTACTTGAGGCAATAAATTTCAGAAAGCAGCTTGAAGGAGACGACTTTCTAAGCAATTATTTTTCTAGAATTTTGCAATAAACTTCTTGCAAGAATTTATCTCCTTGTCTGATGATAGCAATTAAGTCAATATGAGTCACATGAGAAAAAAAAGTTTACAATTCTTAAGAATAATGTCCTATAACTCTGGAGAGAGACATTTTCCCACTTAGCATGGAATTATAATATAGTTTAATAGTAGACTTAAAATTTCTTAAAGATTTGGCCCAGAACTTTGATAATTATAAATGCTGATTTTTCAGTAGGTCTTAGAAGAAAAACAAATTCCAATGTTTTGGAAGAAAAACAATATTGCTCCAATAACTGGGAAGTATAAATAGAAATTATCTGCCTAGTGATGGGTCTTTCAGTTGGATTTTGTTCATGAAAACAAAGTGGAACTGTTCAGTCTGGAATCAGTTAATATAAAAGTTCAGCAGATCAATCAATGCAGTTCATTTTAAAAAAATTCACAAGTTTTTATTATACCAGTTAATTTCCAAGAAAAGGGGTTAGAACTAGAAATCTTATCTCTGTATTTAGTAGTGATGTGGTTGAAATACAGTTGCTGTCCTCATTTTTTGACAATTGCACTGCAAGGAAAGAATATTGCTGCATTGAGAGAGACTTACAAAAGATCCACAAAAATGGGTAAAGGACTGTGAAAGAAATATTTTCACAAAGGATTAAGAAAAGATGGAATCAGGAGAAGTAATGTCATGGAGTAAAATTCTATAGGCATATAATAATAATGTCTTTAAACAACTGGCAATAAATAATTGTGATAGCAGAATGAGATATAGCAAAGCTTGGTGACTGGGTGAGGAGGAAGCTAGAGAAATTCACAAACGTGCAATAAAGAAGGTATCAAAAAATCTCTGAGCACTTGTATTCTATTATTCATCACAGTAATTTATCCATAGAAGATATCTGTTCTGGTTGAAAAGATAGTAATTACAGTACATACATTGATTTCATCTTATGAAAGGTAGCACCATACTGTGGCTTTATCAACTAAGTCAACAAGAGTTCCTAAGTATCTCAGCTAGTGTTGGATAGGTCTACTCAGAAAGTAAACTGTGTTGCATCAGGCAGGAGGTAACTAAATAAAAGATATTTCACTCTCTCATTTATATAATACACATTTGTATCCTAACTTTTGTTTTACACTCTCCAGCTGTATGATCATAGTTTGTGCTTGCACAGCACTTCACATGAAAGCATTGATGTTTGCCACATTTAGACCACTCAACCCTACCCTGAAGGTAGTCGGTGACTAATCTATTGAATGACTCATTTGGCCCAACAGATTGCTTTTATTGATAAACCCCCTTCTTGCACAATAGTCATCCTTATGCTGAAGCACTACAGGGCAATTCACCCATTTATAGCTTTTATAAATGCATAAATAGATGTAAATTTATTTGTGTGTTATTCTTATCATTGCAGGTGACACTAATTTAGAAGGTTAAATTCTATTTTCAAAAGTCCTTTACATTTTAAAACTCAAAGAAATTTAAATCTCTAAGAGTCACTAATATGGCAAGAGATATCATGCAGTAAATAGTAGTAGTTAGTAAATGAAATATCATATATCACTGTTGAAAATACGACCAGGCCACCTGAATCACTTAGGCAACATCAAGTATGTAGAAACTGTGATACTAAATTCTGTTTTTTCAAGATAATAATGAATGTTTATATATGAAGTGCCTGATTCTCCAGTAACAATAACTTGTCCTTAAACTATTCTTCAAACCGTAAAAAAGTTTTGAATTCTATAAAGTTCATGAATTTTATTTACTAAAACATAAGGATTTGATTCAGGTCAATATAACAAAGAAATTTCTGTGTGATCTCATGAAGAACCATGTTTTTTATATATCTGTAAGAAACCAGTGTTTGTAATTATCAAATACCCTATTGGACAGATGTGCAGTGTAATATTCTCATTTTTTTCCTCGTAGGAATTATGCTCACTTCTAACTAACTTGCCAATCTTCTCAGTCATGCTTCTCAAACAGCAAAGGCCATACTCTGATGTCCCTATCATCAGATTTGCATTTTAAGGATACTTGATAACACTGCAGAGAAATTGCCTGAGGACCATAAGAGAGTCCTTGTCATTGATCAACTCATTAGATCTAGCATTAAAAGATACATTGATTAACTTCTAAAAACTAAAGGAACAAATAAAAGAAGTTCTGATACTGTTGACTGGATTACTATCACAATGAGAAATATTTTCAGAGGCAGAATAACACTGCCTCAAGAAAAGCAGTTTCACTGCTGATTTTACGTCTGTGGGTACACGCTATAACCATCACCTTACAGAGGGTATGTGAGTCACCCATAGCCCTTCCCCAGAGCACTTCTTTGCTAAAGTAACCTTCCAGAGAACAGAATAAATTGTTGTTCATGCAAAATTGTGCAGAGCTCCAATGAAAGGAGGAACTCAGGCTGCTCAGGTAATCTGTCAGTGTCCCTGCCCTTGATTCCATGAACTTCCATTCAAAGCCTTTGGAATCAGAGTTTGTAGGGAGGCTTTCAGTCCAGTAATGCTGTTTTGGCATGATGGGATTAATGATTACCGGGGCCTGAGACTGAGAGCTCCCTTACTGCGAAGTTTTTGAGGCTTCAGAAGTTTAGTGCATATTACATCAGCCTGCAAGTAAAGCCTTCAGAAGATGTACAAAAAAAAAATAAGAAAAGAAAGGAAATATAGTGATGACTCAATTTATGATCAAAAGGTTTCTCTTTTTCATACAAGTTTTCTTCTTTCCCCTGGGAACAGACTGGAGACTAAATGCTGTACTGCAAAAGAGTTTTCCCTTGAATATGTTACCAAAACCAGCGGCTCTAAAGACATTTTGTTTTCTGCAGAACAATGTTTAATGATAAAAAAATAGCATTTTCTGAAAGTGTTTTGCTTGTTCGCTTGATAAATTCGGCAATAGTCTAAGGTACTTGGATAGCACACAGACCTAGATATGTCATGACTCTAATTAGTTAAAACATAAAAAATGTATGTAGAATTTGGCTCCAAGATTATGTTTTTAATGACTTCAGAGGTAAAACAATATCAAATATGTCTCTCTTTTTGGATTGCCAACAGCATTCAAGACTATCTGTCTTGCAATTAATTTCCAAAATTCTCAGTGGTAAAACCCCCAAATGAGTTCCCTCAACTCTTTTGGAGATACACTTATTCACCTGACAATACTTCATTAGAGCCATTAGATTTCCCATGTGTTTCTTCTCCCTCATCTGCTTCCTTAAAATAGCCTGCTTTTGTTGTAAGTGACTGACAAAGGAACTGGGTTTGTGGTTGTCACAATTTAACCCTAGATGGCAACTAAAAGCCATGTAGTTTCTTACTCACACTCTCCCCAGGTGGGAAAAGGAGGAAAATTGGAAAAAAAAAGGTAAAACCCATGGGTTGAGACAACAGCAGTTTAAGAACTTAAATAAAATAAAAGTATGAGTGGGTAATCAAGCTTAGGTCACACACATATTCAGAATTAACAGACATAGTCTCAGATTGTTGAGAACTATATGTGTAGTAATTTGCAATAATAATTTGGTAAGGAGAAGAAATTTAATTTCAAAGGAAGACATTTGAAAATATAATTAAATCGCTTTTGTCAGAAGAAGACAACTTTCAGGAAAGTTGGATCTTTCAGCAAGAAGAAAATTTGCTTTGAAATTTCTGCTCTCATAGAAATCAAATTAATACCTTTTATTTCTTTTGCCCATCCTATGTTATGTCATTACTACAAAATCTTCTCTACTGCTTTGGTAAAATGTTTCTAGTAAATTGATAACTCTTCATGCTATTCTGAACAACTATAAAAGAATGTGTGATCAACCTTTGTACTGAATTGATTGGAAATTCATAATATAAATAATTGGATTTTAATTAGTTCTTTCAATAGTGTGTTTCTGAAATTTGCTACAGATAATCAGATACTATACTAATGTAGACCAGAAATAATCAACATTCAGCTTTCTGGCACTAATCACCGGAACCATGGCTTGCTTCCTAGTACTTAGGGCAGTCCTTGAAAATAATGTGATAAAGTACTCAAGAGTGTTCAACCAATTAGCGTGCTTGGATGAGTGAGCTTTCCAAACCATCTGATTTTAAAAGTGGGTGCCTCATGCTGTGGAATATTGTCTCTGCAGAATTTCCAAAAGACTGTTCCACTAAATAATGAGGCTGGAGAAGAAAACTGGAATCAGAATAAATTAACCTGAAATGAAATGAAACTCTGCTAGCTGGTCAAAAGAAATGGATGCCAGTATATAAAAAAAAAGTGTCTGGCAGAAAAGGGTCAAGTTGTACTTGTGATTCTTGTGATTCTTTCATCGCATTTCAAAAGTCAGATTTGCATTATGATAGCAAGCATATAATGGGTAGGTGAACTATGTTATGTTACTATGAGAAGTAACCATTCAGAATGTTTTGTGGAATCAAGAGGGTTACGTTCTCTGTGTTGCTTTGCTTATTTAAGATGTTCAGCAGTCTCTGAATGCCATGTTCTTCTTAACATTTAATAAAAAGATTCACATTTCATTGAAAAAACATCCCATAAGTATCAGGAAAAAATCCAGTATGTTCACAAGGTCTTAAAGCAGGTGAAAATGCCTTTTGGTTAATACGTGCCATTAAATAAATTAGCTGTGTTTTCTGTGTCAGCTAAATTTGCACACAGCACTCTAAAAAAATACATGTTATTCAAAGCTATGCTTTTAAAATATTAATCAAAACTTGCAAATTATGATCTGTTTATACTCAAGAAGTTTTTATCTAATGTACTAACAAAGTGTCTGATCTATACATTTGGGTTTGCTAAGTTAATTATCTACTAATAACATAGTACTTAGCTAGAAAAATCTCAATTAAAAGACAATTTTAGAATTTTTTTCCTAAAGTGCCTGTACATTAACCTGTACTTTAATAGGGAGAAAGGAGATCTACAGAATATTATCAGAAAAATTGAGCAATTTTAATCTAGATGATATAAAAATTCATTTATGTCTGTGTTTTCTATGTTACATCTTAATAAGCTGTATGCAATTGTGAACTGCATTATTAAGCCCCACCCATACTCACATGCCTTCATTTTCATGTAAAGAAAACACTCTAGGGAGAGGAACCACTGCAGAACACCTTGAAATTATGTCTGAACACAAGCCTGTTGGCCCATCCATGGAGAGGATCTTTTTTTTGTCTATGTTGGCAAGTGAGAAGTTTCTAATAATACTGTGGCTAAAAGCCCCATTATGGCTGCTCCATTCTCGGTGTTAGTTGCTCTGACCAGCAGTATTTCTTTCAGTCTTTCTGCTCTTAATACGACATCTGAATTTCAAGGACTCTCTTTAAAATTATGCAAGAACCTGTTAGACTGGCTTCATCTTGTGGGAATCACACCAGACACAAGCCCAGAATGCCAAAGTAATATTCCCTGAATGCATGCACAAATCTGAGTACTGAAATATCTCGCTATGACTGTTGCTTCCACCACTGAATTGAATTAGCTGCACTTTCCTTAAAAAAAATAAACCCAAACAAGCAAACAAACAAACAAA
>VXBU01001347.1:103351-121110 GCA_013400315.1 Bombycilla garrulus
CAAAAAAAATAACAAAACCAAACCAAACCAAAAAAATTAGCACAGAAAAAACACCAAGGAAGTGCTACAATCAACTGGGAGAAATGACTGTGAGGAGCTAGTATGTAGATGCCTACAGAGAGTTCTTTCAATAGATTTTGCCTTTCAGAGACAGGGAAGGTCACTTTTAGATTCTGAAAACCTCAATAGATGCTGTGAAAAATAATGGAGACTAAAATGTCAAGGAGCTCCCTGAGATGTAGGAGATCAAAGAAAATTTGCTGAACATTTCCCATGAACATTTCTCAAGAAGATGCCACACAACAAATGGTAGGCAGCAATGGGGAAAAAACATTAAAAAAAAACAAAACCTAGCAAACCAACTGACCAATGCACCAAACAAACAAACAAAAAAAATTAAATTAAAAAAAAAAAACCCCACAAAAAAAAGCAACAGGAAAGAATCTCCTTCCAAGAACTATAGCAAAAATCTCATAAGGAGATATGTAAAGCTAAAGCTTTCTGCAGTAATTCTAGCTTCCTATGCTGTGGAATATGCTGTGATTTGCCACACATCTCCTCATCAAAGGAAGCCAAATGAAGATTTCTACCCAGAGGTACTAGCCCTGTCCTCCTGCCTTCATTATGATCCGTGTGGCTAATCTTTTTCTGCATTTGAAAGTGGAATTGAATGGTTTAAGATGTGCATGCTCTTTCCTGAGCCCTTTTTGTGCTCACAGTCCTGCAAATCAAGGGGAGGAGGTGGTATGATGCTTCCTCAGCTCCTAACATAATTCTCATTAATTTCTGTCCCTTGTATGCACTTGTGAAAAAGAGAAACATATGGGTTTCTTTTCCTACTTTAATCATCTCTATCAAGTCATTCCTTTGATCAACATCACAAATTGCAGTACATTGCATATTCTAGAGCAAATAGGAGAAAGGTGTGCTGTAGATTGATATTCAAATGGCACATAAAAGATCTGGATCACAGATCAAAGAGGATAATGTTGTGTTTGGGCTTGTCAGCTGTGTTTTACTGTATTACTTATGTCTTTGGTTAACAAGGGTTCTGAAACAGGCTGACTCAATGAGCTTCTAGGGGAAAACTCACTTTCTGTTGGCTATTCAGTGAGCTATTATGTCAAACTTTTATTTACTCTGCTTTCTAATTTGGTTACAAAACAGCTGAAGAGGCATGAAAATATACGTATACATAAAAATATACACAAGGAATAGCTAAAACCTTTATTATGCTTTGGGTCACGCAACGTCATTTTTCAGCCCATTAAGTCTTTATATATTGCTTCCATTATCGCAGTGCTTATATATGTCCTCCATTATCATGCTCTCTCTAGCAAGACATGGAAGTTCTTCTAGCACCTTCACAGACGGGAGACCAGAGTTTCTAAAGTTTAAGATCAACACAATTTCTTTTGCCCAATTCTTTCTACAAGATATGTTTTGCCCTGCCAGTACCCCAGATCAGCTCCCATCCTGCACTCTGGACACACACATCAGTAAGTCTGTTCCTATCACATGGTAGTTAGTTAGCAATTAGTAATTTTTTATCTCTCTGAAAATTAATAGTGTGGACCTGTTGTTCAGCTCTGTTACTTCCAAAGCACTTCAAGTCTTAATTTATGCATGTGAGTACTGAGTTTTTAAAGTTGGTTTTGTTTTATATTTAATTACTACTACTGTTGTGGCAGGGGTGACTTAAGCATTATTTTTTTTTGTTCGTTTTTTCCTCAATAAACAAAGAATTACAGAATGGGTGAGATTGAAAGGGACTGCTGTGGGTCATCTGGTTCAACCACCCTCCTCAAGCAGGGTCATCCTAAAGCACATGGCACAGGATTGTGTCCAGATGGCTTCTAAATATCTCCAGCAGGGAAGACTCCACACACTCTCTGCACAATCTGTTCCAGTGCTCAGTCACCCACACAGTAAAGAAGTTCTTCCACCTATTCAGGTGGAACTTCCTGTGCACAAGCTTCTGTCTCTTTCCTCTCATCCTTCTGCTTGCCATGACCGAGAAGAGCTTGAAAACATCCTCTTGACACCATTCCTCAAGATATTTATAGACATTGGTGAATTCTTCTCTCAGTTTTCTCTTCTCCAGGTTCAACACATCGAGTTCCCTCAGCCTCTCCTTGCAAAAGAGGTACTCCAGTCCCTTCACCATCTTCATTGCCCTCTGATAGACCTGCTCCAAGGGCTCCATGTCTTTCATTTGCTGAGGAGCCCACAGCTGGACACAGCTCTCCAGATGAGACCTCACCAGGGCTGAGCAGGGGAACAGGATCACCTCACTCAGTCTGCTGGCAATGCTCTTCCTAATGCACCCCAAGATCCCATTGGCCTTCTTGGCCCCCAGGTCCTTCTCTGCAGAGCTGCTTCTCAGAAGGTCAGTCTGTCCTGGTGCCTGGGGCTACTCTTCCTCAGGGGCAGGACCCTGCATTTGACTTTACTGAACTTCAGACAGTTCTCCTCTGTGCCCTCTTGAGCCCATCAATGTCCTTCTGAAGGGCTGCACAGCCCTCTGGGCTCTTGGCCTCTCCTCCCAGCCTTGTGTCATCAGCAAACTCTCCGAGATTGCATCTGTCCCTTCATCCAAGTCACTGATAAATAAGTTAAGCAACACTGTGCCCAGTACTGATTCTTGTGGAACACCACTAGTGACAGGCCTCCAACTAGATCCTGTGCCACTGATTGTGACCCTCTGGAATCTTCTGTGGTTTATTTCTCAGAGATCCTGTGCTTTCTTCCTCTTCTGTATATTTTAAAATTTACTGGCAAAAATTGCCCACTGATAGATGTAAAATTAACCCATGAAATACCCTATTTGCCTTAAAGTAAACACATGCATAACTTTGCAGAGTCATGGCTTCAGTGGGCACACCATGAATCTGGAGAGGACTGCCTGTGGCTCTGGCGGGGTAGCTATACAAATGGTGGGCAAATTAGAAGCCGTCAGACACTTCCCTCTCCTTGTTTTTTAGGAGTGGTCTACATCCCAAGGCACATACCTATTCAGTGAAAGAGAATTGCAGGCAGTCCTTCCTGTGCTTCTGTTTCTCAGATTGAGGTTTGGGAACGCTTACAGTGGGACAAGTAACTTATGCCAAGTCACAGTGGTTATTTGCATTGGGATCATCAGGGTGCAAGGCAGGACTGGATGGTGATTCTCAGAATTAAATACTGTCCTTTTCTTGAAGTACTCAGTATAAGAATGAATAGCTAATTAGTAATTTGCCTTGGTGTTGTACGGTCAATGTAACTACCCTTGGGTTTGTCATTTCACTCAGTTGGCAAATAATGGACAAAAAGGCCTTGTGGGTTTTTTGTTGTTTTTCTGGGTTTTTTTTTCTTCCCTAATCCATTTCAGAGCCTTGAGCTCTTACACAGAGCCTTTTGGCATATCTGAATGCCTTTGTCTGGTTAGCTCTCAACGAATGATTTCATGGGGGCATCCTTTTTACCAGGGTTCACAGAGACTTCATATGCTGGTAACAAGATGTATCCTTATTGAGCTTTCTCTCTGCTGATGATTGAGTAAACACTTGTGAAGGTGAGGTACCAGCATGCTCATCACATTTTACCAAGCATATTTCCATATTTCCCCAAGTCTTTGTAAGTACTTGGTACAGAAACAGCTCTGTTTATTGGAGGTGCTTGTTCCCCAACCTCCTGGGACTGTGCCCAGTTGCAATCACAGCAGTGTTACAGCAGTTCCTTCCTGTTCCTTTGATGCAGCATTTGCTTTTTAAATCCCTGCTGCTTTCACTCATTTTTCTCAGTCTGTTTTTTGGCTTGATTTCTGAAGGTACTGGGGCTCTTTCAGGGACAAAGCTTTAAAAGGGAGCGCATGTTTCTCCCACCTCACTGTTTTGTTAATTCATAGTGTTAAAGCTGAGCTATTTAATAGCTCAAACAACCTCTACAAGGACTGCAGAGAACTGCAAGGACTACACCAAATACAGCATCTACTACATAATGTTTAGGAGAAGTCAGCTCTAGTAACCAAGAAACTGAACCCTGCTTATTCCGCAGTTTCTCTCCTTACTCCCACAAATTACTGCAGGACTTTAAGGAGTTAAAGGCTCTGAAGGAGGCACTTGGTACTTGCAGGTTGAAACTATTAGAAGTCAATTGCCTTGCAACAAAAAGTGTAAGAACATCACTGTAGAAAAATTGAATGGACTCTTGTTTCATGGTCCAAAAGACTAAGGTGCAGATGGCAAATCTGACATTAACACCAAACCTAAATAGGTTATAAAATGTTTTCGTTTAGACTGTCCGAGCTGTTTTATATAGTTACAAAGCTTGTTTTTATAATTTTTTTTATCATAAAATTGGCAGAGGTCTTATAGCTCAATGCATGGATGTTAGAGAACAGCTGGCATTTTTTTTTCTCCATATACAGGGGAGAAAGAAGATATAAAACCCAACCTGAAAGCAGAAGGTGTTGAATATAGTATTTTTCCCTAAAGTTAGTGTGGCTAAATTCTAGCAAAATATGTACTCCAAATATACCTGGTATACTTGGAATGAGTTATTTTCCTTTACACAACTCTTTTAAACCAACTTATTTCCTTTTTTTACAAACACAACACATGAGAGCTCAGGATTTCACAAACAAATCTACTGTGAATTAACAGTGGAATTAAAATAAAGTGTAAATGTTGTTTAATGGACTCAGCACTCTTATTGTTCATGTGAGCATTGTTATCTCCTCATTCTTGGTTAAGAAACTTACCTTAATATTTTTTAAATGAAAACAACACTCATTTACTTTCAACACATCCTACCTTCAGAGGATCAAGGTCACAGTCCTAATTCAATGAAGTCTAGGAGGAAGAAGATCCAATTTAATTTTAGGAACTTTCAGACAAATTTTTCCCTCAGTTAAACCCTATAGACTTCTGTGGGAGTAAGTGGGTGGCACAAGAAGCAAAATTACTCTGTTGTCCTTTCCTATTCATACTGTGCCAATCATCACAGCATCTGAACACTTTCCCAAATAAAGACTAAACAAAGAAGACTAATGTCTGTGATGGGAAATTTCCTCTCTGTTCCTCCCCCACAGAGAAAAGTTATGTGAGTGCTTAACTAGGAATGCTAGGAGGGATGTTGCGATGATCACATAAACAAAAAAGGTAAATGTATATTATAAAAATTAAGAGGAAAAAAAAGCAGACATGATTATTTACTGCCTGTTGGGAAAGAAAAACTAACATAAATGAGATTTATAATTGAACCAGAAAGGCTTCTAGTTTGTTGACATACTTTCCTCTGAAACAGATTTTTAAATCCCAGACCTGCTGTAAACTTTCAGTAATGAACACTGTGGTCGAGATGGTAAGTCTACCAATGTTGACCTAACAGTAAGTATCATTATTATACACAAAAGAGAAAAATATAAATAACATCTTTTATTAATTTGAGTTATTCACTAAAATGTACAGTGATAATGCTTATATTTATTTAGTAAATTACAAAAGACAGAGAAACTGCAGCATCAGTTCATTTTGGGAAGCACCAATATCAGTGCAGATGAAAATCTTCTCAGTTGTATTTCAAGCCATCCATCCCAATATTTGCACTTTTACAACCTTAGGTCCAAATCTTCTGCTGATGTTAATTAACTCTGTGTTAATTAATCCCATTATTTCAATGTCCCTGTCAATCCAATGATTGATTGGTTGCATAGAGAGTTTGGTTTGCAGGCTTGCAGAAGTTTTGTGGGTTCAAGAGACAACATCCCACTATAAGGAGAAGACAATGCATTGACCAGGACATACTCCAGGATGATAAACACTACCAATCAGATCATCTTACTGCTGCACTAAACATGGAAAATGCTGGAACACTTAAATGGAATCTAGGCTAACATCTAATCATACTGAAATAGCATTGTTTTAGCTAGGCAGAAAGCAGGGATGCTACAAAGTTCCTAGAGAGAGTTAAAACAGCCCTTTCCCTATGTATACACTCTGTACTCTGCCTGGTTTCTGTGACCACACTTACCACTGAACTGGGAAGTGCTGGATGCCCTGGTTTCATCAATAACAGCTCTTTCTCCATAAGACAAGCACTGATGTGCACAGCTGTCAGTCCTGATGGTCTGTGGTGGTTGCTCCTTGTGCTGGTTTCAGATGGGGTAGAGTTAATTGTCTTCATAGTATGATCTGGACTTTTGCTGAACACAGACTGTTCATAATATGGAGATGTTGCAGTTAAGCTGAGAAGGGCTAACACAGAGCCAAGGCCTTTTCTGCTTTTCATACTGCCACACTGGCGAGGAAGTTGGGGGTGCCAGGGAGGTTGGAAGGAGACACAGTGGGGACAGGTGACCCCAATTGACCAAAGGAATACTTCAGACCGTACCACTTCATCCTCAGAATATGATGTGAGGGGAAGAAGGAGGAAGGGTGGGACTTCTGGAGTGAGGGTGTATGTCTTCCGTTAGACATGATGCTGCCCTGCCCTCCTGGAGATGTCTGAACACCTGCCTGCCCATGGGAACCAGAGAATTAATGCCTTATTTTACTTTGCTTGTGTGACTGGCTTTGGCTTTGCCTATTAAACTGTTGTTATTTCAGCCTATGAGTTCAGTAGCTTTTACACCCCTGATTCTCTCTGTGACACTACCGGCGGAGGACTGAGTGAGGGGCTGGCCTCCTGGCTGGGGTTAAACCATGAAAGTTCTTTATACAGAAATGTTTAGCTCTCTGCCATCAGCAAAGCTTGGTCCTCAGCTTTTTTCCTCTCCCTTTTTCCCACCTCATCAGCAAAATTATCCCTCTCCTACAATTTTATTTCTTGTGTGTTGATCAGGTTGTTATTCTCTTAAATTAGATGTTCTCAACCCTTGCCTTTTTATTTACTTTGAAATGCGAACTTCATTTCCAATTCCAACACAATAATTCTACAGAAGAACCCAAGGGAGCTCTGAGTGGGTAAGGAATAAAATACCAGATTCACTTTAGACATATATATTTTATAAAGAAATCACATACAATAGTGTTTGGTTTCAGTCAGGATTTTTTAATCTTCTAGATTTATACTTCCTCCATCCCTGGAGTTGTTCAAGGCCAGGTTTGACAGGGCTCTAAACAGCCCAATCTAGTGAAAAGTGTCATTGCCCATGGCAAGAGAGTTGGAATTACATGATCTTTAAGATCCCTTCCAGCTCACAGTTCTATGATTTGACTCACAGAAAATTGACAGATGCGGCCAGGGCTCAAGAGTTTGGTAATTAAATTACTTCCCTGCCATTTTCTGTATGCACAAAGAAATCACTTGGTGATGCAGAGATTCTTAAAAGTTATAGTCCAGTTGTCAGCATCACCAGAAAAGTCATAATACTTTCCCTGTATTAAGTTTCATAATAGGATATGATCTAAAAACCTCTAAAAGATGCTGCTGAAGAAATTGCTCCCAAGCCTGGTCAGAGCTGGGGAGGTGGGGTTTATCGCAAATTAGATGAGGTCTGGGAGGCACACACGAGCAAATCCCAGGCACAAAAGCAGACTTATACAAGCAGTTTTCTCAGTCCTATGCAACAGAACTACATCTTCATCTACTCAGTTGGGAAGCAGGATTGAATTTGGCAATTGACTCCCAGACAGAGTTTGTATAACTGAAAGGACATCTTTATCCAAGATCTGAATTTTTAAAAGGCTATTAAAAGAATGACCTGGATATTTGCTTGAGTAATTTTTTTCATCAAAATGTTTTCACAGAAAGCCCACAGCACCAAAGACATTGTGTCTGTGCATGCATGTGCAATACCATTTGTATTATATTCTCCTACAGCCAGTGAAGATGCACGTCTCTCAGAGGTTGCTACTACATGCAACACTGTGACAAACAGAGCAGAAATAACTTAAAATGCACAGGCACTGCTTATACTCCTTTCTTACTCTTACTGCCGCTTATTGGCAATATCAGTTCTCTACAAAAAAAAAAAAAAAAAAGGGATTTTATAGTTCATTGATGGTTTTGTTCTTCTGGATTTTTTTTAAGGTTGTATACCAAAGGCCCCTTTCTTGGCTTATGTTCTTACCCATTAGGGATTTATAGGAAAAAGAAATGTTTTCTTATTACTGGCTGGGGGACCTAAATGTCCTGTGAACTTCATCTTGATCTAAATTAAAACAGCACCACTGTTCAATGAATTCTATTAAATTTGGTGGTGGTGTATTTTAATTTATACCCTTTTAATTGAGATCAAACTCTGACCATGATTTTTATTAAACCATAAGTAAATTAGGGGAACCAAATTAAAATGGTTTTAGAAGGTCAGCATTACAGAAACTCAAGAGCAAACCATGTTTTTTTCCTGTCCTCTCTCTAAAAATAAGAGACTTTGTGGTGTCTCAGGTTGTTGGGACAAAATAACGAATACTTTCTGAAATATGACTATTTTTAATGTTGGCAACTTTATCTACCTGCTTTTGACAACACATCAGCCATGAGAAATACCTTTATCTCATAAGTAACATTAGGTCAGTATAACAAAGGGCCTAGAATTTAAGGTGCTTTGATGTTATTTCATTTTATGTGCTTTGATTTGATTCATAAAGTGGTGGTTAGGAATTCTTTGTAGTATTCCTTAGCTCAACTACATTTCCAGATGCTTTCCCTCCACTATGCTCTGATTATATATTCAGAACAGTCCTTTTTGATTAGAGGGTACCAGTTTCAAATATCCATTTTTCAGGCATAGTTTGGTGCTCAGGTTCTGGTCTGATGCCTTCTGAGCTGTGACAAATAATGATTCAAAAAAAAAAATCTCAAAAAGACTCTCTTTTCTCTTGTTCTCATGTCTAAAGTATTTTATTGGGCAATATCAACCACATGTAATTTTTTTTAATTATTAGACTTCAGAGAGATTTACCAAACAAAGGATTGATCTTAAAAAGCTTTTTTTTTATACTTACAAAAAGAGATGCTATCCACAGCATGTTTATAGTTCTATCTTCCCAGTATTGAGGCAAACTAGAGTTGAAAAGATGTTAGTTTTCATTGTGGAGAAGAAAAAGAAAATGGTGAGCAGATTTTGACTACATACAAATTTCCCAGAGTTTATAAATTGTCTTTTATTGTAGAAGATATAATGAAACTTAATTTACCACACTATCATTCTGGATTGTGTTAAATTAAATAGTTTTTAAAGATTTACAGTAATAGGCCCTAGATTAGATTCTACAGTTTTAAAAGGGAGAGAAGGGTTTGTCTGGTTTCATTTCAGGAGCTTGCAGTGATTTTTCCTGAAAAAGAAGTCTGACTTCACAATTCTCTATACAATGTTATTGGGTCAAGTTTATAGATTAGGTTCATCAAACTGAACAATATTAAACAATGGATACAACAGCAAGCTCTTCCCCCTTTTTAAAGTGCTGTAGGTGCATGTGTTAGAAAATAAAGATGTAGTCTTGCTTAAGAGAAATGACATGTGAATTCAAAACAAGGATGACAGAAGAATAAAAAAATAAATACAGGAAATTTTTGAGGGAGGAGGCTAAAAATGAAATAATGAGGTGATGTGGCTGTCTGGTTTTAATTTCGGAATTGCTTTATCATTTTTAAATAAATAAAGATTTGTCTAAAAGTCTTTAAATAAATAAAGACTAACCCAGAGTCTACTTAGGGAAGTGAGTTTTGACAGATACATAATAACCATATATGACAAATAAGCATATATGAGAGTAACCTCATGAAATCTGTTTGCTTCCAGTCAGGCGCTCAACTCATTGAAACACAATGACAAATTTGGGTGACAAATTTACAAGTCCTCTTATAATTTGGATTGATGCTGTAATTATGATATATTCAAATATGAATGCTTTTAGTTCTGCAAGCAAGGCAAACACCTTTCTCCTTTGGCCTCTAAATGAACCATATCTCCATTTTTAAAGTAATATTTTATGTCCAGTTTAGGACATAAAATATTACCTAAAAAATAAGGAATGAAGTCTTCAGGACTTTGTGTCATTAAAAAGGATGCATAGCTGAAATAAAGGAACACTTTTCTTGTTGGTGAGAGGGCAGTTTCCACTCTTCCAGAGTCATAAAGCCAGAGATCCATAAGATTGCAAGAGTAATTACATAAACAAAAAGCTAAACAAGTCCAAATGGAGCAATAAAAATGCCATCTTGCATAAACCAGCATATTTTCAAATTAATTCTTTATAGATCACTGAATTTACACCCAGTCCCTATTTTTCACCTACAAATTTCCAAAAGCATTAGGGATGCTGTTGGTCCAAACCTGATGCAGTTTACAACAGTGATGGTGGGCAAGGAAAACTTGGTATGAGTCACTTATCAGCTTGGGAATGTGTCATAAAGTGACTCTGGGAAAAGAAGGAATGGAACACATCCTACATAACCTAAGACCTGCAATTGAGAAAAGAAATTAATTGGGAAAAACAATATAAAAGCATTCAGAATTTATGTTAATTTTGGGCTGAGTGCAGCAAAACTGCACAGGCATTGGAATGTTTCAAAAAATTCTAAATGGTCTTTAATAAGAAAGTTTGAGAAGCACCATTCTCTGATCAGCCACATAAGTCACTTGCAGGTCAACACTACTTTATTGTTCTCTGAGAAGGATGTTGAGGTAAAAAATATCCTGATCTCTAAGCCTTTGGATAAAGCCATTTCTTTGCAGACTAAACAGTGAATTTATCATGCAAGAAAAGTTTTTTATGAAGACTGTCTCTTGATTTTCAGTGGAGTATTTCAGAAGTCAGGAAATTGCCACTAAGTTTACAGTATCCTGCAGAAGACTTACATAGGAAGAAAAAAAAATCATCATTTTAGTTGAGATATGAAAAAAACTGCTTTGTATTTGCCTTACTACCAGTTATCCTCAGTCAAAACAAAAAGAAGAAAAAAGTGGATGAGGAGGAACAAAAACCAAGAAATACAGGTCCATTTTTTTTGGCCGATAACTACAATGAAAGCCATAGTGTTTGCATATGGCATTTCCCTTCTGTGAGGAGGATTAAATTTACTGAAAATATTCTTGCTCAAGCAGGTGGAAAACATATTTCTGTTCTATCTGTGACCTCTGACCATGTCAAAACCATGCCCATCTACAAAGTCTGTTATTGGCTAGCTCACCTGTGGGTTGTGTCTTGAGGTCAATGAAGTCATTGATTTTTAAGGACTGATGGAGTTTGCTTTCATAACTGTTATTAAAAGGTTATTTTCAAATAGAAAGAATTTGTTTTTTGTTTTGCAAATTCAAAGTTGTCTGGCTAGGGCAATAGCCAGTTCATTGTTCTTGCGTCATACACAAATTTTAACACTATACAGTTTTTCAAGTATTCAGACAAGTGATCAGAGACAGCCAAAAGCAATTATTTAAGAAAATGAAAGAAGAAAAGCTTCACATTTTCTTGTGGTGGTCAGACTAAATAAGCCTTTGCAGTGCATTTTGAGACCATTTGTTCTGGTTTTATAAAAATCACTCTAATCACTTTTGTCAGTCTTTACTGACAGATCTTAAAACATATTGCATTATCTGAAAGTATTTGTATAAGTGCTTACAAGACAGAGGATTAAGTTCATATTTCCATTTATTATTGGCTTGAAGAGGGGATACGCCAAAAGGATTTGTTACAAAGTACATGAGGCATTCTCCACAAGGACAATTTAATAATATTTGCCTATTCTCTTGGCTGTGTCTGCTAACATTACTTACCTAAGTCACCCTGTGTGGACTCTCTGTGGCTGAAGTAACCATGTTACTTCAAAAAAGTTTCACCTTATACAATACAAAGAGGAAAAAGCAAGCACTAACCAGAGAACGGTGTCTAAATGGTTGTTTGTGTGCAAATAAAAACATCATCAGAAAGATCTGACATCCTCTAAAGGGGAGTGTTAGAAGTAATCTACTGAGTTGAATCATATAATCAAATTATTTGCCCCCATATGAAGGGCTCTAAGTGCACACAGAGCACAGTGGCCGGGCCCCGGAGTGGGAGAGCTCTGCCTCCATCTCTTGGTGATCGAGAGGAAGGGCAGCCAGAGGAGACTTTCATCCGGATTCTTCATTGACCCCAAAGCCGGATTGAACAGATGCTTGAAGGGAGAGGACAGCTGTGCTGTGACACACAGGGAAGCACGAGTATAGATTCAATCATGTAAGGCTGTCTCCCAGCGTCTTCCCACCACTGCTGTGGGACCCACCATAACTGCAATCAGAGGTTGTGGTGCTGATCTGAGAAAAGAGGAAGGTATCTAGGTTGCGGTAAGGAATCTTTTCAAAATACTATCAGATGCTGATTCCCACCATCAAAACCCACATGAATTTGGCAGGAGTCTTTGACATGCAGTGAAAAAGAGGGAATCAAGAACAGAGAAATGCCTTTGCAATGGGATATGGAATATACTGCTGAAGCCAACAATTTTGGCAGCAGAAGGACCAGAGCTGAATCCTGGTTGCAGTGCTAAGGGGTGCAGCTGCAGATGATAAGCACAGCACACTTCGCAGCTGCCTGGAACCAAGGGTACCCCACGTGTCTAGAGATGGTGGCACAAACCCGTGGCACCAGCCTGTGGGTGGCACCAGAGCCAGGTGGGAAAGTTGCCCCTCTGATGCTGGTTGGCTCTGGGCTGAGTTAAAAAACTCCCGCCAAACCTAGTGGGGATGACTGACAGAGTGATACACCATCCATAACACAGGAAGCTGCTCACCCTGCTCCTTTGAGCATATAATAAAACTTCCAAGGCTGAGAGCTGTAAAACCTGCCTTAGAGGGTGCTGAGGAAAGTCTCAGCTACAGATCAAACTCACTGCCTTGCCCCCAGCTGCATAGCATAGGCAGAAATATACAGGATTAAAACCACATGAATTTCAAAAACTTCATGTTAAAAAACTTTTGAAGATATTAAATGACCTTTTACTTCCATAACATAAATTGTTGCTATGGTATATCATGGTTTTTCTCTGTGAAAAAAAAAAAAAAAAATCTTGATTCTCTCAGAAACTCCAGGTGGTTATAACCTATATGTGCTCCCAATCCCAAGTCTTGTTGCTGCTACCAACTTTGGAAGAGGAATCAAATACATCTCAAAATTTAAAATTAAAAGTAATGGGCTCACTTAATTACTAGACATAAAATTCATTTCTTCACATTATACTGAATACATTGCCTGTATTTATAATACAGAACAGATACCACCCAAAGTCACAAATAAAATAACTAATTTTATTGCAACACATCTACTTTGTTCTACATTTAGTTACAATTCTCCACCTGAAATGTTGGCCTCTTTTAAGAGGTGGGCTTGTATTCACCCATATTCTGTGGTCTGAAATGCTCAGAGGTTTTAAGTAAAATCATACCATATTGGATTTCAGCAGTATAAGCTCCTATAGGAACTCATGTGCTATGAGGTCAAGGAGATTTGGGACTTTTTAACTACTGTTATTTACATTCTGACCTTCAGCTTCAGCTTAACTAAGATTTTCATGGAAATATGAAGTAGACTGATTAAATAAAATTATATAGAGCACAAGTCTTTGTGATTTCATTTTACCTTCAGAAAATTATATGAAATTATAAACTAAATAAAACACAATGAAAATTACAAACTTCTACTTGAGAAAGCAATCAATGTCCTATTTTTACAAAACTTTCTAAGTACAGAATTACCACTAAATCTCTACATAAGTCTCATTTACTGAGAAGAAGCATGTGCTTAAAGGTTTTCTTGACTCAGATCAATTTTTAAAAGGAATTATTTAGTGATAAAAAACCAAAGTTTTAGAGATATCACGTTGTGATAACCCCATGACTTTTAAGGGTAGGGATGATACCATGGATGCCAACATCAAAAAGAAACATTAAAGAGTTTGTGGATCGGCAAGTTAAAGAAAAACTAGCATGTCATTGTTTAACCTTGACCTTGATAATTTATTGTGAATTTGTCAAGATTTATAACCTTGGGATTTTCAATCACTAGAAACAGACATGTTCCAAATACTGCATGCTAAACATAATTTCTTGAGAGATACAAGTGGGGTTTATGACTGCTAGTCTTAAAATATTAGTATTGGTCCTTTCTGTTCAGTGCCACTTAAAGACCAGAAATGTTTTGCTGCAGAGTGCAAAGATCACCTGAAGGTTACTGAAGCAAATCTCCATCTCCTGTTTCTGTGCACTGAGAAAGTTTAAAATCTATTCACTCTAGCTGTTAAAGAAGATGAATGAAATATATTTAGCTGTCAGAATGGTGCTAGGAATCTTTGCCTAGCTTGTGATGAAAGAATATATTTGTGAAATGGTAAAATGATACCACTTTACTACTGAGCTGTGATCAAGACACCACCAGGGCAGCTCAAGCCCATATGAAGCCATCTCAAGCACCAGAGCTGCAGTTCAGTTTGGCTTAGTAGCAGTGACATTTTTCTTCCGAGTCAACAAGACTTTTGGTTTTTAGTGGCTTTTGGCACATAATACCAGCCTTTGAAACACTGATTGCTCAGCCAAAGTTAACAGAAACAGCTGCAAAACAAGATGCCATTATCTCTGGGTCTTGCTCTGAGTAAGCTACAAGAATACCACCATCTGTAAAGAGCAGTTCTTTAATAAGGGGACTTCTGAAGCTTTTGTTTCTGCATAAAAACTAGCCAAATTACAAATGTCATTTGGGGAAATCTGAAAGTGGACTGTCAGAGACTGACTCTGTGTTTGCTCAATTTGCTGCTACTGAAAAATAATAATCTCCCTACCACTGAGATGCTGTAGCTCTAATTACATTTACAAGAGAGCCTTCTATCCGAAGAGCCAACTGAAGATGATCATTTCTTCAACTCATTTGTTTGGGGACAAAGAAGAGTTAGGTGTGGGGGTTGGTGGTTGCTCGGGATTGTTTTCATTTGCATGGTTTTATATATAGCAGCACAGAAAGGTCTGTTTAATTCTCTAAATGCATCTTAATAGTGTCAAGTAGCTTTAGACATAAAAAAAACCCCCATGGCTGAAAAAGAACCACGGTATTGCACAGACATAGCTAAGAAGGGTTCAAGATTCACCTTTTTTGCATGAAGTAGACCATAAATACACACAAATACATCTCTGTAACTGCAGGACATTTTTTTCTGACCCATTTCCCAGCTGATACTACCAATATAAGTGTCTTTAAGCTGTTACAGTACTGCTGCGTACAGAGAAAAAATATGTATATGATCTGTGTTTCAAAAACCTTTTAGATATTTCATTTTTTATCACATTGAAGTCATGCTGAGGCCACAAAAGAAGATCATGACTTTATGATCAATATCAGGTCTTCAACTATTGAGTTGCTTTAATGTTAGCCTCTGATTTCTTTTATGTTGAAAATATGCAGGGAATATTATTAACTGAAAAGTTCATGACCTGACAAGTTTTAAATGCCTGGATTTCTACGGGTAGAATATGAAGTTGACTGACATTATATAGTCAACTAACAACAGTGTAGACTTAATACTGGGAAATAAGGAACCTAGCTTCACGCTCATTACATTCAATAGGAATTCTACAGACATTTAACCTCACAATGTTGAAGTAAAATGATTTTATTAGATTTAGCTGGACTCTTTGTTCCAGAAGACGATCTCAAGTACATGTTACAGATTTTCACAAGTTCTTTTATAATACATTTCTCCATCTATTTCCCATTTTTCAAAAAGATAGTGACAATTCTTTGGAAAAACAATGCAAACAAGTTTTAATTAATTAAAAAAAAAAGAAAAAAGAAAAAAGAAAATGGTAATAAGGAAACCATTTGCATTAAGAAATGCAAAGAAGCATGGAACAAAACCCATACACCAGGAAGAGAGGATAGAAAGGCCTGGAAGAAAAAGTCATTGAGAGCAATTGCAGGGCTCTAAAATAGGCACAAGGATTAGGCAGTGGCCAGAACAGAGCAGCTGAACAGCTATTGAAAGGAAGTGGGTTTATAAACAGGAGTTCAAGCAACAAGGAATGGCTTCAGTACAGGAAACTATGGTAAACAGGAATGGCTGGGCTTGCTCAGAGCTGTGGGAAACATTAAGGGAGTAATAATAAGCAAAAGTCTTTTATTTATTTAAACATTTTATGCATAGCATTTTCAAACTCATAGAATTTGGTATTTTTCTGCTATACAGATAAAATTAATTTCCTTCAATCCTATGCATTACTCAGTCTCCCATTACTGTCTCCCTTTTAAGTTGAACATCCCTATGTAGCTACTAAATCTGTAGCTACTAAATCAAACACTTGCTTTGGTTGGTTTCATAGTTTTTGTCAGAGTGGAGTTGTCTTCCTAATATTAAGCATACCTAATAAGGTATGAAGGCTAACAGTCCTTACTGTGAAGTTATTATGCTTCAACATACGAATTTAAAGTTAAAAAAGTATTGAGATTATCTCCTAAATATGTAGGGTTTTCCTAACTGAGGCCTTAGAATAGCACTGGTGCTCTTTAAAGCTGTGGAAAGACACTCGAGAAATATTTTAAGCATTGCAATTAACTAATAAAAACACTGTTAATGCTTCAGAGATGCATTTTTTTCCTTTACAATACTCTTTTGAGCACTGTTTCTAGAGATAGGGAATACAATTTAGATTTCCATAAAGACTACCAAGTTGCCATGCCAATAACCTTTGGTAATCAGGCAGAGTTGTTGCTTTCAGTTCAAGGACTTTTTTCCATAAGGATCAAGATCAGAAGAAAAGAGAAGTCATGGTTTTATGGGGAGAGACTTTCAGGAAGATTAGCACTGACTTTAGTCTTTGTGAGATTCAGAATTTGAAGCTTCTATCCCAGAAGACAAAAAGTAAGCCAGACAACCATGGCTGCTACTGTCATGTTTTAAATTAGTTGTGTTTTGAATACAGACTCCCAAGAGCCAAGCTGGTTTTGATGTGCCTATGCTCTTACAGCTCTGATGCAAGCTAGCCCTTCTGGACTGCTTTCAATCCTTTTAATTTCAGCCCTACTAACACACGTGTGATTTTGTCTTCAGTTTTTGTAGCACTCCACTTTGGGCTCTAGATGAGATACAAAGGTGTGTTGACCGCTTTTGCAAAGAGAATTGATACCTGCTGATGGCAAGCCACAGAACCACCTTATGCAGCCTTGTGCCTTTTTGTACCATCTTGCCAGACTGTTTTAGTGAAGTGGTAAATGTAGTAATGCATCCTCTCCTGAGCTACTAACATTTCTGGATTCATGGCACGATTTGACAGGATGTAGATGCCAAATACGTATTTTTCCAGTGCTGTTACCTGGAAGCATACCAGGCTCTAGATTTCGAAGGTGCAGAAGGAAAGCTAAACAATGTTTTCTATTGAGCCAAAATTTGGAAATAGGAGTTTGGAAAGATGGGACAAAGTAACTGGCAAGACCTGGCAGGATTCAGGATTCACAGTCATATTTTCATAGCATTCTAGTCTTGATTGTCAGGGTAGACACCGACAGATCCATGCAGATCCACTCTGGTTCTTTATTCAGAAATTGTGCTTCAGGTGCCCAACATCAGAATGTTACCTGGCCACTTAATCCCTGCCTCTCCCTTGGCTTCAGAGAAGAATGAAGTGTTGGATAGTGGTTTACGGACTTCTTATTTTTTAAACCTATTTCGACATACCCATGCGGGGACTACAGTAAAAAACAAAACCGCAGCCCAGCAGCTCTAGCGCTTTACTCCTCAGCACGGCGGCGTGTCGCTCCCGCCGTCACACGCTGCCAGCCCACGAGCAGGGATGCCGCCGCTCCGCCGCCCCGGCC
>VXBU01001347.1:122578-196092 GCA_013400315.1 Bombycilla garrulus
CTGGGGAAACACCCCCCGCCGCGGCGCTCGGTGCGGCGGGGATGCGGTGCCGCTGCCCAGCACCCGAGACCGCCGTGTGCTGCTCCTGTGGGGCTGCGCCTCTCCTCGGGATGAAACCTCCCGCAATTAAGAATGCCGAGCTTGCCTCGCTTGCTCGGCTGCCAGTCTAACATTCGCCTCTATCTCTTCTTGTTGATTTAGAAGGAAACCTTACTGGTGTTGTCAGGCTTAGAAACAGCAGGGGTGAAATTTATGATTTTCGGTATTCGGTTTCTTCATTTCTGTATCTGGATTTTCACCAAGGTGTGCAGGTTTGCAGCCAGATGCTTTTGCAAAATGGATGAAATCTAAAATGCCCTTCTAGGTAAATATAAGTAAATTACATATTGGCTGGCAATACTATTATGGGTAACAGGTGAAAAATAGCTTCCTACAAATGTAATATTCACACATTACAAATGGGGGGAATTCTATAAAGTTGATTCTTTTTCACATCAGTGGATGCTAGTGTCAGCATCCTTACATAAATCACTGGGAAATTTGCCTGCGGCACAAGCCATTTAGGCAAGCAAACTATTTAACCTTTATAGAGAAACAGTACTGCACACTGTTATCATTGTTGTCAAATACATATTTTTATTCTAGCTCATACCAGAAAAAGCAAAGTCCTAATAAAAGAGGAGTGAGCCCCACCCGATAAGTTTATGGCCTAAGACGCAAATGCTATGATATACACAAGTACTTGCCTCCCTGAAATAACATGAGCATTAAAGCATTTAAATGCTTTTTCTCCATCAAGGCCTTAGATCCTTTTAAGTAGCCAAAATAAGAACATAATTTAATTAACAGAATACGATCAAATAAATTGCTATAGTGAGTTGAACATCTAGTCCAATATCCTGGCTTTCACTACAGTCATTAGCAGATGCTGAAGGGAAAAAAGCATAAGAAACAAGACTGGAATACAGGGATCTTTACCTGGCATATCCATTCAAGTTTCAGCAACACGTAGAGCATGGATTTCTTAAACTGGAGTTTGCTCTCAGACCATCATATTTAATAAACTTTGAATTTCCCTACTCCCTTTTTAAAAATCTGTTTATGCTTTGCCTGTTCTGTGTCAATGAGCATCACAATTTAATTATGATTTGTGTGAAAAAGTACTTCCTTTTGTTTGCTATGAACCTGCTGCCTGATAATTTCACTCAGTGCTCCTTAGCTTTCATATGTGACAAGGAGCACATACTGTGTCTATGCAAGGTGTCAGGAGTGTCCTCTCAAAACAGAGCAGGTACAGCCCTGGCAGGTCAGGTCCCTTCATTTTACCTATCACCAAGCTGAGAGACCTGCCTAGGAGTGCAAAGCTGCACTCAGCCCTTGGTCTTTATCTTGAAATCTACAGAGAAGAATAGCTATTCTTCTTCTTGTTATGCAACATGGACACATGTGCACAAGGACTTGCCTTGAACCCATGAACTCCTTTCAAGAAGGCTACTGAGAAGCTGCCTGTTGAAAAATACTCCTTGCACTATTGATTTGAATTGAAATCTGACTGACAGCTTGGTGAAAAATTCCCTATCCCAGTGCAGTTTTCTACCTACCCTGAAAAGAAGATGAAATATTTTATTCTTAACTGCAATTCTTATTTCTAAAGAACTATATTAAATACAAAATGCAAGCTATATGTCAAGGGACACATATATATATATATATGAACTCTACATTTGAAGTAGCATCATTTTCTAACTGTGTAATTTTCAATATAAGGATGTGCATATTGAACAACATGCACAGTTACAAAAGGAAAGTTTAATGTCCCATGAAATGGAGCTACAAGACAAATTTTTCTTCAGAGGAGTACTACTGAGTTCAGTCGTGCTTGAGGAGGTATTGATCAGACCAACATTGCAGAATACTTCCCTGATTTCAGTGGTAGCACTGCTTTGGGTTTGTCATAAGAATAATAAAGGAGTAAGAGACCAGAGAACTGCAAAAGTACAACCCAGAGCCAAAGACACAGGAGTTCTCACAATTTTAATTCGGCAGCAGACAACTTGGAGAAACACAATCCACAGCAGAACGTGATGAAGTATAGTTGTGAAATTATTCACGAAATATAAAATGCTGGAAGCCTCAGATGTGTTAATCCCTATCTCCCAAAAGACTAAAAGAAGGAGAGGCTGAGTGATATTGGTATAGGGATAGAGGACAGGGGGAATGTCAGCCAGTCTCAGACATGATTTTGCACTTATAAGTGGCATATATGTGTGTGTGTATATGTAGCAAAACATACTTTATCTTAAATTTTACAATCCTAGTACTTTTAAATAGCACTTCTTTACTTGTTTCACATGCGTGCCTTTAAGTATGAACATATGTTCATAAGTATGAACATATGGAGATTCTTATGAATACACCAGAAGTGTACTAAATGAAACAGTATTAGCTCTTACAGAGATGTTCATTACAGTTCCATTAGCTCCCTCTTGATCATGTCTTCATGAAGTAAGGAACTTATTTTGCCTTTATACCAAGATTTAATCTTTTTTTAGTGAAAAATATATCCCTACCATACTAGTAGTGCTATTTCTGTGAATACAGGATGAGTTTTCTAAGAACATAAAATTCATGTTCTAATTCACTTGAGCTAAAATTCATTAAAAACTAAATCCTTCACAAAATTTAGCAGTTCTGTTGACATACCCTTTGTTCTAAGTAGTTTTTATAATGAAATAATGCAAACAAACTTTCCATGCCATTAATTAATTAAAAGCTTGTGCATAGGGTATAAAAAAAACGAGTAGATTAAGTTGTAATTAAGTGAACCTATTCGTGGTTATAGCTAATGGCTATGCCTGTACAGGCTGTAAGTAGAGTTTTGTGTGAATAGCGTTGCTGCTGACTCCTGGGAGTCCACTGAACCCTCCAAAGAAGCCCAGCCCTTCAGCTTGGCACCTCGTGTGAGTCTTGGCTTCAGAGGGTCTGAGGAAGTGAGCTGCATGCATGTCTCACTCTGGAGTGAGTTCTGGGTTCTCTGGAATTCTCCAGAAAACTCTGGATTCTCTGGAAAGTTTTCCATTTAAGAGAGGTCTTTTTTGCAGAGTTTTGTGTCTCTACTTGAAGCTGGGTATTTGCTCTCAAAAGGTTTTCCTTGGCATTGCTTCTGTCTCTAGCGTGCCCAGAGGAAGCAGCCGAGCCGTGGGACTGTGGCAGGGACCTTGGGGAATGCTTAAAGCACACAAACAGATGAACTCAGGGTCTGCTCTGCTCCTCCTGCTCAGCCACCATGTAACCTGTGCCTCGACCAAACCAACATAAGGGCTTGATTCCCTAGTGTGCTTTCCCTGATTTGCCCTGCTCCGGTGATGCAAAATAGATTTAAACCCAATTTAAATGACTTGTGTGCTTTGAAAAATTTGTGTTGTTCTGGTATATTAATGAATCTGGACTTAAATAAAAGTATTTTAATCAATTTAAGGTTGATTCTAACATATCATCATAAAAAATTTGAATCATAGCTATGTATTTCTGTTCTTTTCTTATAAAATATAAATGAAATGTATCTTAACTTCCATACAATAGAAATTTTCATACATTATTTACTTTGTAAGCAAATGGCAGCAAGTTCTTAGAAATCAGTCAATATCTGAATAGAATGTACGTGGAAAATTACAGGTAGGGAGATAGAACAGAAAGAAAATTTAACGAAATCTTAAATATAGCAGCCAAGCATTAAAAACATGCACACACCTTAAACGCTGCATCTGTGCTGCCTAATCTTTCTCAGTACAAAACCGGTGTATATCTAGCCTAGATTCTTCATTGAGAAAGGGGTAAATTAGACAGTGATGCATTAACACAGCTATGTAGCCTCTGCTACCAAAGCAGCTTCATTTAAAGCAGTTTGGCTGCTCTCTGCAGTGATGCCAGCTCTGTGCTTGCTGAAATACAAGAGATCACAAGCTGAGCCACTGCATATAGCCCATCTCTGTACATACAGATTTGCAGAGAGAACGTCACAGTAGTGCTGCCTTTAAAGGACATAGCCACTCTGTTTTAGATCCCTGATCTGATTAANATTTTTCCCCCCTTTTATATTTAAATGCAAAAAAAAGTTTTTTTTTTTTTTTTTTTTTTTTTTTTTGTAGAAAGGCTGAATATGGTTTGGGCAGTTTTCATTGTATTATGTTTTGCTGTACTGTGATATGCTGGAACAATGTCTTCATTTATTTGCAGCTTGTGTCAGTTAAAGTAAAATAATCCTGTGAGAGAAAGCAATTAAACCCCAGGAAGCATGGATGAAGGCTGTCATGGTATCCTTAGCACAGCGCTTTTATACCTGCTTCCAAGAACAGGTTGGACATGGCTTTGAGCAGCCTGGAGGGGGGGTTGGAACTGGATGATATTTAAGGTCTGTTCCAACCCAAACCACTCAGTGATTCTGTGATTCTCTGATACTGTAGTTCACACAGCTTTCAAAAAGAGACCTCAGAACAATGAGCACCCTAAGAGGCAATGTGTCCTAGGCACATCGCAGCTGTGGCAAGGAACTGCAGGAAGTCCTGGCATTTCTCACAGTAGCACTGCCTGATTAGTATCACCATATATATGCTGGTCTCATAGAAGCTTAGATTAGAGGAAAGTCATAGAATGTCTGGGCTGGAAGGGCCCCTACATATATTTTAGTTGCAATTCCCCTTGCCATTGCCCTGGACACCTTCCACTAGACTGATTTGCTCAAAGGCCCATCCAACCTGACCTTGAACACTTCCAAGGATGGGGCATCCCCAGGATGGATTGCCCCTGTTCCAGTGCCTCACTAGCCTTCACTCACAGTGAAGAGATGTATAGTAAATTTTTAATACCATTAAATACTGTTTATTATTTGCTTAATGGGAACAACCTTCTGAAGTAAGGAATTTCTTATCCAATCTGTCTTACTTGTATCTGAGAGTACTGCATTCTCTCTGATATTCACATTGCACCAGACCTTTGGGTAGTGTAGATTCTGCTCTTTCAATGATTTGCATCATATGAAAATTTAGAACAGTGAATAATAACTTCCTGTACAAGAGCTTCACAAGTAGCCTTGATTTAATGAATGTAGGTGGGAAGTGTCATCCTAATTACTCAGTGTCCAAAAGGTACTTTTATTTCCAAGTCTTATTATCTTCAGAAATTACAAAGCCCTAAAATATTAATCAGATGCTTCATAGCTTTCAAGATGGGTTTGGGAAGAGTGAGATGTAGAAGTTATTTTTTTATCATTCATGTAGAATGATTTAAAAATGTATCTACTGTGTTGCAATGCAGTTGTCTTATAATGGTCTGATAATCTAATACATTTTGATAGATCCGTAACTGATAACTGGAATCTAATCTGTAGAATTTTTTTCACTATTATATGTATTATTTGTCCAAGTATTTTTATAAACACTTACTGACCCTCACAATGTAAAAACCCCCCCGATGATGTTAATAAACAGAATCTCAACTGTATGGTAAGCATTGTGCTGACCAGAATAGACAAGGCAGTTTTCAAATTTTTGATTATTTGATATGTACAATTAAGTCACAGAGCAACCACAAAAGAAATAAGTACTCGTGCGGTGAGAATCTTGAAAGGATAGAGGATACTCAGTGAATGGAGCTGCTTCATAAACTATGAAGTTATGAGGGAGCAGCTTTGAGCTGATAGCCCTGGTCAGTGATTCAGAATACAGAAATCTGGCTATTGGATTTGTCCTCATCTCTCCCTGCAGAAGAACCATCCCATGTCCAGCATCTGTCTCAAAGCTTATGTCTGCACTGCTAATTGCAGTCTAGGATAGATAGCCAACAAAGTTCAGACACTCGAAAAATCTAGTTAAAGCAGCACTATCAAGAAAGTTACTTGTTTTACCTTGTTTTAGCTCTACTATGTGTATGTCATCTTGGATCCTGCTGTGCTGACTACTCAGAAACTGAGAAATACACTGCTGAAATTTTTCTGTTTTTAACCTAAATGGCTCCTGAAGACATTTACCACCAAGTATGTTCCATATTCCTTCAACCATTGTCTTAGCTCTTCTTAACCTACTTCGATTGATCAGTAACCATCTAAGGAAACCACAACTGTTGTTTCAATAGAAGCCAGTGCTAAAATACAGAAGTAACATGGCGTTCATGTGGCTGTCTAAGATATTTCAGCTTTATATAGCCAAGGTAGCACAACTCCTGTGGTTGCAGGATTGCACTGAGCGCTTCTTTTAGTCGCCTAGACTCTCAGCTTTTGTTAAGAGTCATAGGTTCTTTCTCTGCAAACTAACAGAAGCCTGAGCTTTTGCACCAGAACTTGATTGTCTATGTACCAAGTTCTTAGAATGGTCCCAGACCTGACTGAAAAGTTACCACATTCCAGTCATCATTCCCAGTAAAATGCTAATATGAGCCTGTCTGTTATGCAGAGCAGGTCACTCTAATTGTATGAATGAAACTAAATTGACCATTTAGCCTCAAGCCTGGGAACTCTTTCTTTCCAGTACAGGCACATCACATCACTTCTCTCTACCTTTGGCCTGCATTCTTTCTTCTCAGGAGTATGATATTAACCAAAGAAAACCATGTTTGCTGAGATTTACTTACCAGTGGATCCAGATCATCTCAAGTCAGGGACTTGTTTTTGTTAGCTTGTGTTCCCTTGATATTTGCCCACCACACACAAGGACACTGCAGATTTTTATGATTCCTTCTATTTTGTTCACAACAGAGGAGTAGGTTGTCAGGCTATATAAATGAACATATGCTTGAAGGATCCATTTAGTAACACACCTTCTTAATAGTTATTCCCCATGTTTATTTCAGACCAAGATTTATCAGCATTTAATACATTTAATGGTTATCATGTTGACTTTTACTGTGTTTATTCTAGAATTATAGTGTTGTGTTCACTAACAGAAGTCAATATATTTATGTTGACAATACCATCAATTTGGCAATCTGATATAAAATATTAATATAACCATCTCATACCCACCTGATTTATATATATATGGTTTTAAAAATTACATTTAACATAACTCATAATGAATGGCTTTAACTATAATGAGTTCACTCAAGTCCTTCATGTGTTTATTACTATTAATATTCTATCAAACCTGTGGGGCAAGGAGGTTATGATTTATGTTCAATATTAATTTTTTCATAAATAACAGGAGAGAGAATTGTTTGAACATATTTTTAAAGAAAGTGTAAAGTTTAGGAAAGGCAAGAGGCTTATATCTGTATGTGCATGAGGTAATAGGAAAATTATATGTCTTGCATGACCTTACTTCTGCTGAGCATTTTTCTTGGTCAGGCATATTATGCTGTGGCAAATACAGTGTCCTGGTTTCATACAATGTGATATTTCAGGAACTTTTTAGAAAATAGAGAATTCAGTAAGATAAAAATGGTAAAAGTGGAGTTGACTACTCATCATCATCATATTATTATTCTGAAAATCTAGCAATTTAGCAAGCACTAAGAATAAATAAAGAGCACATTATGAAAAGACTATTCCTGTCCTTCCAGATTTTTGGGATTTAGACCTAAGAAGTGATTTTTAATCATTCCATCGTGCTGTCTTTTCTACAAGCTCACTTTTCAAACAACCACTAAATTATCTTTGCATGCTAAGACAACAACACTGCTTTTCACAGAACAGAAATGCAGATACATAACAATTAAACAATTAGAGGATCACACAAAAATAGTAAAATAGTGGCAGGTGCAGAAAATAAACACACAGGGCAAAATCTGTGTTGATTTCAAGAGTTAAAATCTAACATTAAGAATCTTGTCTCCTACTCCAGCTTCCCTATTACCAAAGTAGTGCTCATATATAAACATCTGAGAGAACTTAATACCCAGAAAAATCTCCAGGTCTAGACAATTTCCAGGACAAAATTGGGAATTTGCAGCTGAAGAAGATGTTAGTCTTTCTTCTCAAGTATTCTTACTCATTTGGAGAAGACCAAATGGATGTAAAACCTCTCCAATATGCTCCTTTGAATACATAATCTGAATATCAATATGAAAATATTAATTAGAGACATGGTAGTAAAAGAACTGCTCAGTAAGCAAAACACTGCATAAGCATGAAGACTTGTTGGATGGTTGAGCAATGTAGACTTGCATTTTAAAAATTAAAAAGAGAGAATGGAAGCATATGGCAAGTAGCATGGGACACCTTCTGCATATGTGTGTCCCATAACTTTCAGCTCATCAGTTCTTTAAAAAGATATGGGATTTTGGGGATCCATTAAACCCCTACCTCTTGGTCTGTCATCCTCATAAAATTACTCAACTCCAGTAAAGTCAACTCAGTCCTGCTCATAACAGAATAACAACTGTCCTAGCACCTCACACCTGAATAGTCCTTTACCAAATTATGCATAAAAGAAAGCTATGCACGTTTCTTTTAGCTTGATTGCTTCTGTGAAATAAGTTCCTGTAATATCAAAGTTATAATACAATAAAATATTTTTACAGGTAACAAAAGGGAGTGGCTGACTAGTCAGTGCATACCTAATTCTAATAATGAAGGCGGCATATGATTTATAACCCCAAATTACTCTTGCGTTTTAACAACACTTCAGTCTTGGATGTAATCACAACTAGGGGAGATGCTTTTCTCAGTCCTTATTACATATATGTTTGTTTTGGTGTTTTTTTTTTTTTTTTTTTTTTTTTTTTTTTTTTTTTTGTTTTTTGTTTTTTGTTTTTTTTTTTGTTTTTTTTGTTTTTTTTTTTAATTTAGCCTCAGGTAGTTTGAATTAACTGCCTTCTGGTTATCACTGTGAGAGGACACATTCATGGGCTGTGGCATGAGTCAGCCAATCAGCTTCTCCAGCAAATTTCCCATGAAGTATACTGATGGCCCAAGTAAATACAATTTAGTTTATTTTCTAAAGAAAATAAGTTTCTATATGTCCCTTGAAAGATGGGGGAGAAGTCTCCTTGAATTCAAGAAAATATTATCTAAAAGTGCTTTAATGTAAGAAGACTAAATTTATCGGAAAGCATAATTTATTGCAGCTCAAACTGCAGATGGGAGACAGTTCATAGGGGTTTTAAGACTCCAAATAATTGAATTGCTATTAATGTTCAAGACATTTTTCCAATAAATTGAATGGACTTCTGTGGCACAAACTATTCTTACATGCAATGTTAGTCATCATTCACATTTTAAACACAGGATTGTAAGTCTCTATTTAAGCTCTGTTAAGTAGAAATTATTTTCATGGACAGTGAAATCATACACAACAAAGGGACTGATTGCCAGAGACACCTTGATTTTGACTGCTTAGTATTCAGTGAGGTACTATCTAGAATAATCTAAAGGCAGTATTTGATATTTTAACATTTAAGTTGGGTACTATTCATAGAGCTGACTGGTTTGTTTCTACATTAAACTGTGAGCTATTTAGGTGAGATACTGCTTTAAACTGTGCTACAGTCCTGTCCTCTGATGGAGAGAGTGTATCCAGCAGGGTGCCAAGGAAATCAGTTGCTATTGAACCAGGCAGGCAGTGCATGCTCAGCAGCACTCTGGGTTAGGTTGCTGTTCAGTAGCATGGCTGATTCCAGCAGGTGCCACAGTAGGAATTGTAGGAGCATTGGAAAATAGGAATGTATGCTGAGGGAAAAACCCTGGCTAACTTAATACCAAACTCTCTCTGTTTCCATCAACCAGTTCTTATTTTTTTCTTTTCTTCTCTTGATCAAGTTGATATTAAGAGCAGGAAGACTTGTTTTGTTTTGTTTTGTTTTGTTTTGTTTTGTTTTGTTTTGTTTTGTTGTTGGTTTGGGTTTGTGAGGTTTTTTTGGGGGGGAGAGGGGAGGAGATTGTTTGGGTTTTCTTATTTCATTTGGTTTGGTGGGGTTTTTTTGTTTGCTTGTTTACATCTGTTCTAACCCTGAAGCTGTTCCAGATCTGTTGAAAACCTTTTCCTCATTTCCAGCCACATTCACTCAAAGACTGCTTATTCTCCATTTGCTCTTGTGCAATGATCCATATTAAATTGTTCTTCCTCCCTTCTGTTTGTTCACCTGACACATTCATATCCCTCCCCTTTAGACATTTGTCCCAGAAACTCTCTTTAGATCAAATGGACATGAAAAAATGAAGAGAATGCTCAGAATGCAGAATTCGTATCTTGTGAAACAAGGGGACTCAAATGTCCTTGCAACAGCTCTCCTCCCAGTCACAAAACCTCTCCTCCAGCTTTTTCCCTTCATAACTCATCTGTGGAGCTCCCTGGAGTAGGAAGACAGTAAAGTCTCTGTGAGTGCTCCATGAGCATTCTCTCCTGCTTATGTAAGAAATCTTACAAGTTTGCTGCTTGAATTTCAGTGCTGTGTGTTCCAGTATGATTCTCACTGTGACTAGTGGTAGAAAAACACATAAGGTCATGTGTATAAGAAAAGATTCACCTACATACCTACATAAACTGTGGGGCACCCTGAAGGGCTTTTTGTTTGTTGTTTTTCTTTTTTTTTTCTTTTGGTCCATCATCAAAATACATTTCCATGTTGATTTGGATACAAAATAGTTTCAGTATTGGTATAATTTCTCTTCTCAGAAAAAACGGCTCTTTCAGGAAATTCTTCTGTATGTTACTTGAAACTGCTTCTCAATCTTGGTATCCTGTGGAACTAGATAAAGATGTAAAATTTTAGTGTGGACATGTACTAGTCTAGAAGAGAAGGGTTCCAGCGATAGCAACTGTGTTGCAAATGCGTTGGTTCACCTACATGAGATTGCAAAAGACAAGCAAAAATGTCACCATTTTGATTTATTGACTCACCTTTTAAAGAAAAGTCAGATCACACGAGAAAATTAAAATTTGTCAAGGAAATTAAGAATCCGCCACTTATGATGAATTGGTGATTGTTGATGATTGTTCTCAGACTTCAGTTCTGTTATGTTGACCCACTTGCAGACTTGAATGGAAACTGATCGTTCTTCTTTATGAGGGTTTCAGAGTCACATCTAAAAAGTTGTTTTTAGAGCCAAGGAGAGGTTTGAACTGACAATAACCACGCCGTATCCTTTATTCCACTTGTTAACATCCTACCTGTTACTATGCACTGTGAAAAATAGTACTATCTCAGGATAGGCACTTCACTAGAAAAAAAAGTTTGGCTGCACCCAAGCCTTTGGTGGCTGAATAAGGATCAAACATTTAATGTGATCAGCAGGCAGCTCTACCTCCCACGCTGTCCTGCAATTATAACGTTCAGTTTACTTTTTCTATTTAAAAATAATTGTATTGTTCAAACAAAAATAAAAACATTCAGGAAATGTCTAAATTTGGCTTGCAGACTCAGATTTTGAATGCCTGGTCACAGCTTCTGGATTATGTGTAATGGAAATGGAAATGTCACTGCTCTTAGGGCATTAAAACAGTTCTATCATCTCCTTCCTATCTAACATCTCCTTCCTAAGGAATGACGTGGATGAAATACCAGCAGGCAACGTGTGTCACGTGTATTACCTATGTGTGTCAGAAGGCTGTTCCCTGATCAGAAGGAGCAACTGCTCTGAGGTTGTAGGTATGCACACACTATTTATTAATGGCAGTACGGAGCTCAGAGACTCCCAACAAGCAAGTAGGGACAACACTGAGATGGCCTGGCTGCCCAAGATTAGCACTTACCTTTTGAGTGTCCAGTGGATGGTCCTCCATCAGACTCTGCACATCCCACCCAAGTGCCTGCAGCTCCCTTGCCCTGCTGCTGTTGTGGTGCCACACACAGCCACAACTAATCTTGTTCCCTGGAGAGTGAAGTCTTCCTCAGCACATGCTTATTCTTTCTAGGACTCTAATCTGCAAGTCCCCAAAGAGAAAATTTCAGGTGTGTATTGAAACAGTTTGTGAGGACATCTAAACTGTGTCAGTCTTTCTCCAGAAGTCATAGGTCATAGCACAATTATAGCAATAAGGCTGTAAGTTAAAGTGAAGCCAGAGAAAGAAACGTCCAGGAGTTTTGAGACATTTAGATTTTCTTTGAGAAGCATTTAAAAATATTCTCCATGAAAGTATCACAGTACTGCCTACAGATATGCCCCAACATGTTAGTCCAAATCAGTAATTGCAAGGCAAAGTTCCTTCCTACATTTCCCCTCAATGAAACAAAAAAACATGAACATAGGCATTCACCCTAGCTGAAGAATCTGCAAAATCTTACTTTGTGACCAGACATGCAGGTGGTTCAATTTAATTCTCACTAGTTCTTCCCACAAAGCTAAAATAATTCCCTGAAGGAAGAAGTGCTTGAGTCAGCTCCATAGAGAACAGAAGTTTATCCTATTCACTAACTGGGATGAATCTTCTATTGAGATGCTAAGTGTTGTTTCATTGCTTTCCATACAGCCTTTCCATAGGATCTAAAGAACTTTTTATGCCATATTTGTATTCATTGTGAGATTTATGCCCCTGGCTCTCCAGCTGTTTCCTTGCTTACATCCTGAGGCAAGAGCTGCTGAACTTGGGGAGCAGAACGATTGAATTATTGACAGGGACAGGCAATTTTAGAGTGTGTACACCTCAGAACTGGCAATCCAGATGTTCCAGGTGAAGGGACAAATCTCAAGAGCAGAAGTAATAACCAGCACAGACTGAGAGAACACAGAGAAGTTGAAAGGGATCTTTTAAGTCTGAAAGGGCAAGAAATTGGCATAATGGACAGACTGAAATGTCAGTAGATAGCAGTAAAGAGTACTGAGTGTAACATGGTTCTGGATGCTAGTTAGTGAAGAAAGAAGGAAATTAGTCAAGAACAGGTGAATTAAAAGGCTACAGATATAAAGTCTGGAAGCATGGAATAGCAGAGACAGACAGTAAAAAATAAATGTACAAGAGTCACTTTTTAGAATATAAGCTGATTTCTAATAGCTCTTGATTATTAGAAGATGTTTGTAGCAGTTGAGGAATTCAGTCATATAAGGAGAAGTTTGTTCAGCCTGATTATTAAGAAAGAAATTACATAAGTCCTGCCTTAAAATAAAGTGTTAAGAATGAAAATAATTCCTTTATGTGCAATAAATAATGGTATATGGGCAACAACAACAAAGAAAACCCCACCCTAAACACAGGTTGTTTTCTTTTCCTGTCTGCAGCTTGAATTTGCTCCTGAAACACTCAAAACTATGTGCCATTCAACTAAATTTCCTTGATCTAGAGACAATAGGAGATAAGAGAAAACAATTAGATGATGCTTCTAATCCTGCTCCTCCTCTCTGGTCCTGTACTATGGTCAAAATAAGTAAAAGCCTCTGGCTGAGCAATGGCAGATCATCTTGAAAAGAAAGATCAGCTTTCCCAAGCTGTGTGTTCATTGGATCTGGAGATCTGCACTTGAAGAGGAAAGAAGGCAGGCAACTTTTGATGGCAATGAAAGGTCACACTGTTTGCTGCATGTGGCAAATCTACTGGAGGCCTTTCTTACCTGCAGCACACTTTCTACTACAAGACTATGGTCCTAATGGGAAAGGTACTGTTGAGTCATCTGCAAGTCTCCCAAAAGATTTTATTGCTGTTACAGATTATTTGAAATTTCATTCTATCCTTATCAGTACCCTTAGCATTAAAAAATAGTTTTGTTTAATTGTTTTTGTCTTTTTTTAAAAAATAAGCAATATTCTACTATCCAAAATTTCCCTAAAATTATTTTCATCAATTCTGTTTATGGAAGATGCATAAATATCAGAGTAGCATACTTGTTGGTACCACTGGTGTCCTCTGGAAAACAGAAACTGGCCATTTCAGCAAGGCCATAAATATACTTTAAGGGATCAAATCTAAGAACTCCATAATTCAGAGGAGACAGGCATTTCTAATAGCCATCTTCTCAATGAAAACACTGGGCTTAGATGAGAATTTTAAAAATGTGATTAAAATATTTCTCTTAATTTAAACATTTTCTGTAGCTCCTTCTTCCATGCAGCCTTCCAGGTCACCCTGGTATTTGTGCACATGTGGAACTGGCCTAGCATAGACATCAACAAGGAGGAATTTATCTTTACTGGGATGACAGTAGCTGCTCTATGCCCCTCAACCCCAAACTGCTATGTGTACTAGGAATCCAAATTAGGACTTAGTTGGCTTTCAGTCCTCTGAGAGAGATATGAGTTTTTAAGAGCACACAATATCCCATTCCCCTCTCACCCCTAGGTACCCAAATTTCCCCAATCAAGTGCTTTGAGTGCCTGTTACTCATGCTTGAAACTACATCCTGCTAACTAGGTCACAACCAGCTCTCAGCAGGACGTGTTGTCTGCCAGAGATCTCAGAGGAGCTTGGTCCAGAAGACACACTGAGAGTATGCTTCTCATTTTCTAAAATAGCTGAACTCATCAGAAAACACTAAACACAAATGAACTGTCATTCCAAAACACAGCCAGCAAAGGAGACTGGTCAGACATAAGGTTTGGGGTTATTTCACCCCCCTGCCCTCACCAAAACTCTTGTCATTTTATCAATTTTTCTTTCATAAAATAAAGGAGGTGGCTCAGGTTCAGCCAGGATGTGATACACCTAGGTTCATCCAATGTGAAGCTGAAGGAATTCAGACCCACCACAAAAATCTGCCCCAATTGCCAGTTTTGAAGATATTCAAAGGCAGAAACAGTCTCCACTGTTACCATTGACACTATGCTGTTTTGCAAAAAAACCTAGCCAAAACCCCATCAAACAATTAAAAAGAAATTAGCCAGGGAGACAGCAGAGCATCCACCATTACAATGTTCACTGAGGAGCAGGAACACCTTGATTTCTGCCTTTTTTTTGCTAAGTGCTAAAGAGTGTGGGAGCCACAGTATTTAATCTTTGTAATATTGAATAAAAGCAAGAAAGTACATCCACCATCTCATTTTACAAAGCGTGTTCTAGTCCATAATGTGTTTTTTTTTTTTTAAGGAATGACTCAGGGTCCTAAATCTAGGTGAGGGCCATGGCTGCAGATCTCAGTCATTCTGCAGTCCAGTCTGGGTTTCTCCATCCTGGGAAGGGACAAGGTCAAAGAATTCTCTTGGTCACCCATCCTTCCCTCCTAGCTGTGCAGCCTTTTATGCCAGTCTAAGGCAGAACTGCTGCCCCTCTTTCCCTGCCATACATAAGCGACTGCCGTGAATCAATTTGGAGAGTTAATCCTTCTGACAGCTAATCACTGCTTCTACAGAGTTAGTTTTCTGCCACAGAATCTCCTTGATTTCTGTCACCACATGGTAGAAACACATCAACCAGAAAGCAGGAGTAAAAGGACTGATGGCTTGAACTTAATTTGACCAAAGTTTCCAAGGAACCTCGTGCTTGGGGTGCTGCTTTTTGGAATTCCTTCTGAGGTGTCTTATAGTGTCAAGGTATTGCAGATGCCCAGGTGCTTTACAAAAGGCTGTTCTCTTCCATGACAGAGAAAAAAATACAGATCCAACAAAAAACCTACAAACAGACACATGCACACACACACTCCCCTCCAAACCCCACAAAAACCACTCTAAAAGCAAATGGCTCATAGCTTCTCTGCACCCAGAGCTGTCTGGTCTGAGGGGGAGCAGCTTTGAGAAACCCAGAACTCTGCACAGTGAACACTAGAAGCAGGAGGAGCATCACACTGTCTTTCTTATTTCCTCACTTTGGTAAAAGTGCGCAAGTAAATTGATTTTTTTTCTCATGCTCTATTTATTGGGTTCCAGTTATAACTTGCACAGTTGTGCTTGTGTTTAATATTTTTTATCTTACGAAAAATATGATCATATGGAATAGGACTAGCTTATAATAAATATCTGAATCAAAAGCTAAAAAAAGTGATCAACTTGCCAAATGTTGTTCAAATAAATACAAAAGTGTAATTAGGGTGTACATTAAAACCAACACAGTCTAGGTGCCTACATGGAATAAAGACTAAACCTACAGTAAATGTTGCTTAGAACAGACAGCCTGCCAAGTTCTCTTCAAAGAGCTGGACATCCTAAAAGGTGTTTATCCTTGCATAGAAGTTTGGCAGCTCTGAAGTTATCGTAAACCTGTTATCCCATAGCTTCTTTCACTTTTCTGTTTACTAGTTATACAATAGTCTGGTCTCCTTAAACTTCACCTGGGTGAAAATACTCACCAAACCTGGATGCAGGGTGAACTAAAGGCAGACTTTTTCTAAGCATTTCATCTAATACAGCTTTTGGTCAGGGCAAAGATGAACTTTTCTGGGAGTTGTGTCAGACAATTTTGAAATTGTGGCTTTCTGTAAAAAATAAAAAAAAAAAAACAAAAAAAAACCCACCTTTTTTTTTTTTTTAATCAGTCTTTCAAGTGCCATGAGAACATCAAACATGGAAATCATTTCCATAAGAAACTCCACTTAATGTTTCTGCATAATCTGTCAGTCCCTGGTTCCAGAGACCTGTAGAAGAGAAAAGAGAATGTTCCCCTAGTCCATGAAAATATCAGTATGGCAAATGTCATATGTGGGAGATAAAAGCTGTTGTTTACAAGCGTTTCTAGGACTGAAACAAATAATGTACATCAGTTTTGGTAATTCCAGACAGGGCTTCCTTAATAGAGACAGGTACCGCCCACACAGCAGCTTAGAGAAATGCTAATAGTAAATTTTTACAAGTTAAAGTTTTTCTCTTTCCATTTACATTTCTTTTGTATCTGTCATTATCATGTTGTCCAAGTGCCTCAGAATCTTAACTTCTGCTCCAGTCCAAGCTCAACTTTTTGACAATCTAATAAAAAAGAAAAACTCCTTTCTCTTCATCATCAGTCACTGATTCTTCCACCTAGTTTTAGAGAGCAAGGCTCATGATGAGCAGAAAAGGTATTTACACCTACATCTCTTTCATCCCCTGTTAGCTTTGTATCTGCTAACAGCTGCATCCCCTTTGGTGCAACCTACACACAAGGGAGAAGTCTGGAGCCACTAACTTCAAACCTGGAAAGATTTTTAAATCATATATATGTTTCATGAAGTGGAAGAATTAAGTTTTATGAGAATACCTGAATTACATGATTTTACAACCTCTAGTGTCCAACTCCTATTGAAAGAAGTCCTTACTAAAAGAAAATAAGCAACAATTCAGTTAGGTTTCTTAAATTCTAGGTACTGGATCATCTTTCCTCTCCAGATTCTTGACTATCTCTGATCAATGTGCTACGGGCACAAGTGGAGCTTCCTTTGTTAGCTATCTGTTAAAGTTGTGAATGCTTATGTTCTTAGGGGAATCTGAACACTTGGTCTTAGAATGCCTCTGGCTTGTCTACTGAGACACTGGCAGATGTGAAGGGTTGCAAAAACCGAGGAAATGTTTACATCTCCATAACCAGATTTTCTATTGGATTAGTTGGATTTCTTTTTCCTTGAAGTAATGTCTTGCTTATACACTGATAGATTTTAGGATATGGGAGAGCAGTGAAGATGAACACTGAAAGACAAATCAAATAAAGAACTGTGTGATCCTTTAGGGGAACATAACAGCAGGGAACATTGCTAAAACCAAAGTGCAATAAGAGGGAGGGTTTTTTAATGCTAAATTAAACTTTATTTGTAAGGATTGCACCAGGAGCTCAGAACTTATTTCTTCAGTTAAAAAGCATGCGAGCATCTTTATGTGAGTCTAAGAAACAGACTGACCAATTTTTTAAAGGTTCTCATGAAAGTCACACAAATGGACAGAAATGGGAATAAACTAAATGGGGAAGCAGTATTTCTATCCATTGCTACAATAAATTTTCCATCAATAACTTTGGTGGGAAAGGACACACCATTAAAAGAGAAAGAGTGATAAAAGCATATCACTAGACCACTAAGTTTGCCTTGCACTTTGTTGTAAAAGCTAGGGATCATCAGTCTGAGTGTTCTGAAAGCTACTCCATTCATCAGGACTCAAAAAAGCAGTTCCTACATTTTGTTATGAGTCAAGCCAGAAAAATGTTTTTAATGGGCTTTCGGGCTTGATTTTGGAATTATCACAGTGTCACTTACGGTAAAACTAGAAGAAATAATAGCATCTGTCTTGAATATAGCCATCTCAGCCCCATTACACCACAGCAATGTCATTAGAAGCAAACTGGTTTTCCTGTCTTCTCTGCCTATTAAATTATCTTCCAAAGTGATAGCATTCTTACCAGGAAAATTTGCCAAGCACGTCTAAAGAATGAATAACTGTTTACATATTACTTCAATTTCTCCATCTATTGCAGTTTCTTATTTCCTTTCATTTATGTCTTGAACATCACATCTAAAAAGTAATTTGTTGCCCCCGTTTGAGAAAAAAAAAGCCCTCGATATCAGAAGGAAACTAGAGTTCAGCTTGCATCTAGGTTAGTAATTAGATAGTTGGGAGATTATGGATTAGCAACTACAAATTTAAAGAAATTTATTTTTTCAAGAAACTGTGGTATATGAAGTATGTTGATGGACTTGGGGCTGGAGTTTTGGTGTTAATGTTTATTTTAAATACCATCCTTCAACCTTTCCCAAAGGAAGCTTATTGAAGTAACCCTTGTAAACTGCAAGTGTGCCCACAGGGTACACAGCTTCACTTCAGCTTTCACTGAAGAAAATGTTCAAGTGTGCAATGGTGTAGACCATTTAGCATGGGATGGAAAACTCTGAATCTCTTTCATATGATTTTGGGGACCAAATGTGACATGATGCTGAAGAACAAAGTATTGTTCTCTTGAACTGAGTATTGTTCTCTGCAGCTAATGCTTCATAAACTTGCTTGAACTAATGGACTTTGATAGGTAAACTACCAGATAGGCATAGCTTCAGCAGGACACCAGACTGAGATTATTCCTGAAATCTGAGGTCAGTCTGTTGTAACTACATGGCTGCTGAACCTCACTGACTCAAATCAGTTTCCTGACATGGTAATATATAAACCGCCTTTCTTTTTGCCAAATGGCTGTGAGCTGCTCACTAGAGCCTCACAGTAGTTATCTCCATGACTGAAGCATCAGCACTCACAAGGGAGGACAGAGAGCAGAGAAAGGGACCTGGAAAAGCTGAGACAGCTGGCAGAACTGCTTTTATAAAGTAAAACACTGGGAGCACCTGCAAATCCCTGCATCATGGCAAATGTCATTCTCTTGAGCAAGAGCTGGGGGTCTGCACTGGCCCAGGAGTAATCCTGACTCATTTAGGAGATGTGGTGTATCCAAGTTATTACTTGGCTTCTGGTAGAAGTAATCACTTTGCTTCTGCTTGTTCTATAGCAGTTTGATATCTCATTATCAACCTTCTTGACTGTCAAGAAAATAAGTCAAAAATCTGAGTTCTATACCATTCCCTCATTCTTTGTACAAGTAAAAAAATGCAAGTAAAAAATCCATTCCATTTTAAGAACTTTGTCCCTCATTCCCCTGACCATAAAAAGAGAAGAAAGGAGGGCAAAAAACCCACTAAAATTTTAATTGTATCCAATATAAAATATATTCAATTCTATCTGGGGATATTTGGGCATTCAAGAAAACCATATGTTCTGAATACTTTCCTGGTGATTTCCTGTAAAACTCTGCAAAATATCCTACCGAAACCTTATGCACTTGCTTTTATGCTTAGCTGGACAGTTACAGGAAACCAAAACTCCACCTCCTTCTAGAGTTATTTGGGAACCTGATGCAAATCTCGTGTGTTTGGAATCAGATGGAAATTCTGTGCAAATGCATAAAGCTTTTTTCTGACCAAATTTGTCTTTGCAATGGCTAAGATGGAGTTAAATCAGAAATACATCGGGACAGCTTTATCGGGTCACTGGTTGAAATGATTATTCTTTGATCTACACTACAGCTGCTCTTTAAATTATGTTTCTTCTCCAACAGCTCATGTAAAGCTTTTGCTTACTGTTGACTTTCTCATTTTAATGGTGCCTAATAATTTCTAGATGTATTTATGATTCAGCAGCATTAGAAAACAGCCATGCAAATAACAGATACCTGCCTTGTAAAAGTTAATACCAGGTAATTTCATAATCTTTGAACCAGAACTTTTCAGACACCAGTCACTTTGTATCACTCAGCTTTGCACCTCTGATCCATTCAGTTGTCCAGAGAAGAAAGCTTTCACCCAGTTCAAGTGCTGAGGTGCAATCAGGATGAAATATCTTGTCATAACATGCAGTAAATGTGATTCGATTGTTGTCACTCCATTGCTTTATGCATGAAGAAGAGTAATTTTTGTTATCACAAGATTTCTTTTTGCACAGGTTTACCATAAACATCAGATATTATAACTGTTATAATAGATCAGATATTATATTCTTATAATGTTGTATTTCTCTGCATACTTCTTGACTGTTTGACACTACCTGACTGTGTGAAGCTCTAGCTTTTCCTCTCCATTATACCCAGTGTCCTATTCCTTCAGTTCAATCATCTACTTGTCTACTGGTGCACTCAAAAGGAATTGAGCTAATTAGCAGAGGTAGCCTAGATGTCTGAAAGAGAAGAGATTACACTGTCAAAAATTTCTAAATATTGTCTTTTTTTCTTTCTTATTGTGAGATGCTCAGAATAACCAATTTACTTCTAGCTGCCATTATTTGCCTTTTTATGTCCTATTGCCATTCAAGTATAATTGTTTTCTTAAGTGGGAAAGTCTTGGTAACCTAAAAACCTTTCATTTGTATTCATTCTAAGCTAAATACTGAGCTTGCTATGGGGGAACACTTTTCTCCTGTAAAATAGCCAGGTATACCCAACTGAATCAGTAGCAATCAGTTATTAGAGACAAAATTATTGTATTTATTTATATAATAAAAAGCAAGCAGATATGGTTTGGTTACAAGAAGAATTCTCAATGTATACAGTGAGTATTAGTTTGGCTTTTTTCTTAACCAAGAATTGATGAATTCTATAGCTTGAGCTCTGTTTTCTCCTGTGAGTTGTTCACCTATTTTCAGCTGTATTGCAGCTGTTTTCACTATTCATGTGGAAGCACTCACATTTTTTTTTAGCACAACTGCTTGAAAACACAATATATTGGATTCCAGAGAAGGGAACTTTTAAATCTAGAAAAGTAGTGGTTTATAGGCAAGTAGGAAATGGTTATTAGCATAAACATTTTGTTTTCTACTTTTCACTTGCTGGCATCTCTAGGAATGTGTTGACACAGAGTCGTGAACAATTCCAGCCTCGAGCCAGAAAGATTTGGCCTGTCCCATGAGCATATTAATATTTTCAAAACTGTTTCTGCTCTGAATAGTGAAAAAAAGTCTTAAATAAACACCCTTCATACATGGTTAAATGCGAGGATTTGCCTGGACTTATTAAAACAAGTTGTTGTTATTCCTTTATTTTAATTCATAATACAAATTAATTAATTTTGAACCAAAGATTTCTTTAAATTAAAAACTCTTCATTGATACAAAACAAAACTAACTTAACCATTTCAGTGAGATGTTTTGGCAACTTCCAAACTTGCTATAAAAGATTTATTTTAAGACAGCATCTGTAAAAACAATTGTTTCAGCAGTCAGTTTTGATTTTGGCAATTGTAGTTTTTTTCCAATAAATATTTAATTGAAAAATTCCTGACCATACCTCTACTAGATTGGTATGGCAGTTGGCTAGAAGTTGGCACTGTGCAAAATAAATATGTTATTTGTATAACCCAAGGAAGAAAAGAAAGCTGGGGAGTGAGGGCATAAAAATTAAGGTGATGTTATCTCAGGCAACTTCTTTCCCAGAAAAATCTCAGAGTGAGCAGAAAGCTTTACTGATTTTGTTTGCTGTGACTGCAAGGGGAAGCAGCATGGCCAAACTGGGATTGCTTAATGTCCTACCTATTTCCCTGTCCTGGAAAGCATCTGCTCACCTCTGCAGGACGTAGTATATCAACATGCACAGTGCCAGTGGTTAAAACTTGAAATTTCACAGGAGACTGGTGTCATCAGTATCTCGTTTCGATGGAAAGAAGATTAAAGTCTAGATTTTCCTTTATTCCATGGAATAGCCTTTGTGATAGTGATACCCAGCAAAAAGTTTATGTTCTGCTAATTGCAGGGCTACAGAAAACTCTGTACATGAACAGAGTTGCAGAGCTTTCTGTTCCTCTTGAAATACCTTAATAGAATAATTACCTTGTGAATTAAAAATTACCCCTGCTTATAAAGCATCCCCCCATTTTTAGGCTGAATTTTCAAGCAAAAAATGGGGATGTTCTTTGCTGCCGTTGCACTTCCCACCAGATTTATTACTGCTGCCTAAGCAGAGGCGTTGGTAAGGTGCACTGCCACAGACAGCAGCGATACTTGCAGCAGGAGCTGCACCTGTGGAGGTGGAAAAAGTGCAATCATAAGAACAGTATCAAAAGAGTTGGGTACATGTAGGATGAGTTGGAATTCCTGCATTCCTAGGAAGAGGAAATGAAATGCTGGAGGGGTTTCAAACCTTTTTATTCCAACAAATCAAATCCTCTTTTTTTTTCTTCATTGTTCTTCTAGAGTACAGCAGGAGAATAGTGATTACCATCTCCCTGTGCAATTCCATCTTTCTAACCACAGACATTTGGGGGGCAGATATAATTAATCTTTTTCTTGTGCACTTGAGAATGTCTTGGGATATTCTCCAAGTCTCATCTTCAGCAGACACCTTTGTTTCCCAGGGGGAATTTATTCACTGCCACAAATCACTCATTTTGAACATCCAAATCGATATGTTTCAAGAGAGTTTGAATAAATTATGCTGGGAATCTCTGGTGAATAATTCTTCATCTAAAAGAAAACAAACTCTCCTTGAGAAGGTGTGCAGCATTTGTAATTCCAGAGGAGAACTGAAATACCAGACACTTGGATACATGGTTCACTACAGCAGCTACTCTTCAGTGCGAAATTTAGGCAACAATAAAACAAAAAGATAGAAGATACTCAGGGTTTTAGTGTAATGGCAGAGGTTGTTCTTTCAACCATAACAGCAAAAGTAGTTTCATTTGCATAGGCCTGGCTGACATTAAAGCCCTGGATGTACCAAGAGTACAACAGATCACTTTCTCAGCCTCAATAGGTAATGAAACAAAGTCTGCAGTCTTGAGCTGCTGAATGAGAAGTAGGTAGAGACAGAGATGGAATCATTAGAAGTGCCAAAGTGGCTGGCATTCCTGATTAGTGCAAGAACACCAGGCTCACCACACCTCTGAAAAAGGAAGAACACCCACAGTAGACTCAACAGAGTAGTTGCATTTACCACTAAACAAGAAGATCAGAATTTGGCCTTTTGTCACTAAAATGTCAATTCATCAATACAAATAATAGTTCCAATACAGGCAATTAAAATAATGAGTGATGACAATAGGAAAGGACCCACTCCAGTACAATTACTCTTCTGGATTAATTTGAATTTGAAAAGAACACAAAGCTTATAGAAGTGAAAATGGACTTTCTGAGCATCTTTTCTGGCTTTATAACATAAATTAACTTGCACAAAAATTAGAATTTCAATCCAACAGTAATCTCCCTTACTTAAATATTTGTCTTGATTTCAGATGATTAAATAACTCTGCAAAACTTCTGACCTTTAATTATAACAATTCCAGTCAAAATATTTCAGGCATTACTTGCAGAATAGCACCTTTCTATTGCACCAAGAGCCTCTTTCCCTGTGTTTCCTATGAGGCATTTCCAGTAATGGGACTTCAGTGATACATTGGGGGATTTGGGCAGTGAGGGAATAGCGGTACATCAGGGGAGATAAATCAGGCAAATGCTCCCAGCATCCAGGAAACTGACGAATCATGTCATCAGTGGCAGAAGCATTCTGATGTTGAACTGAGCAAATCTGAGAGGAGGCAGGGAGAGGGGAGAATTCCCCCAACCAGAAACTCAGAACATAACTAGCAAAATCTTTCCACCACTACTATACTGCTGGAAACCTTTAGTGTTGCAAAAATCCTGTGTTCCAGTAGTCACAGAGAAACTTTGATTTCTCCTTTGCAAAAAAACATTACATGTTTTTCAGTAATTTTCAGCAAGACACAACTGTTGGCTTCTGCAGAATCTTTTGTAATTTTTGAACTATGTAACTCAAATATATCTCAAAAAGTTTGCCTAATATCTGCTTTGAACAGCAATGCTTGAGTCTTTTTTTCAGGAAAATTGTGCAGTCATAGTTGTGAATATTATTGAGTAATTCACAAGTGTTTCTGGAAAGAGCAGGTTATTTTGAAGTTTAAGGATAAATAAATCACAAGTAAGATACCTGGTGAGTTCACAAGAACCTGAGCAAGAGGGTCCAGCAACATCATCTGAATAATTTTTCGTAAGCCATTTTTTTGGTTCAGCTGAATTAGCTTTCCTGTCAGAGCACATGTTATTAATGGAGTGCACAACTTCCAGGTTCTCATCATTTTCATTAACTAGATTCAGATTATCTGTAATGATTAATCAACTTGAAAAGAGCTGCCTGCAACATACCTGTAACCACTTCCTGCGTGTGATTCAAAGCACTGTCTTGACATGGGAGGGAAGGGTGGCAGATGTATTTACATAAAAATAGGAAAAAAAGTCTCCCTCATGTTGTCAGGCTCCTGCAGTAAGAACTGCTTGTGGAGTTGTCTCAGCCCATTTGGGGGACCTTATTCCTGCAGTTCTCTCTATGGAACAGCATCCTGTGAGCTGGAAGCAGGGACTGAGCCACGTCTTGTGTTTGGAGGAGGGAGGACACGAAGCAACCTCACAAGGGATGTTGACCTCAGCCAGGCACCAGTCCAGAGGTGACAAAGGGAAAGAAAGGAGCAGGTCATCCTCCCCTGAGAGCTGCAAGTATGGAAATGGGAAAGGCCAATAGGGGAGTCAGTGCTATTTGGAAAGGAAGGTGGGCAGGAGCATTATGTTTCCAAAAATAGATGGTACCAAAGAATCTGTTGGGTTTTGTTATTTTTAACAACTCATGTAGAGGTGGCTAATGATCTATGGTATGCTCAAACTAGGAGCAATGCACAAAAATGAGCCCCAGAAACAATAAATTTTATAACAAGATATTACATGCAAGTAAAAATGGAGTTAAGGACTGGTCTAGATTTCAAAGGTAATTTGGGGAAGGTGAATTTAGATATAAAATCCCACTAGGACTGCAATTTGAGACAAATTCCTTGGCTTATTGAAAGATCCATAACTGACTCTTATCAATATGTTTAATAGCTAAAGGAAGGGCCTCTGCCTGAAGTTTTGAATGATAAACAGAACTTTGACTTATGAACACAATTCTACTTCCAAATGCATTTTATGTCCTCATTTTTCACAATGTCAAAGTCCACCATGGGCAGCGCCCACAGAGTAAGTATGCCTGGCCGGTGTGGTCAAACCAGAGGAGCTGTGTTGGATTTTGCCCTGTGCTGGATTTGCCCTCCGCAAATTTTAGGAAATGCAATGAGCAGAAGAATGCTTCGTTACAGGCCAAGACAATCCTGAAATAAAAGATGAATGGGTTGTTAACTGCAGATATATGGAGTGCTCAGTTATCCAGCATTGAATGCTGATGCAGAGTTAGTGCCGACAGAGAGAAAAGCAGCCAATAGAAACAAGTAACCAGAAACAGAATTCTCCAGGTGACTTTTCCCCTGCAAGAGGACAGCTAGATAAAAAACAGAGGAAGTAACTAAAACCTCCAGTACTGCTGGGGGAAGTATTCCTCTTAGGGCTTGTATCTGTTATATCTTGTCTGTGAGCTGTTCTCTCTTCAGAAGAGGCTTCAGATGGCCTCCAGAGGAGGGTATTCCAGAGACCTCTGTACCCACATGCTCTGTGGGTGTCATGTGTGCCTGCCGTATCTCATTTGTTTCACATCTGGGAGCTCCTCTCTACAGCACAGGGCAAATCTTCTCCATCAGCTGTCTCCAAGCATAACTAAGAAGTTCCACTGGGATTTTTTGGTCTATAATGTGGAATGAAGCCACTCCAAGAGATGTGCATTAGAACTGGCAAGGACTGGCAGAGTGGCATTAGGCATTCTGACCTGTGTCAAATGTGCTGGGAAGAAATACTGAGTTTTTCCGTTTCAGTTGTACATTCACTGAATGTACTAAAACTTTGCAAGAAGCATGAGTCAAATATAAAACGTAACAGGGAAGAACAGTTTTGTTTGAGAGCTGTTGAAACAAAGCAGTGATCTCTTTATTGAGAAATATTGTGTTTAATGTCCCTTTCTGAAGCCTCTATTCTTACTTTTCATTGCACTTAGTTGCACACCATTGAGATATCAACCAGGAAAGATATAAAGTAGAGCTCCAAGGCTGCACAGTTGTGTTAAATATTCATCTTTTGTCTCAAAGTATAAGGATTTATTTAGCTATAGCAAATGCAATGTTTTTTGCTTTGTGAAAAACTACAGTATCAGGGGAATCTCTGTTCCACATCATGAAACCTTAGAAACCACTACTATGAAACAAACTTATGTCTAATACTTAAAACACAGACAGCTTTGCAGTAAATAAAATTAATTTCATGCAGTTTTCTGTGATTTATATATTTTTGGGGTTCTTTTTCTAAACTTTTTTATACCTAAGGTTTTTAGAGTATCTTCAGAAATGTCACCTCCTTCAGAGTGAGAGACTCAACTTCGCTTTGCCTCAAATTAGAGAATTTTTTAAAGGGCTGATTCAGTACAGAAAGTACTACAATAATATAGATGTTTTTGAAGGTCCTATCATACAGAACATGTTGTATTTTTTATAAGAGGAAAGATATGTCTTGGTCCATAACAAGCCCTGCTCACTACAGTGCCCTAATTTCCAGTTTGCTCACTCAACAAAAGCTTCATTATTCTTTTATTGTAAAGGGGTTTAGAAGAAAATATACTAGAAATTGCTATGGTAGAGATTTTAAAGCAACTGCTTCCATATTGCATGTAAATATAGAACATACCCTACGTTTTGACTCAAAGGAATCAGCTGAAGCAAGTTAAAACAGAACATAAGAATTTTGACCTGAAATTCAGGCTAGATAAGGCGGCCCTTCAGATGGAAATCTTTAAATTTTGATGTCTTATGTGACTAAAAAAAAAAAAAGTCTAAAGAGACATTTTTCTAATTTTTGCTGTTTTTAAAAAGAGACTTAGTTTCCAAAATTAAGCTCCCTCAGCCAGCTGCAAAGCTTGGAAGCTACACCCATATTTTCTAGTTTTATTGCACAGCTTGTTTCTTCTCCCCAAAGCACACGATGAAACTGCACATTGACAGGACTGAATCTAGCCTAAATACTCCTGACACAGGGAAATAAAACCACAGAGGGGTCTAAACTCTCTGCTAAACTCAATGTAGCTGCCCTAGAAAGTGAGCACTGTTCTCCTTCCACACCCTTTTCCAGCAATAGTCTTCCTTCTTTGCCTCAATGACTGAAGGAAGATCCTGGATCATGGTTGTGGCTGGAAAAACCAGAAATGTATTATCTGCTGGTGAGCTATCAAGAGCTCAAAGCTCTTCACCATTCATCTCGTTTCTGACTTTTCATGTTGGTTTCCCAACAGATGGTCCTTGCTGTGTCTGCCTTTCTCTCTCCACTAATTTCTTGTATGTCATTCAGTTTCAGTCAAATGGCAACTCACACTTTCAAAGACAATCTCAAAGGCAGAAGATTAAGCAAAGTTCCTGGGAAAAAAATGAAACAACCAAGAAAGGAGAGAGGTCCTACTAAATTTTTTTGGAGAGAATCACAACTGAGTATCTGGGAGAGGGCGAATTGTGGAGAAGGTGGAGTTGCAGATGGGCTGGATCTGTGATGCCATGGTTCTTTTTAATCCACTTAATGCTGTGCTTAAAGTGCATTTAGTCAACAGGCTTCCCAGAGCTCCTCTTTCACAGTTACTTTAAATTAAAACATTACCTTGTCCTCTTATCATTGTAGACATATTTTTTCTAAAATTCAGCAAAATCCTCCTAGCTAAGTATGTTTCACTGGCTAGGGACTATATTTCTCTTTCTGCAAAGCTCTGGTTTTTGGGTTTTTTTTGTTCTTTACATTATGAAATATTGAATAAAAGGATGCCTCTGAGCTTCCCTTGTGGAATCTGTCATCTGTGTAGCAGTAAACAAGGACATCAGCCTGTTACAGCCAGTGAGCAGAGCTTCCATGGGAGGAGGGATGCTGGACCAGACATTCACATTAAGCTCCACTCAGTCACAGTGTTTCAAGAGGTCTCATCTGCTGATCTTCAAAAATCTATCTTTTAAGTTAAGTCAATTCACTTGATCTCATTGCTTGTTCTGGTGGAAGAGCTACTTTATTGCCTTGCTGTGCAGTAACATAGGTGGTGGTTACAGTCTGTGCTAATGTTCAGCATAACACAGAGGGCTTTAATATATGCATATGACTATAGAAGTGAAACTTTCATAAAACATTTACATGTTTCCAGAGATTTCAAAGGTTTTAAGTTTTCACAGCATGTCTTCAGTCCCTTGTGGTTTAGAAGGTTGTTTTTTTTTTTTTGTTTTGTTTTGTTTTGTTTTGTTTTGTTTTTTTCTTTTCTTTTTTTTGTTTTTGTTTTTTTGTTTGGTTTGGTTTTTGTTTTTTTTTTACATTGGTATAACAAAAGGATTATGAAAAATCATCAACTTCATATTATGGGAGAGTAGTTTTTAGTTCCATCCTTTAAAAAAAAACAAAACAAACTTGTTAAAAGTAGACCTTTATGTAAGACTCTTTTGTAATTCACTTTTAAGTGGTATCCAAAAGGTTTTCTGTGTTTGGATGTATTGCGCTCTTTTCTGATTGTCAAATAATTTGCAATTCTTTTTTTCTTCTTAAGCTTTGAAAAAATGCAGTAGCACCACGGCCTTCCCTAGGCACATATTCGTTCATGTAAACATCATAGAAAGAAAAAGGGGAACAAATTAAAATCTGGAATATCACTTACTATTGTTGTTTGTCCTCCAAAGTAAAATATCCTTTCTGAGAAGGAAAAATTATGGATTCTTTCTATCAAAATTTTTATTTAGCATTTGTAGAAATTATAGAAACAATAGCTCACATGCTTCATAGAGTAAAAAAATGAGTGAAAAAAGGAATAGAAACTCCTATATTTTGTTTTAATATTAAGTTTCCTGTACAGCAATGACTGTCAGATTCTGCAGGAAGACATAGTTTTTCTTTTCTGTTGGTGAATATGAAAATACATGCACAGCTTGCTGCAAAAAATTTGTTTACTCGTATGGTTGGAATTTTTTATTTTCAAACAGACACATTAAAAAATGACCATGAGAAGAGAAGAAATAATTGGTTTTCTTTCTCTGAAACTCCATACATCCCCTGCAAAACACATGATAAATAGTTTTCCACAGTAGGTTCCGAGCATCTCAAACTCTCTTGCTCAGTGTGGTGCTTTGGAAGTTTCTGTGAACTGAGAGATACCACTCAGACTGTTGGGTATTTTGTGTATAATTTAGACTTTATGTCTTTTTGCTTCACATTTGCACCATACCGCTATAGGGGAGGGAGACTGTACTACAAGTGTTCACCGGTGAGTAGCTCTGAAGAAACCTATTCTTCCAGGCAAGCTAACAAACAAGACACTAGTGAGGATTCAGGCAGCTGAGGCAGATGCTCAAGTGATGAGGTACACAAAGGAGGCTGCAGCTTTCTGCACAGGAATTCTCCCAGCAAGAGAAGGGATAAAATGAGGACAAGAGAAAGGAAACTTGCTTTCTCTCACTGAAAAGACAGTAAGTTCTTGAATGCTCTTATAATGCCAATGGGATTTAACCTGGAAGTCTGATTTTTTTTTTTCTCCACAAATCTGTTTTTATTTTCTGTGCTGCCTGATGAGTTGTAGTGAGTTGTAGCGAGTCTTGCTGCAGAAGCATTAGACACACATCTGCCTGCTATATTGCTCTGTAGGTTATCAGTTCCACAGCAGAGCTGGAAGACACCTTAGCCAGGTGGAGAATGTGCCCTCAGAAGGGGGAAGGAGGCCATGGAAAAGGAACTGAGCTAGGACACTGGTACAAATCAGGAGGAGGCAGATGGTTCCATGAAAGCCTGTCACTCTGCTATTGCCTGAGTGCATCCTGTACCACTGCCCTGGGTTGTTGCAGGTGGGCACAAACCAAAGCTTGAAGAGCACAGTGGGGTTTTTTTTGGGGTTTTGGTTTTTTTTTCTGCTGTCAGAGAATCTTAGATGCAAACAGCTTCAGGGCCTAGACGAGTGGCTTCCACCACAGAGACATGTTAGGCTTGGGACATGGCTCATCTTTTCCATGAGATCGAGGTAGAATTTTTGTATATTTGACCACATAAATGTTGTTGCTGAAATGCTCACTTTGTTAACATAGAAATATAGTTCAAGACACACAGTAGCTGGAAGCTATGTGCCTGTTCTTCTATATGTTAAAAAAGCCTCCCATTAAAAGTTTGGCTTTTTAAGCCATATAGTTTGTGCTGTCTCCACTCTAATTTCTTGCTCCAAAACAGTTCTAACCCAAGATTTAGTCAGGTAAATTCATAGGTTTTGTCTTCCATCCTTATTTTTCCATTGTCTTCCCATTTTCCCACTCTAGTTAGCTGCCCTTTTTATTTCATGCCAGTTTTTCCTAGTAACTTGCAGAATAGCAGAAAGAGATAAAAGAGCCCTTGATAGCTCCTCCCAGTGACTGTCCTGTGCTGGTGGCTGTGATCAGTCTCCCAGCTCTCTGCACTGGTGAAGCCCCAGCCATGTCTCAAAACCTTCTGTGACACAGAGCCTTCCAAAGGGAGAGCACCAATCAGAGTTTGTAGCAAAACCCTGAGGAAGGAGGTGTCCACAGCACTCACTCCGACACATCCATACATCCGTGAATTCTTCTGCTGCTAAAGAAAAGGGCCACATTCTTTTTATAAGTGGGAAACCCTCACATGTAATAGACCATGAAGGATGTGATGCTTAGTATCAGCAGATGGAAAAATGAGTGTTGCTATATGCAACATGCAGGTAAATAAAGCAGCATTAAACACAGAACAAGCAAATATGGTGAAAGATTCAGACAGTAGAAATACAGGCTATCAGACAAAAAAAAAAAGACCTTCTCTAAGCATAGTAACAATAGCTAGTTCTAATAGCGTGTGCCAGCATGGGGGAAAAGAGCACATCCTTTGCACAGAGTAGAACTAGTCTCCTCTCACTTCCTCACACCAGCAAGCATCAGCACTGTCTATAAAAGCACAAGTACCAGGAGTTGCTATGAGTTTAACAGAAGTAGTATAGCTTATGGGAGAGAAGTGGAGATTCATTACAGGCAGGTATGCACCAGTCTGGACACTCTCTGCCAAGTGCAAATATTTCTTTAGTTCTGTGGTCATGAGGTTCATGGAAACTGTCGTGAGCAGAACATAACACCTAGACAAGCTCTGCCCCTGCTTTTCATGTTGGAAGCGGCCTATCTGAAGGTAGTGCTTGCATTCACCTTCTCCCATGGTTCCAAGCCATCAGAAAGACTTTAAGGCTGTTTCTACTTCATGCCACCTTCTGCTCTTCTCCCTCTGTTATACCATATTAGCCAAATAACTTCTCTATACTCTACTAATCTCCTAATTTTATTTATAATCATTATTGTATTTTTTCTTTTTTTCTTTTGAGAGTGGCTGAGGAAAGGAGGGCTGGAACACACAGAGATCATGTCAGAAGATATCTCAGAAGTCAGCCAGTGTAACTAAAACCAGCATGACTACCAAATATCGAGTTATTTCAAAAAGCCTATAGTCAGGAAGCTTTTTTGAAGTTCCTTCTATTCAAATCTGAGACTTTCATTTTGAAAAGGAAATTGAAAAAATAAAGAGCCTTTGAAGTAGAGGATGCAAGTCTTCATCTTACAGTGAAAACGTGGGTTCTGTCATTTCAGAGACTAGAACCATGTCCAGTATGGTTTCTGAAAAGCTCTTCTCACACTAAAACAATTTTCCTAATCTTTTCCCTTGTCTTTCAGTCCTTAGTAGCATGTGAACCATGAAAATTTATGTGCACTTATTTGATTGAAAACTGCCATTTCTGCAGATCCGAATTTTCCAGAATGGTATTATCTGCAGAAAAAGTAGTTCACCAACAATAAACCTTGTTTCGCACTTGGATCGCACCTGCAAATCTGTTTAGCCTATGTTGGCTACAAATTCTTGTGCTATGCCTATGACTTTTTTCTTGCATTTCTGCTGAAATTTGTAAAGAATCTTTGCAGTTCACATAACCCCCAAAATGACAGCTGGCTTTTTATACAGAGAAAAGGCTTTGAACACAGGAAAACTTATTTAGAAATTATAATCCTAATGCATAAAATAAAGCTCTCTGAGTTCTCAAGTGTCTTCTTAGTGTCCTCTTTATGAGGAATGTCAGGGACTTTAACAAAACACTTCTTTTCAGCAATATGTCAAGGTCTGTATTTCCCTACTATAAAAAAATTATCTTCTCAGCTTTCTAAAGTGTACTGGCTTCAGTAAGTGAGTGGAAGCCATGCTAGCTATAATGAATAGATATATAGATGTCATGTTAACAGGATTCTTAGATGCTTTTGAAGCACACATGAATAAAAACAATACACTTAAAAATAAATAAAAGGTTTCCTGATGAGTTTTACCATTTGCTTTTTATAAAATGTTCCTGAAGACTGCAAAGTGCTCTTAATCATAATTTTAATGCAGCTTCTTAAAAACCTCATGCAGTCATCTCAAACTTTTCAATAATTCATTACTGTCAGGTTTAATGTTTTGTTACTGAACAGTAATGTCTGATTCTGAGGCACAAATGCATATCTACTTCATGATGTGAAGATTTAAACAAGGCCTCTTTGGGATACCAAGTTGACCATAACATAATAAAAAGAAATCTCAGACATCTTTTATGAGTACAGAAGGTATCTGGTAAAGTCATAAAAAGAGTATTACTGTGTAAAAGACAAGAATTTCATAGTGTTCAGCCAAATTGTACAGTTTCAATTTAAACGAATATTTGCGTAAGAGTGTTCTACCCTAAATAAAACATTTAATGTCCGTTTAATGAACACTTTCTTACAGTTTTCCACTAGATTTTATTCCTATGATATCAAAAGTTCAAGATAGCTCAGTTGCACTTTTTTCTGGTAGATTTCTTCTTCTCTGTTACTTCGTATTAATTTATTTGTGAAGTACTGAATGACTTTCAGCATTTAGTAAAAAAAAAAGAGAATGTACCCATATCGAAGTTTCTCTTGTGCTGAGTGAGTAGTGTGAATGCCACTGCTGTAGGATGGCCTTAAGTGGTCAGCAGCACTCAAAAGTGTTCTTGGTTCTGCTGTCTTGATTTTGCTGCTCACTCAGCATTGCAAGGAATGTATGGAAATCTTTGTAGTTCAGAGACATCTGGTAAAATCTTGTGGTCTGTCTTCATTTACCTTGTGGTGCCTTTAAAACACTCCTCCAAATGAATGAAGACAGCACAAATAAAAAATCGATGTTGAGTTAGGGCTGTCTTTGCATTGCATGTGCAGCACATGCATCAGTGATATTATTTAACTGGCAGCTGTATCCGGACTTTGTTGCATGCCTCTGTTACTCCAGAATGTCTGTTCTTAAGGAACCCTCTGGATTTAAAACAGATAGTATATCACACTGGATTTAAAACAAATACCACATCACAGATCATTAGATGTGTCACATTGCAGAATTTTCTGAGGGTTTTTGCCTAGTGTTTCAAGTACAAAAGTGCATTAAAATTGACTGACTACTGAAAAAAAACCCTAACTATTTGGAAAAAAAGGAAAAAAAAGGCAGCAGTATTTCAGGGTTATCTTTGTCACTCTTCTGCAGACTATTTTAGGAAACTAAAACCCAAGCAGCCAATCAAAATCTCATAAAAGTCATCCAATTATCCCCAAACAACTCATTAAATAAATTCAAGAAAGTGTTAGTGTAACCCTGCTCTAATAAACGTTGAGGTTTTCCAAATATATGGAATATATTCTAAAATGGTAGTTTGAAGTCTTGAGTCCACAGTATACAAAGCTTTCTTCAGCGTACATTTTGGTTCTTACAGTGAAGCCTGGATGGGGTCTTGAATAGATATTGTCTACCTTAAAACTTAAGTTTTAAAGGTTTTCAAAATCCCTAAACTTAAAAACAATCCTTGTTAGGAATCAAGTGAATGCCAGTAAAGACAGTGAAAACAACTATGGTTAAGAGATTGATAGAGTCACATCTGGGTCTGAAATAAGCTGGTATAAGGTACGAATTAGTATAAACCACACAGTTGAGGTTTTGGCCCTTTATTTTCAAAGTCGAAAGAAGTAAAGCAATGTGGAAGACCTGATATGATAGGTCACAAAAGAAGTAATATTTTAAGGGCTAAGTTTCTTGGCTTCAGAGTAATTCAGTCTCTATATCCTTCAGTCATTGACTGCACCTTTCTTTTACAAGGTGATCTTTCTTGTCCATTGCAAAGTTTGAAAAAGGACAGATTGCTCTAGCTGATTCTGCACAAATTCTGTCCTGAAATTTTAGTCATTATGTGTCCTACATGCAACAAAAGACAAAATGCCACTTCCTTGCTGTATAAAATGGTGTGTGTTTATCCTCAGCCCTATATGATCTCTCTTTCAAAATAGCCATTAGATAATGGTTCCAGAAGATGGGATAGAAACTCTTCTCAATCTCCTGTAGAGTTTCAAGATTTTTCTCTGATTTCATAGTGCAGGAGCTTCTCCAGGGAATGCCTTCACTATGCTAAGAGGGAGACAGGAATTATAGGGGGATCATGTGCAAGGGGAGGCTCCAAAACAACCAAAGAGGGCCAAATGGGACAGTGCTGAAAGTTCAGAAAATTGCAGTACTATAATGACAGGCTTTTGAGTACAGGGGAAACAAAAAGAAAAAAAATCTTCCTCATCAAATTAAATGATAGAAATTATGTAGCCTGTGTTTTTTTGCCATGGGCAATACCTTGGGAATCTGAGGAAAACACTTTAAAGCCTATCTAAAACTTAGCACAACTCTTAGAGGAGGTGGAGAGTCAGGGAAGTGCAACAACTCAGAAATTGCCTTCTTTTCATTTTCTAGAGGTACTCTGTGGAATTTGAAGGGAATGTAGTCTGTATTCAATAGGGCTTCCCAGGTATAAATGTAATAAACCAAATAATTCTTCCATCAGTTATTTCCTTTGAACAGTCTTCCCAAGACAGTGCTCTGTGCACAAGGGGATTTCTGTAATAGTTACTCCTGGGAACCCAGTGGAATAAGTTATCTAAACACAGAGATCCTTGTGCCATTGGTTCTGGAACTAATAGTAAACCTTACTCCAGATTTCTAGGGTATTTTTTTAGGATTCATGATCTTCCAGCACTGCAAGATTGAAGATACACACAGGCTTGCACAGACTTTCTTGCTCTGCAGCTTATAACAGCCACCTGTCTCATAACTGGTATAATAAACAGTTGCTGTATGTTTGGCTTCCTTTCCTCAGCTACAGAGCAGGGTGAGCAGATGTTCTGCAAAATGAAGTCCTCCGTGATTATAGGATTGCTCAAAGGGCCATAACCCAACCCCAAAAGAGTGAGTCAGTCAAGCAAGTTCGAATATTATTCCTATTTTCTATCAGTACAAACGGAAATCATAACACAGTTAGTAAACCATGCCACAAAATGGAGGCAAAGAACCAGACACAAAAGTAGCTGAAGAAATTGATACCTGTGACGTGATGGTCTGAGAGATCATACGTAGTGTATCTATGAGAAAAACTGTGCCGTTGGATAAAAAGCCCACATTAACCATCTGGTACTTCTGCCAAGCTGGAGGGTCTCAGGAGGAGATAAAATAGTGAAAAAGGAAAAAAGGCAAACTGAGATCTTGGAGACACTGTTTGTATTTCTACTATTGTACAAGTTTGTACTCTTTGTACTATTATTCCAGAAGGTTTACGCAGAATCGATTCATAACATTCATAGTCCTTCACAATTATGCACTAACCTTCACACTTCAGAAAAATTGTTCATCTCATCACAGTGACTTGCTGAATTGAAGATTCTAAATTTTTCTATGCCTTGGACCAAGGCACCAAATATAAACCCTCTGTCAACTCAGTCTCTAAATGCAGCCAAGAATGAAGATATTCCTGCTTCTGCATCCTAAATAATCTAATGGAATCAATTACTGTTTTGCGAAGATGACATCTGGTATTTGCAAATAAAACATGAAACGTTAAATCCAACCAACATAAGCATGAAACTAAAGTTTCCACCCATCCGACTACGTCCTCAGTAATTGTAATAGTTTTGCATCACAGGGTGGGTTTCTCATATTTCTTATAGACTTCAGCTTAAAGCTCTCTGAGAGAAAGTAACACAAACAGAAGAACAAGGCTGATGATGCCATAGGTTAAGCCAGTGAACACTTTGTGTATTCACTGAGAACACTGTCCCATTTCTTGTAGTTTCAGCCTCATGCTTTTATTGAGCAGAGCGTCAGTTATGCCAAGCAAAATCACTTTCTTTGCAGCATGAGAGACAGCAAGGTTTAGAAGGAACACCAGTGTCAGCTGTGGGAAGGAGAGAATCTGAAATTGATTAAATACAACTTTTTCCCACTGTGTCAGTAAGAACTTTCCCCATTATATTTGGAAGCTAAGGATAGTCTCAGTATATAATATCTGTGTTTACAATCCATTTCATAATATATCCCATTGCAGCACTTTGCTGGCATTGAAATTAATGCTTTATTGTGCTACAGCCAAAATCTCCTTGGATGTACATACAGGATTTGGGGATGTTGCTCGTTCTTTCTTGCTTTCTTAGGAAAAGAATTCTTTACTGTGAGAGTGGTGAGGCACTGCAGAAGGTTGCCAAGGAAGTTGTGGGTGCCCCATCCCTGGCAGTGTTCAAAGCCATGTTGGATGGGGTATTGAGCAACCTGGTATGCTGGAAGGTGTCCCTGTTCATGGCAGGGAGATTGGAACCAGATGATCTTTCAGGTGCCTTCCAACCCAGGCCATTCTATGATTCTGACTCTATGATTCCTTTCTTTCTTTCATCTGTTTTTGTTTGTTTGTTTGTTTGTTTGGGGGGTTTTTTGTTAGTTTTGTTTGTTTGTTTTTGTTTGGTTTTTTTTTTTTTTTCCCAAATACTTCCTAAATAGATAAATATAACTTAACCTGCAATCAAGGACTTCCCTCTTCCTTCACCAAATAATGAATGGCCAGAAAGGGGATGGGTTATGTGAGTTATGTGCCTTACCACACTCCAGAGCTGCAAGAACATAGCAAAACAAGCAGCTCTGCTCTAAAGATTGGCTAAACTGGCTCTGAGCAAACTTGGAGGAAGCAATTTCTCCTGAAATGATCTACAATGGAGGGCCATATTTCCTCACAATTCTGTGTCCTGCCAGACTTGCAAACCTCTGAAACAGTTTGCCATAGTAGCTCATACTGATCAATGAATGCTGGAGACTTTTCAGTGGTTGAGGTTGCTGGGCAGGATTAAAGGCATGAACCTTTCCTGTGAAACCCCACTTCTGACTGTCCCTCTCTGCCATATTCTTTGTGTTGGGAACTGCATTTGCAGATTTTACCTTTCTGCAACTGCATAATTCTCACCGATTTGACCATCACTTACTGACAGTGTGAGCAAGATTGGAAGAAAGTGGTCTCCACATTCTCCTTTCCTGCCTGATGTTCAGTTTTCTCCCTTGCTCTGTCCATGTGATCACATCTTCCTGAGGTAAATGAGAAAGTCACTCAAAGAAAGTTAAACCTATTCTTTTTCTTTTCCCTCTAGATTAAATTTCAGTCATGCCTATTATTTTATCATTACCTGTACAAATGCTGCTGCCAACACAGAGAAGGGGGACAGCTCAGGCAAAGGAATGAGTGACTGTGAACTGTGCAGGAGAAAAGGGAGAGGGATATTTATTTTAGTGGCAGCAGCATCTTTTGGTGTGGTAAAGTTTCTGTGAAACTACAGCAAAGTCACCAACTGTCATCATTATGTCTGAATGGATAACCTTCATCCTGTCCCCTTTATTTATAGCACCACATATTCTAGCCATAGTACATTTTTTATATATAGCTAAAATGGTGAATTTTTTTTTTTTTTACTTCAGGTACACAGATGGAATGAATGAGATTACAGCCTAAATATGGGTAATTTAGTGGTTAATGAAATTAATAAATTTTGTTGGTTTAGGGTTTTTTGTACAAATATTTCTAGAATCACTATCTTAAAAGAAACAAATGTTCCATTTGAAAATATCTGGCTTTAATTCCTTTAACCATAGTCTTTGCACTTGCTGAAAAAAATACCAATTCACAGCATGACACAGCTATCTATGAAATAATTTAACTGCATCATGCACAGTCAGCAGAAGTTCTGCACTGTAATTTGGAGAAAGAGACTTTATACTATTGCTTACTGAGCTACATATTATGCTTCAACAATTTTCCTTCCTTCCTATCTATTTAAAAGTATGGGCAGTTATCCAGTTACACCAGAGCATCCCTATTTAACACCAGAGGTTTGCATTTGACATGGAAAAAAAAAAAGGTGTGGGTTTTGTTTGCACGTCATTTTAATTTCCAAGAGCAGCTATAAACTATAAGTAATATCAATAGCATAAGCAGGTGCACCTACCAGTGATACATAAATGGTTCTTCAATGTTTGATTTGACAAAACACTTCAGAAATTACTTGATTCTACCAAGTGACAGTATGTATGGAAAAGGTAGCTATGCAAGAAGCCAAAATAACCACCAACATCGAGTTTTAGAGCATGAGTTTGAGTTCTGAAGCTTAGTACCCTTGCTGTGTGTGGTTGTGTGTAAGCTGTCTAGAAGGACGCTATTTCAGAATAAAAACCTCGGGAGTTTTAGCAGCCATGTAAATGAAAACTCTCATAACTGCTGCTTGAGTGCATGTAGAAGAAATGTCTTTTGTTTGTCTGTGCATGGTGTACCCAGGTGGCAAATCAATCAGATTTTGCCTTTCCCCAGCACTCCTGGCTGTAGCAGAATTCCTTGGGAGTGTGGAGAACAGTGCATGCTGCTCACCAGGCCATCTCTACCCACTTCTGTTCTAAACCAAGCTCCTCCCCATAGTAATCTGTTAGTACTTTTTCAAAGGCAAAACTACTAAATTTTACTCTAATTTATATGCTTCTACTAGCCATTACTCTGGGAAATGTATAGTTGTTGTACAAAGATATGAACCATTAGAAGGACCTTGACATCTAAACTTTCCTAAATAATGTAACTTACCAGTAAATGTTTAACTTCTTTTGAAAACTAGAAGTTTTCAAAAGTAAGTACACTACTTCCAGCTGCATATTTTAAGTCACTCAGAGGAAAAAATATTGGCCTAATAAAACTGGCAGTGAGAAAAAAATCTGTGACCAAAAAATAGTCTCAAAGGTGGAAAAGTATTTTATAAATACATATTTATTATTCGTTTTATTTATCAAGAATAACTCTTAATTAGCAAGCCTCTCAGTTATGACATATAAAAATCCCAGCCCTTACCAGATAGCTGCCCTTGATATAATATCACTTATATCAATTTAATTGGTCCAGTATAGAGTAAAGAAGTCAAAAACTAAAGAAAAAATCAGTTTCCAACTCACGTTTAAGGTGAATAACTATCCTGCTGTATCTTTTGCTGTATATTTAGTACAAGGGAAACAGCTGTGGTAGTCCTATGTTAAGGAACAATGTAGTCTCTCCCAGGTGTTACAAAAGCTGTTTCCTGTTAAAAGCACTGATCATAAACACCTATTTGAGTCTGGCCAAAGGAGTAAGAATGTTTGTGATTCAGCAGCACAGGAGCGTAAGCATGTCACCGAGATGTGGTCTTCTGGAAACTGCTTTTAACAGAATGGCACTATTTCTTGGCTGACTCAGTTGATGGTCATGTGCTTTTGTTGCCACGAGCTGTGAGAATTAGTTACATCAGACATTGCTGTAGAAATGTGAATGTAATTTATGACGGTCTGTAGTAATTCTGTACATCTCTTATGTCTGTGTTCTTATAGCCACTTGGGCACTGAAGTAGCTGAAATGAGAAAGAGGCAGCAGTCACAAAATGAAGGAACATCAGCTGTGTCTCAAGCACCTGGAAACCAAAGGCCCAACAACACATGTTGCTTTTGTTGGTGCTGTTGCTGCAGCTGTTCATGGTATGTCCTGTAGTATATTTGCTTCCATATCCACCACAGGTAAACAATGAGAATGGAAAGCACTGGGAACTTGTTAACTTCTGGGAGAGGAGGCACAATTTAACTTTTCACTTAAAAATTTGATTTAAATATTCCCTGATTTGATTGGGCATCTTGTGATGGGGCAAAAGAAAGAATAGCAAATTCAAGCTATATTTAGCCTACTTGAGCCATAACAAAATGGGGAAATTTCAGTTGTATAACTTGTATTTGTGAGTGAGAGACTCAATAATGAATATTTTATAGCTTACATTCAAAAGATTTTTTTTCTGTTTGTACTTTTGATAGTGCAGTTCTCTGCATTCAGGAGAATAGAAGGGAGATGGTCATAAATGTGGTGTCCTATTATATTACTAATATAAATTCTGTAAATCTGAAAACATCAGCCTTAAATTCCACTTTATCTTTTAAATTGAGTGGCATAATTTTATCTTTTAAATAGAGGGGCTGCTTGTCCCTTCCTCAACAAAGAGTTCACTTGTAAAGTCAAAGATTTAAGGTCAGTTTCAGAAACAGCTTTAAATTCTTAGTGTCTTGTGATGCATCAGATCTTTATTTCTTATTTTTATGATCAGGGTATTGAAATATAAGGTAAATGACATGCAGTACTGTTCAGAGCCTGTGCATCAGCTTTTTTGGAATGACCATTCCTCTGTGTATCCGTGTTGTTTTTTACTTAAATCAGCCATCTGGCCCCAGTCTAAAATCTATTTGCTTCAGTATATTTAAAAATACATGCCAGCATATATGAACTAGGTACCAAATGGGACAGGATTTTTTCCAAGATACTGCCACATCCTGAAGGCAGTAGCAGGGTGCCTTGGCTGTTACTTCCAGTTTCACCTGAAGGCAGAGTATATTTGGAGCAAGGATGAGCCAGAGCTCGTTTTACCAAGTTACTTTGCAATATGTTCAATCCATATAGAGAAATAGGTGGAAGTGTATTAAACAGGAAGTAAAGAGAGGATGTTCTATCACTTTTGTCTCTGCTCTGGGGCAAGGGCGCAATATCACCTATACGGTTACAGGCCAGGGATTAACTTCCCTCAGTGTCCTGTTGAAGGAAGCGACTTTTATCAGATACCACAAGATGAGGACAAATCAATCACCTCCTCAAACTACCCACAGTAAAACACCTCACAACTACTGTCAATCTACAATTTAAGGACTTCCTGGCCTAGAGTTCCTTTCTGTGTGGTTTATAGACCTTGGTGGAATTTTCTTTCCTTAATTTGTCAAACCATTTTCTGAAGTGACTTCCTGAACCTATCTAAACTTTTGGCATTCAGCGTTTCCTCTAGCAATAAATTCTACAATGGGCCTGTGCACTCCCTTTTATTTGTGTTAACCTACTAGAAACTAATTTCGTTTGATGCTTGCTTGTTCGTATGGGAAGAACAGTGGCTAATTGTTCCCAGGACGGTCAAGATTTTACAGAGCTCTCTCACATCTCCCTTCAGCTGTTTTTTCTTCCACAGTCTTCTCTATCTTAATCTCTGTGATACAGAAACTGACACAGACCATGATTTATCCTTATCTGTCCTATTTACTCACCTCCCTTGTGTCTCTCTATGTACCTTTCCTATTCTACTATTTCCTGTCTGAGATGTGTGACTAGATCTGCTTTTGTGGTTGAAACATGGGTGCACCATGTTCTGTGTTTGCTCTTGAGTTTTGTTACTAATTCCTAGCACTCTGCTTATTTTTTAACAACCCCAGAGATGATGTTTTTCATGGAACTGTCCACCCTGAATACAACATCTCTTACCTGAATGAGAATAAAGCCCATCACTGTGCATGTACAGCTAGGGTTGGCTTTTGCCTTGCATACTAGAATATGAATAATATTCATATAATATCAATAGTATTCATATAATATAAATAGTATTCAATAAAGTACCAGTCCAATTTATAAAACTTATTGACAACTGATTTTTTTTTTTCAGCATACTGCAACTCAAGAAATCTTAAATTTGACAATTTTACTCTATTTTAAAGCTCTTGTGACCCTTGCAGAGCCTGCTGTCCTTAGAAGGCATACATTATATATGTAAAAAGCTTATGCATATTAAACCTAAATTAGAGTAATTATTGATTTAAAACATAGGATGTAACTTCAGCTGCTCTAGTAATCAGTTTTTACTGTCTTTCAGGGTTTTTCAGGGCTTGAAGTTGGGATTTTTTTAAATTTTTTTTTTGCAAAGTAGATTAGACAGAGCATGGAGAAATCCTGTTAGCTAGTTTTCAAGATTAAGCCAAATAAGTGATCAAAGAAATAGTTACATCACTCATGTCTGCTAAAATTAAAAAGACAGAAAAGGTGATATAATAAGTATTTTCCAGCTTTAACTTCTATGATTCTGTAGTGGAAACTCCATTAGAGAAAAGATGGGACAAAACTTTGAAAAATGCAGTATGAAATGTTTCAGAATCTCAGTTAAAATTAAGTAACTGATTGTGATGCCAAATTTGTTTTGTAAATCAGAATTATCCAGGAAGAATACAGGTGACTGTTCTTGCCTCAGTTGTCTACACTAAAAAATTACAATAATAATAATTTTTAAAATGTAAGTAGCGTTATTATTTTCTCATAAATTGGGGATTCTAGCTCATTAATTCTCTAGGGTAATTCTGTAATTCTCTGTAATAGAAAATCCTAATCAACAATTGTAACAGGTTCTCTAGACCTAATTACATGCTTTTCCTAGTTCCACAGGTTTTTGTATTTGAGTAATATGAATTTTTCAAGAGATACCTGTCTGGAAATGTTGCTGGATTCATTAATGGGGAAGGCGATGTTCTATCAAGATTAGAATTTTCTTCAGTTTTTCCATCTGTGTGTCTACCTGATGATAGGCTTTTACATCACTAGCTGCTTATTGCCTCAACTTCTTCACCATTCACAGAAATGGGAGGAGTATGTGCAGATTTTAGTAAAAATATTCCCTTTTTACTGTTCGAAGAGTTAGTTCAATAGTTCCTATATCCAAATAAATCAGTAGAATTCTGAAGATATCTTTTGTGGATCATGTGGTTCTTATTTTCTTCTGTTGTACTCCATGTTAAAATCAGAATAGACATTAAGTCTTCTATTTGCACAACAGCATAGGCAAATATTCACACCTTTCTTTGGGGAAATAGTATCTTGCCAAACAGACACTTGTTAAGAGCAAATAATTAGAGAAATTATTCAGTACGTCTTATTAAAAAACTTTTTTGTTGTTGTTTTTCTCTAATATATCTTTCTTAAAGATTACTATTTGGAGGACTTCTCTGTTGTTATGGGGTAATCCTTGTAGGTGACTCAGCCCCAAGCAGATGCTTACTCATTCCTCACCAGCAGAATGGAAAAGAGAATCAGAAAAGTGAAAGCAACAAACCTCTTTTATTGAGATAATGAGTTTAATTGATAAAGCAAAGCTGTGTCCACAAGTAAACCAAAACAAAATTTCATTCACAGCTTCCCGTAAGTTCAGCCATGTCCTGGAAAGCCATGGTCCATCACATTGTTACAGTGACTTGACAGATGGTACAACTCTCAAACTCAATCCTTCCTTCCACAGCTTTTATTGCTGATCACAGTGTCACACGATATGGAATATCTCTTTGGTCATTGTGGTCAGCTGTCCCAGCTGTGTTCCCTCACATCTTCTTATGCACCCCCAGGCAGCCCACTGGCAAGGCAATGTGAGAAACAGAGAAATCCTTGATGCGGTGCAGTGACTGCTTAGCAGAACCTATAACATTAATGCATTATCAACACTGATTTGGTCAAAAATCCAAAACATGGTGCCGTAAGGACTCCTATGAAGAAAATTAGCTCCATCCCAGCCAGACTCAGTACATTTATTGGCACTGATAATTCTCTGGACAGTAAATTTCTCCGTTTACAGGGACAAAGCAAGACCAATATATTACCAAGGTTTGCTCAGATTGAAAAAGAATGGAGATTAAAAGAACTATTAAGATGGCTATTTTATTTTAATAGGTATGCTCATGAGATTGCCCAACTAGTTTAAGCTCTGAACTTGTTTCTGAGTACAAGTAGTGAAGGAAACACTAGTCCCCTTCAGTGGAAAAAAATAGTGTTCTGAAGTTCCCAACAGGAAATGCTTGTCCTCTTACAGCAGAAGCAGATAATACGTCCTTGTGAAGACCTTCCGTAGACCTTCCTCTCTTCACAGACCAGACATAGACCTTAGGTACTCATTTCAGGAAGACTGTCTAATTGAAGTAGCTAACAGACAAGTACCAGCCGTGTACCTATGGTCCTGGACTGAATCATCCCATGTCTTAAGCTTCTGCCAAGCTTCATTTCAATAGAGGACAGAAGTATGTGCTTCCTTACCATGTGTAATTTCAATGACTTGGATAGCCTGAGATTTGCAAAATTTGCAGTAAGTCTTCTAACAGATTTAATTAATGACAGTCTGTAATTTCCTCAATTACACTTTCTCCAGAGAGTTGCCTATTTAGTAGTTAGAGCTTGGACTTTATAGTTTTGAGCTCAATTTGGCAAGGTTAGAGGAGTAAGCCTGCTATTTCACCTCCCCAACCTTATTTAGCAATCCATTACTCCAGCTTCCTGAGCAGACATGAAACTAGTTGTTCTCTTGCAAACCTTTGTAAATTGCATTCTTAAAAAAAAACTCTTCAGGCACTAGCACAGTGGGGTTGGCTTTTCTGCCAATTTTATTTTGCTTCCTCCTTTGTCTCCTACCCAGAGCAGGAGTCATATCTTTTTATGCCCTCTTCCTTTCACAAGGTGCTCAGTGAATTTGAAAACTGTGGGAGACTCCAATGCCTGATAATCTGTCTCCTTTTACCGTACACAGAAGGCTTAGAAGGGATCTGACATCTACCCTGCACGAGACCTTAGCAGTATGGCAGTCTGGGGGACATGAAAAGGCTTCCAGGGGATAAGTGAAGATGATCGCTTAGCTTCACTTGTAGCTCGATTGAAGTGAGTGAGCTGAAAGGCCTTTACCCAAAAGTGTAACCACTGAAACTGCTGAAGACTTGTGGAAGAGAGTTTCCCACACACAAGAGATTCCAGGGTAGATAGGGTAATTGCCATCTTGGCAGTAAACAAGAGTTGCTCTTGGCAAAAAACCTCTCTCCTCAGTTCTTATAACTTGTCTATGACTGATGTGAGTTACTCTGAGACTTCTTCCTGATGACATTGCTACACAAATATTTTTCTTTATTAAAGGGAACATTTTCCTTGCAAGAGTTTCACAGTTTACTTGGGCCTACAAGAAAATATTTCTGTCATTTGTGCCATGAATATGAAATGGCAAACACAGTTCTAAGAACAATTTTAAATTGCATTAGATTTGTTCTCTATGGGATTCAGTGTAATCCTCCTAACGTACAGTGTGCTCTAAATGAGAAAAAAAAAAACAATAAAAAAACCACTTTTTTTTCCTTCACTTCCCACCTCTCTCTTGTAGTTTAAAAAGAATAACATTTTCCTGGCAAATTCAACGTTAGTTTGCTATCAAAAAATTATGTCAAGGCTTTGCATGAGTCTATAGAAGATATTTCCTAGGGGCTACAGCCATGGCTGCTTTATTTTATTTAACTGTGGTAGAAAGTTTGAATGACAGAGAAGCAAAGAAACGATGGAAACAAAAAAAATTTCATGCAATCAATTATAGCCACATTTTCATAAGCATATTGAAAACAAAACCCATATCCTTCTTCCCATGCCTGTCTGCAGCAGAACTTTTAGACCAGGAGCAGACTAGAGGTGGACTAGTACAAAAAAGTCACCCAGGCTCCAGGATTTTGTTAAAGCTACTGGCAAGAAAAGAAAATTTTTATCTTTGAAATGAAAGCACTGGTTTTGAAAAATGCATTTTGGCTTTTAGTTTTGTTTTTTTAAATTCTCCTTTTCCTCCCTAAATGCATAGGACAAGATGTCTGAAATAGATGTACTCAATTCTGTTTTACCTTCTGAAAACATCACATCTGTGAAAAAACAAATATGGAAAAGTGCATCAGGAATGTTTTTACTCTAGTGCTGAATACAGACGCACAGGCCACTGTACTCTGTTTTACTGAAATAGAAGGTGATATTTTTAAAAATATTTAATGGGAAAAGATGTTCCAATCTGAGCCTGTTTATACTTTGAAATATCACAGAACACTCTTACATTTTTACCATTTGCTGTTGCAGAGGTCAAAGATGAAAACATTCCATCTCTTCCCTGGAGAGTATTTTATTCTGAGGGAGAGAAGGCTTAGGAACTCGTGCTTTGTGCAACGACATGGGACATTATCATCTGATATCAGAGTGCAATGGCCAGCACTGATGCTTTCTTAGGAAAGTAGCACCAGTTCTTTGATGGGTAGTATTGAAAGCTGGATAAAATCCATTATCTGGCTTGTCATACAAGCTACTAAACATGATATTCATGAAAATCAGTCTTAAATCACCTTGTCTTTAAATCCACATATCCTCAGTGCTGAGCCCATGAGAGAAAGCTGACAGACATTCCTGTTGTCAATGGAATGCACCACGGGGTGAGTGTGGACTGAGGATTTAAGTGTTTACTCCTCAGAAATGGGCCTCTCAAGGTTCCCTTAGATACTTAAAATAAAAGAATTAAATTCTCAGCATTTGGAAAAATAATCAGAATATGCACTAAAAATAAATAGCTTGTCAAATTGGTTTTTTTCATACTTCTCTAAGTTAACAGTGCTTATTAAATACTATGCAAGTAGAGCATTTCTTTTTGCTTTAAAACAAAAGAAAGGGATGATCTCTAAACTGAAAAAATAATCAGAGCAGGGAAACTTGTCTTCCTAATAAGTATGAAATTTAATAATCTCTTTCTCCTTTACAGTTAAGACAAGGGAAGGGATTTTGCTGGAAATTTATGGATGTTTAGGTCCTCAGGGCAGGCTGGAGACAGGTGGCTCTGTGCATGCTTGTTTACACAAGTCTCCTAGGGCAACACAGCCTGACTTGCCAACCTCTGGTCTTGCACCCTTCTGTGACACTGGGCCAGATTTTCAATGTTAGCCTAATAATTCCTGGAAGTCTGCACTTTCCTTGAGCCAGACCACAAATTTACCTCACATGTGATTCAATACACAGCTTATCCCAAACCTCCAGAGCTGGCAAGTAAAGGCAACTTTGGCCACTTCTTGCACCTCCCTGTGAAGCAGATGTGAAATGCTGCCTTTTCAAAAGAGGGGGGCACATTTCTTTGCCACAAGATGTAAAGGTAGGTGGTAGGCTCACAGATATGCTAACTGCTCCTAACTACTAGTCTATCATTTTTCCTGCACCTGTTCTGGAGAGTAAGATGTGAATGCAGGAAAACAAGATGTTACTGGCAAACCAAAAGGACTTTAGAAATAACATTTACAGAAAAGAAAAATTTAATGTAAAAACAAAGGAAAACTAAAGGAAACTAAAGAAAGCTTAAAGTTAGCATATTGAATCTCATGAACCTGCCTTGGTCACTATAAAGCTCTCTTCTGAATTAATCAAATGCATCTCACCTCCCCTCATCATAAAACAGCTAAGAAATCCCTTAATCCAAGCTAATGCACTACCTTTTGTCTTCATTTCTTCTTCTCAGCCTCCTGCCACCTACTTCCAAATTCCTGTGGGAGCACAAGCTCTTGTGCAGCCTTGGAGTAGGGGCAAGGACAGTGAGCCACCAGCTCCCACAGCAGAAGGGGGTTTCCACAGGAAATTTGCCAAGAAGTAGATTTGATTCAGGCCATTGCTTTCTGGGACATGTAAAGTAAATTAAAATCATGTCCTTCTCTGGGAGAAAGGTGTAAGCTTTACACACTGCATTTATTTTGGCAAGTGGTGCTAAGGGGTAATCACTAAGACGCTGCCAGTCTACCATGAAATCATGGTGGAAGCACAAAGATACACAAGACACTACATAGATGTTCAGCATATATAAATAATTCTAAATTAGTTTCCAGCCAAGAACCCTGATTTGAAAAAACTTTTAACACTGTAAACTAAGTCCATGAAAACTGATAAATGGTTCTATTTTCAAAGCTATGAGGAAAACTTGTTTCTCCCCATAATAAAATAATAAAAATAGAAGGCTAATGTGAAGAGTGGAGCAACAGCTTCTTCTGCAGCTGGTCTGTTAACTTTCATCACAAGCCAGTGGTAGAATCCTCGTTAACATCAAAACCAGCCCTAGGCTCTCTGTGCCAAGCTTTCCTAGTATCAGGAGTTTATTTTTAATAATTTAAACTTCAAAAGTTCGTTTCATTTTGAGGAACAGATGGAGGCTCATGTGTTTACCGATATTTTTCCCCATCTGTGATAACACAAGCAGGTTAGAGAATGAGTAGATTGTAAACATAATAGATTAGCGAATTTTAAATAAATCTTTCTGAAGAGTCACAAATGAAATACAGATTCCTTTGTGTTTAGTGTTACTAAGATACAAACCCCTGATCAGTCTAACTGCAGAAAATAGTCCTATTTCAAGCAAACATTTCTGTAAAGAAAATTACAGTGAAATAAAAGCAGAACTGCAGTTCTTCTAAATTGAAGAAAAAAATACATGCTCAGAGAGGATTTGGGATTACACAAGGCTCATTCTAATTCAGTGGTGCAAAAGATATCAACAGTAGCTCCTTAGAAGGAGAGAGCAGACTAAATCTAGTTGACTTTAGAAAACGATCTTGATTCTGCCCTGGCACAGCACACAAGAGTGTATTCAAGGACAGCTGCTCTTGAGGAGACTGGAGGGAGATAAAGCAGTGGAAGAATCCCTTCCACAGGTGAAAAGCCTCTGAGGCTGTTTAAGAGATGGATTGTTTCACACCATCAACATCATGGCTCTCCCTCACTCCTCATACCCATTTCCCACATGCCTGTGCCAAAATGCTGTTTAGCTTGGTGTCTGTGGAGCACTGGCTGGAGGAAGATTCATAATATCATGACAGATTTTCTGTCACCAGAGCACAGCTTGACCATTGCTGTGGAGAAAAGAAAAAAAAATAAGGACTGCTAAGAATGCCTGAGTCCTGCTTCTGCTGTGATTTACAGATATTAGGAGTTTGGAGCCTTTGAAATCTCACCTGACAGGATTTGGGCTGCTTTTTTTCTTATGAAACATTTGCAATTAGATATTTACACAAAGATGCATCAACTCAAAAATCCATGGAAAACTACATAAACAGAGTTAAAGGTCATAATGGATCTGAGATCAAAATATCACCTGAAGTAAGGCATGTTGATAGATTGTGACATTTTAAAGGTGCCAAAGTCCCCCTGCAAACCCTCTGAACTTTATTCATTGTGGAATAATAAAAACTTTAATATTTAATGTGCAAAAACAATAACAAAACATCCTTATCCAAATTAAACACACTGACAGTGTCAATGCCACTAAGTAAATTAAACAGGGCCAGGGTCTAATGTCAGCCTGTACAGTAAATTGTTAGCAAATGTTAACTCCCTGGCAGAGATTTGGCCAGTGCTAAAGTGCAGTCTCAGCCAATGGCGTGAGGCAGGTGCAGAAACCCTGTTTTGGACATGGGCTTTAGTGGACTGGGGCTATGTGGTGCCAGTCAGCCTCAGGATTCTCCCAGACCATTCTATCTGCAAGACTAGATGCAGTCTGTAGTTCCAAACCAAAAGAGAAAAAAATAAGGCCACTAAATTTTGTCAGCATCAGAATTTCCATCTTGCATAGGTTTATTTTTTAACCGTGAATAATTTCAGATCAGTTTAAAATGCCAGAGAATAAATGCCTAGCACTTTAAAGAGAAAAAAATGAGAATATTTCATGGAAATTAGTCTGCACCCCTAATAGGAAGCACTTATTAGGTGGAGATCCTCTCACTAGAAAAGTGGGTCAGACATTCATTATGTGAGTCAGAAAGGCAAAAGAGATATGAGTCTTGTCTAGTCCCCCTTAGTAATTCCATAGCACATATACTCATCTAGATGGCAGCTCTGGTCCTTCTGAAATACCTGGCTGAGGGCCAGATACTCAGATACTGGTAGATGCTGAGCACCCATTATGAAGGAATGGGTAATTTCACTTCTTGCTGACATCCTGCTGAGAGTGCTTCCCAGCTGATGGCCCTGTCTAACAAAATTTGGAAAACAGCACCAACAAAACGCAGACTAGCACAGAGTCTCCATCCTGCTTGTTTTCTGGAAGAATGTAAAGTGAGAGGTCCCCCATCTTACTCGACTGTGATGTGGATAAGCATAAACAAGTTTATTCCGGGCTAATTTCACAAAGTATGGTATTCATAAACATCGTAGTAGGAACTATCCTTTGAAATTTTCTAAAGCTCTCTTTAACTGGATTGCTTTGCAGCACCTTATGAAAAGAAAAATGTGAATTTATTATGAATGTTTCCAGGCACCCCTTCCCATTTGGAAACTACATCTAAATCTATGGAATCTACCTACATTATTGAAACAGTGACCCTATTCAAGCTCAGTTCTTTACTGTGGCTCCTTCTTTAGTATCTGAAAACCAAGAATAATAAAGAAAAAGCCACAACAGAAACTGAGACTAGGCTCATTTATCATAATTAGTTGAGACCATTAGGCTTGCTTGCTAGTGATTTGGAGGGCTTTTATTCATCTAGCTACCCTTTGAAGGGATGCAATTTCCATTTATTTGAACAGTACAAAACTGTCACTTTTAATTGTCTCAAATATATAAAGGAATTGCTTGCAAAATAACTGTAGCCAGGAGTAAGGACACTGCACATTGTCTAGTAATTAAATGCATCCATCATACAAGATGGAATATGAATGGTAATATTATTCTGAAAGAAGGAATGAAGCTGACAGCCAGACTAGTGATCTGTTGGTGACCTGACAAGAGAAATAGATCCTTGAGTTGAATATTGCCTAAAGCAGAAACCATCTTACTAATGGAAGAAAGCTAGAGTAACTCCACTAGAAATCATTAGTAAGCACACTTTGGCAAGCCTTGGATTTCTTACCTGTACAGAAATTACATTCCACATATGAGAACAAAAATCTCAAAAAAATGTCATAGAAAGGACCAACAGTTTACAGAAGTTGTAATTACTTCTGTTGAGGCTATCATTATGTAAAAATAATATTATCTCTTTAAAGTAAAATCCAGCAGAAAGTATATTTTCTTGTAGATTTTCAGAACAAAATATTGCAAGTAAAAAAGAGTTTAGGAAAGTCAAGTTGCTTTAAATCACTAGTTCTTTCCTCTCTTGCACAGTTACAAATTTTGCTCTGTGCCGGTCTAAGTTTGAGGGAGATATTGTCCTTTATTTCAGAAGTTCAAGTACAGTGCACACTGGTGCTTTCCATCTGCCTTTGAGGTCCTGCTGAGCTGCAATATCTGCAGGTAGGAAGATTAAATAAGTCACACAAGAGCAGAGGAAGAAAACAACATGCTCAGCAAGGCTGTCCATTAAAAGGGCCAGTCTTCTTTCACATAAAATTTAACCTGCATTGACCTTGAGAATAGATGTCTCCTTCACTCTGAAGTCATCCTGAAATGTACGTATAATTGCATTTTTTTAAGTATCCCCCCAAAATATTCCTCAATTGCAGTCTCTTTTTAAATCTGTTGTTTATGACACTACTGGCCCCTCTTGGAGCATTATATCCAGTTCCGGGTGCTTCATTGCGAGAGATTCCAGCAAAGGGCGTCTAAAATTATTAAAGGACTGCAGCTCCTCTCCTGTGAGGAAATCCAAGAGACCTGACATCATTCCACCCGGAGAAGAGATGGCTCAGAAGGATCTTATCAATATCTATAAATACCTAAAGTGAGTGAACAAAGAAGATGGAGCCAGGGCGTTTTCAGTGGTGCCCAGTTACAGGACACCAGAGGCAAGGAAAACAAGCTGTAACACAGGAGATTCCCTCTCAACACAAGGAAGCACTGAACTCAGTGTACTGAATTCAGTTTTAAGATTGAAACTCAGATCTTAAATGTTTGCAAAACATTTCTGGGTTTTTTTTGTGAGTATTTTAGGTCAACATCCCTTTTATCAAGAGTTTTCCAGCAGGTTAGTTATTCCATTGCCAATACACTTCTGAACATTTTCTAAAAGACAAAAGAATCAATATAAAAATTACATCAAAGATCACATTGCAGTCAATGATGGAAGATGTATTGACATGTGGATTTTTAATTCTACAAGGTTTTGCTTTCAAATTTTTTATGGCGTCCAAAAGAAAAATGTAGTTTGAACAAATGTGACAGTTTGTCTGCCAAATGTACACTAATTTCAACTTTAATGGAAAATACATAATGAAAATATAACTCGTGGCTTTATAAAGAGACTGTTAATCTGACTGTCCCTTGTGAAGAGAAAAGGCTACCAGATTTTATATCTATTCCATTTTAAAATATTAAATATACAGGAAAGGAAAGAGAGTGAAACACAGCAGATTTGCTAAAACCTTTTAAGTACTTACTTTATCAAGCACATCCCTCTATGGCTTACTTTAGTTGAGCACTCATATTTCAGTAAGGATGATCTACCTTCATGGTGCCATGTGGGATGCAATTTAATAACCTTATATAATGATCTTACATAAACTCCAAAATCTTGGCCAAGGCTTCCCATTAACAAAGGGATGATTACACTCTTAAGCAGTAGATCATTCGGGTTCAGTTCTGCTTCCACTCAAGCTGAGGAATAGCACAACATAATACTATCAGGACAGAGCTAAATATCCTAACTGACTAGACCTTAATAGCCTGAAGTGCTCCAGATATCTTAAACTGTGATTTCCACCAATCTTTTTTTTTCTTTTATGGTTTATAGTTGAATCTATATTGACTTTTGACCAATTAAGTATATACCACAGTATTAAGAAAGCACAGCAATTGAAAACCAGTAAGAAATAAAACCCCCTCTCCCCCACATTCAAGGTATGGCAGAAAGATTCAATCTCAAATAAACTGAGAAGTTTCATAGTTTTCATGGGAAAGTTCACAGCTCTTAATATAGATGATCTGACCTTATATTTGAACAAAAGAACTCACAGAACTTAGTCCAGGTTTGCACAGGGAAGAAAGGTAGGACCCTATCCATCTGTAGTACTTTAAAGTATATTTCCTCCCAACTCTTGAATCACAGGGCTAGAAGTTATTCCTTCACACAGAAAAGTTGAAACAGCATTGAAAAAGCAGCACTAAAGAACAAACACAGGAGAATGGGCAGTGATTCTTTCAGTCACCCTGGATTGCTGCTACAGCATTGATGTCAGAAATACGACAGTGAATGGGCCAAGATATCCAGCCATAGGCACAAGAGATTTTGGCTACATCTCTAGTCCTGTGTCCACACACTCCACAGCCATACTGTCAATATTATCTTCTAGAAATCTCAAGACTGTTTTAGGGAAGCAAGGATACTTCAAATACAAAACAAATGCAGTTTTTGCTGTGCTTTGGGATTTTAATGCTGTAAGGCATTGTTCTTCACACTTCTCTCCATAGCTCTTAGTATAAACATAATTTGAGTGAAAAATTGAGATACTGTTTGCAGGATGCTGAGAGATGAGGCTTTAACAAATCCTCCATGTATCATGATGTTAAAAGTTATAGCTGCTGGATTTCCTGATGAGCCGTTTCCTTATTAGAAAATCTCTTCTCTTGTAATCAGAAAGCCTACTGGAAAGGAAATCTGATATGACAGAATGTAATTTTTCTAAAGAGCTTCTTAAAGTTAAGCTCAATATTTCTTTTAAATCTATTATTTTATTACATTAACTAGAATTACTCACAAAAAAGTAGTAAGAATAATGGTAACTAACAATGAATAAAACCAAGACAACTGAATATTTCATTTTCAATTGTAATGATAATTATTTTTAGAACTATTGAAAGCAGTTATGAAATGTCATTAAACTTTTCCACAAACACTATTTTGTTATACACCCAATTCAGAAGTAAATTAATTTTAACTGTCAAATCTGTGGAAAACACAAACTCAGTTCCATTCCAGCTGCATTCTCCATAAAACCCAGGTGGAAGGGCCTGTAAAACAGCTTCTGCATCCATCCTAGGTAGGAAAAATCAGACCAGAAAATTTACGCCTTGCACTCCTGCTTGGCCCACAGGATTAATGGTATGCAGAAACGTGCATATGGGAGACCGATGTCTGCCTGCATTAAATATTACTGGATCCTGAGCAGAGAATCCTAAGCTTTTTCATGGAAAGTACATTCACAGCACATAGAAGTGCCCAACCATCTGTTACAGACTGTGTCTCAGGTGTTGCACTCTTCAAACAGAGATGAAAGAAGGGGAAGAATATGAAATACAACACTACACACACTACAACATAAACTGAACCAAGGGGGAAAATACAACGAAGAAAAATTAGAAAGGAAAAGTTGTAGGTTTTCTAGCCGTTGGAAGAGACAAAGCATTGGGAGAAACAAAGCATTGGAAGAGACAAACAACTTATATAATCTTATCTTACTTTTTGTGACCTATGAAAAAAGAAACAAAAAACAGGCCCATTATTATTGCAGCTCTTGTAGTTAAAGGCTAAAACAACGAGACCACACTGTAAGCTGAAAAAAGATCTGGGAGGTTTGTGATTCTGCATTCTATTCCTCATCTGATGCTTTGAAATGCTGGAGGAATTTTAGCTGTAATCCAAAATCTCTAGGATGGTTAACTTGCAAATACCTGCATTAAGAAAAAATAGAAAATTTTGGGGGGTTTTTAGTTACATGAGGTAAGACTTCCAGATGCCAAGTTTATAAATTCAGCTTGCAAACACACTTTTTTTTCCACTCTAAAACAGCTGAATCCCAGTTGGCTTGTTAGATTCTTTTTTCTTTTAAAAACAGTTTGGATCATACATGCCTCTTGCACCATCTTATCACCTAAGGCAAATGTAACTCTGGCACTCAGAAAACTCAGCACCACAGGTACCTGGACTTTTTGAAAGCAGTTTATAGTTTCAGTGGACACTGCCAAGTGGGCTGATTATAGCCTTATGGTAATTGTTGGCTCTCCCCCAACAGGCTGCTTTCCTATGTCAGTCTGCTAAGCACAATCTCATCATTTAGTTTTAAGCACAAGACAATTAATTTTTTACTACTCAGAGAAGGATGTAGCTATTTTTCATTAAATTTCTACCTTGTTTTCAATATAAAATTTTATGTCCTACATTTCTTTATTGAATTCAGTGAAGAGCTGTAAATCATTACCTTGTTAAAGAACTAGGATTGACAGTAATGGCAAAAAAAACTTTCACATTTTTTTGATCTCTTTCTTATTTGTAAAAAAAATTATTATATTCTGCTGACTGAGTTAAGGCCATGTTCTGATCAGTTTAAGCAAAGGAGTCCATAGGCATTTGACCACCGTTTCCCTTCAAAGTCTCCTTTGACAGACTACCAAGGCAGACATATGGGAAAAACAAGTTTACTACACATCACTTATGTTTGCCTTGCAGACCTCCAGGCATCCATGCAAGCCTTCACTCTAGAATTCATTTATTGCCACAGATTTGGCTGACTTTTTGAATATACTGGTATTATTGGAAGAGTTGTAGAGCTTTATTCTGTCTTGCTATTCTTACAGGGACATCAACTCAGGGTCAGATAAGAGATGGATTCCCTTTCTCTCTAACACAGCCAGGGACTTGAAGGATATACTGCAAGTTTATCTGAGCCTATGAAAATGTCTAGTAAAAGGCATTGTCTCTTCATGAAAATAATCATTCGAGATCTAGTTTTTCTCAAAATAATCATTCTAGATATTATTCACTTACTGTAACAATAAACTGAATTATTTTCTTAATTTTAATAGAAGCAAGGTGGTTTTTTTTCAGTTTACAAAAAAGAGCTATCCTTGTATAATATTGTTCACGTAACATTTCATTCTCATTGATACCTATTTTTGTGACATTAAAAGGGAGATAGAAGACAGTAATTTGAGATTAGCATAGCTGTGTTGTTCTTTATGAATGAATCACAATAATGTGGGAGATATTTTTCATTATTATTGCTTTGCACAGTGTAGCAAAATCATCCTTCTCCTCTGGACATAAACAAACACAGTCCTGACTAGTATTCAGTGACATCAAGCTTATTCCTGCTGTCAGAAAAAAAAACAAGGTGACAAAATGATTTTGAGTCACAAGTTAAATCAGGTTCCATAAAAGAAATTAAAGAATCCCAGTGTAGTTGTCTTTTCCATTATCATACAGCATATGCGCTATTGGGACCACATCTATCTCTGATACCTAACAGAACATGCCTCAGTATTTAAGAGTGAGCTTCTGAATAGAATTGTGCAAACAATTGATTTTTCAGCAACTGACTGTTAAACCTCAGTATTGAAAACAGTTTGATCAGATTGAACTACAATCCAAAATGGAAAAGATATTAGCATGCATTTATTTTGCATCTGAAATAAAACCAGAAAAAATGTATTTGTTCATATAGCATTGTTTTGAGCCAAACACTTGTAATAAAATCAAAAGAATCAGAGAGCTTGGAGATCAGCAGGAGCATGCCCATTTTGAATTGAAGAGTGAAGGTATTTACCCAGCTGGCAAAAGCCTGAGACAAAGATGGGCACCAACACTTAGAGTTTTCAAAATCACCTTCCCCTCATTTCAAGAAAATGCACTAAACATATGTTCTTGTTTTCATGTGCAGTAATTTGTTTGTTTAAAGGCTTTTCCTCTTCCAGTCAGAATAGAAAAGATATTTCCTATCTGAATCTTTTTGGTAAATTTGGTAAATTGTGCTTTTCAAGACTTTTAGGGAATGGGCATTTTACATCATCTACCACTGTAATATTAAAATCAGAACTAAATCTTGATCTCTTGAGTTCCTTTTTGGGGAGAAAGTTGTGGTGGGTTTTTTAAGAAAGCTAAAAATACTATGTCTCTTGATCTGATGATAATAAAAATTTCTAGGAGAAGGATAGGGTGAAGTGCAATGGTAGTGAGATACATTCTTTCAAAGGGTCAATCAGTGAAGGAAACCTGTCCGAACATCTGTTATCCAGAGAATCTTATCTGAATATTGATTTCCATGTGAAAACAAGATTCTGCCTTCAGATTATGTATGAACAATTGACCTAATGTGACCTTTGGCCTAGAATTAAGAAGAGTTTTCTGTTACATTTGTAGCTTGAGGGCTCATGGCCCTACTGCATGACATAAACAGGTCCAGCCTAAAAGGCAGTCACTGCCCAGACTACAATTTTCAGCCAAAAAGTAGAAACCGAGCACAGATCTCCTAAATGGCTAACCCAATAGCCTATGAAACTAGTTCACAGTGTCCTGGTTTGATTTCTACATCTTATCTGCATGGCAGTACAAAAAACACCATTAAGGCAAGAGGGTTTAATAGTCTTATTATCTTCAGTGCCAACCATAATCACAAAATGCTGTGGTGATATAATGCGTATGAGGCATATAACAGAAAATACCTGAATGAATAGTACCTGGTGTCAGACATGCATGGGCAGAATATTAATTTTGGCACATCTCACAATGGCAGGGTTTTCATAGTGAGTACAATAATTTCACTGATTCACCAGATTTAGGCTACTGGTACATGATAACTTGACTCTTGGGAACCAATTAAATACCATTTGTTTACTGGATATAAAGAGAATGAAAGATCAGATCCAAATTTTAAATTACCTTCAGTTTCTTAATGGCAGTAGAAGGTAAGTGCAGCAGTAAAGATCCAGCTTACAAAAAGGCTAAAATGATCAGCTGGAAACACCTGGAGGAAGAGTCAATGAGATATTTGCTCTTAAATTAATCCAACTCGTGATGATTCTGTACAATTAGCTTGGCTTTTTTTATCTTCTCATGCAAGAGGGTGCTTCAATACTGATTTACCTACATAATTGCTCAACAGAACAGTTACTTCATTGTTTAACTTGAATTTTAACAGCCAAATAATAGCAGCTAAATAAATAAAGATCTTTTCTAAATCCCAGTAGTACCCCCAAAAACACATCAGCCACGAATCTGGACACACTTACCCTTATTTGTGGTAATTTGTTCAATATGTAAGCTTCTTCAAGTAGTCCCTGATCATTAACTTCTTTACTTATAAAGCATGCAAAGTTGTAAAACAGAAGTACCTCCACTTCAAGCAGAAATTACTCATAATAATACTTTTGCAGTAACTCAAGAAACTTACTGGTTTTGTAGCAGTCAGGAAGCCAAGATGTATTTGAAATATGTATTTGAGCTCAGGCCACTGACGTATTTTTTACTGTACTCTTCAGAGGAATAAAATCAGCATAGAAGCGAGCAGAACAAATCTTCCATATGAACAGAGAACAAGCTCATGGTAATGCTTTCCCTTTAAACTCTGCCTTTAGACATCCCAAATGCTCCCTTTTTCAGGCATCAGTGGTTTTTTTGCGCTTTTATCATGGGTAATTTGTATCTCTAAATTTCAAAGATATCTGCTGGGCGTATTCCAACTAATAAATAATAATAGCACCAAAGATGTTAGTTTGCATCAGACGTCTCTCTAGTGCACCTCCCTTTCATTTAATTACTTTTTGATATGGTGTATCAGCAATTTCCTTTTCTTAAAGCCTTAACTAAGATAATTTTGTTAATCTTTAGCCTGTTACTTCGACTCTGTTTAGTATTACACTATACAGCATAATGCTTCTGACACAATCAGTTAGCTTCAATGATGGATTAATGTATCAAGGACATCAGTTCCAGGTATGCAGAACACCTTTGGTGCTGCAGACTGCTTGAATTCCATAGAGAAACATGAACAGATAGGGTGTTTCCAGCTGAATATAGCAACATAGGAAAGAGTACTGCAGTGTTGTCATTTCTAGTTAAAAGGTTGCAATCTGTTATTGTGATCAGTTACTTAAAGGCTGCTTTCAAGCTAGCTTTGCAGTCAAAAATGCTTAAATTTTTAATTATTTTTCTGAGAGATCATGAACCAGTTCCTTGAGTGAAAACAGAACATGTCTGAATTAAATACACTTCAGTATAAAAGTGATGGCTTCATTCACAGGACAAACATATCAAATGAAACTCTAAACTTGACAGATGTAGATAAATAAGTTTAAATGTAGTGCTAGTTTTTTTCACAGGAGACATAGTGCAGAATTTAGGCCAAGATGCATTACAGAAGTGTCAACAGTTTTAAATGCAATACCCAAATGTGTTTCAACCCAGTGTGACACTTCTGTCTTTGGAGTGTTCTTTGTTTTGCAGCCCCAACTAACTTCAGCCATGAGACTCCAGTTATCAATGGTGAGATGAAGGAATTAGGGCCAAGTGTGTACCTTGCATTGTCACTATGGTATAGATACCAGAAAACTGTATACTGTGTACCAGGCCCACAATCTGAACTTTTTATTGTTTGTCTTGTTTGTTTGTTTGTTTTTTAAGAAAATAAAAGTGCATACTAGTTATTCCTTTGATTAAAAAAAACATTGCAATCAAGTCAGCATGGCCTTCTTGCTCCTATTCCTATTTCTCTTATTCACCACTCACTACTTCACTATACACTTTCCCCTTCATCAATCCATGATGGTTTCCCCAAATCTAGCAGAGATTTTGCATGAGCAAAGCAAAAAGCATGTGATCCCAGACAACAAATTAAATTAGCAGTGTATACTGACTGCTCTCAGATGACTCACTTTCTACTTCCAGTAAGACTCTGCATCCAAACCTTGAATGTCTAGTGCCTGACAGGCAAATTATCTCAGTACAGCTTAGCTGCTGCTCATGTGATGGAGGAAGGAAAACAGGTAGCTTCATTCTGTTTTAGACAGAATCAAGTGAACACCCTATTGCATTTGCAACCTACACAAGCTGTTTCCTCCTTCCATGGTGTTATTCTTCCATGCAACCAAAGGACACCCTGCTCTCTGCAACCAGCAGCGGAGACAAATGCTACTCTACCTATGGACTTCAAAGGAGAGAAGAAGGGAGGGAGGGAGAGAGAACTTTGTACCTTCCCTGCTTCTCCCTCACTCCAACTTTGTGCTCTGGACAGATGCAAGGGGACCTTAAGCAGTTACATGTGTGGACTTAAAGATTACAAGACAGAAAGTGGATGATCCCTTTTTCTCTCCTCCTGTATATGGAACTCCTTTCTGTCTTTCCTGGGTGCTCCCTCTGTAGACTGACAAACAGGTTAGAGGAGATGGAAAGGCTTTTTACCTGCCAACCCCAGAGTTCAGGATGTGTTGTTTCTCCTGCAGCAGTTGATGACACCCTAACAACCTTAGCAGCACTGGAGCTGCATTCCTACGCTGTAACAGGGGAAGCAGGACCAAAGGCCTGAACTAAGGTCTTGGCAGGTAAGTGAAGGAGCAACCAGTATCAAAGAGCTTCTTTTGCAAGTGTACGTCTTTGTAATGTTTAAGTCTTAATGTGTGCTCTGCTTTACCTGGGAGCTTAAACTTCCAGTCTTCAGAAGAGTATTTTAGAATACCTATTAGCTCTGCCAAATGCTTCAAAAAAATGTTGAAGAAACTCATAAATACAGAGAACTTGAAAGATTATTTGCGCTAAAGATGTCTCAGAGCTGGGATTTCGTCTTAGAGCTAAGCAGGAGTTATTTAGATTAGTGGGGGAGGGAGAAGCTCCATTCTACAAACATACTTTTGTAGCAACACTTAGAGTGTTGCTCTAAATTCATCATTGTATGGTGAATACTTAATATTCAAAATATGAGCTCTTGAGATTGCAAGGGGGATTTTTTTGCTTGGTTGTTTGTTTTGTCTCAACCAGACACATATGGAACACATGATGAAAGGAAATTTCCATCTCCTTACTACACTCCACTTCTTAAGCTTAATTATCAGAATCAGGTTCTCCAGATAAATATCTATGTCACTCAAAACATACTTTATTTCAGTAGTTATCAGGAATTGTGGGTTAGCTGGCAATACTGTGTTCTAGAATATTCACAGAGAACAAACACAGAGGAAGTCTTTACCACTACAGCAAATCTGATTAAAAATATATTTGCAGAAAAATAAGTGTTTCTAGTTAGCAGTTCAAAAAAGAAGAGGAAAAAAAGCCCCCAAAATATCCTTACATAAAGGAAGTCTTTCTTTTCCTTGCTTATGGTAATATGAGGGTAATGGATGTGTTTCTGCTCAGAGGCGAGTATGTTTTACTTTTTGAAGTGGAAAACAAATTTAGGTCAGAAAGGAAATCATAAGGAGCTGCCACATGCTAAGTTCTGTATCTAAGCCATCTACTGCCACTGTATCTTGGAGAGAGAAAAGGGAACATTCATAAAGACTGAAAAACTGGTGGGGCATCAAAGCCCCATCAATTTCCAGTTCATATATTCATATCCTCCCTACTCATACTGCTGCTAATATTCTCAGTTAACTAAGTGAAATCACTCCAAAAGTGACCTCTAAGTATTTGCCCATCTTTCAGTGGATAAACTGTGAGCTTCTAAAAAACTGCATTTGCTAGTAGCAAATGTAAATTAATATCCATCATACTTCAGGGCAAAAGTTATTATAAAAAAAATTCTCCAAAATTTTAGACACAAGAGTGAAAATTATGCCATATATAGGTCTATATATTTTAAAGGTTTACATAACTATTGTCATTGTTTTAAATTAACTTTCTCTAGACAAAATAAAGTGTTGTACTACATTGCAGCCTCACTGTTAGGAATGAAGATAGAGGAGACAATGCAGGAAGGCCAACACATACGACCAAACTGGAGAGTATCCAGGTCATAGAAGAATGGTAAGTTGATCAAAGAGTTATCTAATAAGTGTTTTGTCTTTCACTAATATTGAGACTTGCCTTGGGTTTAATTATTTGGAAATTTTAATTGCTTTTCCTCCAAAAAAATTCTATACAGAAGGAAGCAAAATCTATCCTGACAATGAAATTACAGCAGAGAACATTCACAAGTCAGGCTTATTTACAGTTTCTTATTTGTGCAGAAGAACCATGGGTAGAAATGAAAGGTGCATATGTGGCTCTCTATAAGAAGCCTCTGCTACCTGTGAGAGCATTTTTTCCTGTCTATTCAGACAAGAAAAAAAAAAAAATAGTCACAAGTGTACTTCATGACCAGATTTTTAACATGGCTACTTTCATAAACCAGCTTGAACTATGATTACATTGGAATTAAATAAAAAATACATATCTTGCAAGCTAGGTTTAACACACTGAAAGTCAGAGGTTCTACTTCTGTCCAAAGCTTGGGCCCATGTTTATTGTTGGGAAAAAATGGTGATTTGTTAGGGACCCTGAGTTCTCTAATGCCGTAAAAAGGAAATTAAAGGACACATATGATGGTAAAAACAAACCAAACAACTCATTACCTTTATTGCTAATCATGGTCTTTTATGAGAAGACAATATCATAAATTTCTACAAAATACGATAGTGAAGAGAGCTGCCCAACACAATAAGGGAGCCCAGGTTGTTTGTCAGCCCCATCCACATCAAAAAGTTTTTTCCACTCTCCTCAGTGAAGAGTGCAAAATCCTGAGAGGATTGTTCACCTTAAAATCTGTGTTGAAACTTTTTCATTCAGTTTAAAATTACTTGGCAGTTAAACAATTTTTGATTTATCACAGATAGCTTCCCATCATCCAGTCTGCCTTGCATGCAGAGTAGGAGTTGATAAATTGACTTGAACATAAATTATGTAGAAAAATGTCACTTATTGTGCATCATGGTATCACAGAAGCTAATGACAATTCGAGCTAGTAAGCCTCTTGTGTTGGATCAGGAAGGAGAGGGTGAGTGCTCAAAATTAAGTTGGATATTATATTTAATTGTTATTAAGTAACCTGGAGAATTACTTTCTTAAGCTATTTGTTGGTACATTAATGGCTTAGTGATGCCAGTAAGTCTTCTGATCACTTAACCAGTGTACCCACTGGTAAAAGCCACAAACAGATTCCTTCAGGAAATGGAAATAAGGACTTTTCTCCATTTCTTCTCTTTCCAGTTTTGCCAGCAAAATCCATCACATCTCACGCCAAAAGACCATCATTCAGGTCAATAGCATGAAACAGAGGGAAGCTTAGCAACCCTTAGGTACAAGTACAGAGAAATATGCTAATTTAAAATCTCTCTGAATTACTACTTTGTTTGGCCTTATAAGTATGCTTTTGGCTGCCAAGAGCTCTTTGTTTTCCCTGTTCTTCCTAAATCAAATCATGTACAGTCACCATCAGAAGCAGGCAGGGACATCAGGTGTCATCTAAACTCCTCACAAAAGAGAGTCTATTTCCAGCTTCCTGGAATCCCCTTTAACTGCAGAAGCAGGAATTCAGTTCTGTTGTGGGATTTTGTCTTTGAGCCACATGGCTAAGAACACCAGCAGAAAACTTGTAAAAAGTCATGTGCATATCTCATAACATTAAACACATTTAGTGGGCTATCGAGATAATGAATGCACAAGTGAAGAGCAAAGAAAATTCCATTGTTACTGCCGAAGCTTTGTTGCTTCCAGTTTTCACTTTGGACTAAAGTGCAGTTGAAAGGAAAATTCTTGGATGAATGTATGAAAACACTGTTACAAAAATAGAAGCATATTTGTAATGATATTTGCTTTTGCAGCCAAAACCCTACTGCAGATGAAATTTTGTCTTGGGCTCAGAATTTTGACAAGATGATGAAAACACCAGCTGGGAGGAACCTTTTCAGAGAGTTTCTTAGAACGGAGTATAGTGAGGAGAACCTACTTTTCTGGCTTGCATGTGAAGATCTAAAGAAGGAACAGAACAAGAAAGTTATTGAAGAAAAAGCAAGACTTATATATGAAGATTACATTTCTATACTATCACCAAAAGAGGTAAAGATGTAAATGTTACATTTGCATTTTCTGTTATTCCAGAGCAGAAATATTATACACTGGACTGACAGGTGAGGGCCTGAAAGTCTGTCTGATGGAAGTCTCAGTATGAACATTAAACCAGGAAAGGAAGGGGCAGAAACAGTAGAGATGCAGGCACTGGGCCATTTAGCCTTACCAGCCACAACACATCCAAGTTCTCTCTAAGGCTCAAGAAACTCCCTTAAGAGAAGGCTAAGAAATAGGTTTGCTTCTTTAGTAATGCTACATGTCCGACTGAGAAAGGAAGTAAGTAATGCAAAAGGATTTCTGGAGAAAAAGCACCACAATTAAGGAATTTAAATCAGAATTTGTATAGATTTATCTGCTGCTACAATTTTCTGGGAGAAAAATCCAAATTTCTGCTGGTTATTCCTGTGTGAGAGTCCATGAATGAAGCTGACATATTTTATCAAATGAATTATATAATATCTAGGGAATTATATAAGATTTTATTCAACCCTTTAACTGAAATAGACAAATTTTGAAATTATTTTCACCTGTAGTAAAAAAAAGCATCCCTCTCAAACCATGTTTTGTAATACAAAGAAATATATATGAGCAGTATAGAAGAGTTTTTCTTAGGCCACATTATGTACCTTTATCTTCTTTGCCTTGTCTTTGTGCATTGCATTTGAATTTCTACTCAGTGGAGTTATGCTAATTTATTCTCACTGTGGACCTTGCTTCTTACATTTTACTTCCTCATTGCCTTCAGTAATAATTTGCAACTTCATTAGTATGAATGAAGCCAAAAGTAATTTATAGCTCCATTATCTTCTCTTGTGCCATAGTATCTACTTTTGCTTTGGAGTGAAATACAATTGCCAATACAGCAAGCTAATAATAAGTTTTTCTTCCATTACTGCATTTTTACCAGATAGGTATGTGATGAATGCTCAATTTTCTTTTTTATGCTAAGACCAACCAGCATTTAAAATTTAAACACTAACTAAGCATTGTTTGACTTAGAGTTGAACAAAGCTACTCACGAACTTGGTGTACTGGATGCGTATGAATATCATCAATCCACTCGCTCCTGCCCATACTGGAAATCTTAGGAGACAAACAAGAACTGTTTGCAATACATTAGAACAGCATGGGAACTGAAAAATTCTTGTTTATCCAGACATCCCTTTTGGCATAAGAGCTGAAATATTTAGCATGACTTGTTCAGTAAAGAAGTTACTGAGGCAGAAGGTCTTTGTGTTCTAAACACATACTTCATATTCTTCTATTTAGCAAAAAAATACCTTTAGTAATTCCAACCAGTTTTGCCATTTTTCTTTAGTAAGTCACTGAAAAAATACAATGCAAATTACCAGTTCCATAATTAATTTTGGTTTTTGCATTCTCTAAGTGCAATTTACTTCTATTATGCTCAGTGGCTCAAAACACGACAATCCTGCCAAATTTGAGGGTTTTTTTATCCCAGCTATTATGTTTGATATTGAAGAACCAATTAGCTGCACAAACTGTTTTTGTTAATATAAATATGTGTGCCTGCATGTCAGGGGGAGAATTGCTTAAACCTTAGTGTGTACTTTCTGTGCTGTAGAAATGCCATGGTCTGGGCTTGAAGTCTATTTAAATGCATTCTGAAGACACATGGCTGCAACACTGCCACTCAATACTACTGTACTGCACTGTACTCCTGCCACTCACCAGCTGAGCAGCACCACTGGTCTCTCACAGTTGTGCCTTGTGACAGATAACCAAGTGACAGAAAATATTGGAGGAGAAAGAGTTTGTCTGCTCTATCAGTAGCGTACCCCAATATGCCAACAAACCAACAATGCCAGATTCTACAGCTGGTACTGAAGATAGGATGAAAATGTATATTTACTTCTCAGTACTATACCACACCACACCACACCACACCAGCATATTTCAAAGACTTTGCTTCACCATGTATGAAAGCACAGGTTCACATATCCAAACATATTCTGAGTTTTAATCTTGGTTACCATCCTTCATGTATCAAAGTATCTTAATACATGGAGCTTTCCAGGGCTGAAGTCAGTCCTTCAAACAGTATGAAGCTCTTTGTATGGTTGCAGAGCAGGAGGGTCAGATTGCAACTTGGTGTAAATCACAGTATCTTAACTGATCTCTTCTCTTTGCATTTATCTGCTCAGGATTTTAGCCCTTTTCTTCTTAGCTGAGTAAACCCCTGCTGGTCCCAGTGGGCTTTCCTGCTACTGCCATTTCATTTATCCAGAATGCATTAATTCACTAGGTTTTAGAGCATTTTGTGGATAAACTGTACATTCACTCGAATTTCTAAAGGATATTCTAAAATCATCTGGGCATTCACCCCAAGCGTTATATCTCCCTTTCTGTCTAGGCACAGGAGTTCATCACAAATGGTAAGTAAATGAGAAGCTAAAACTGAAATTTGCTAAAACTGAAACTTGCTAACAACTTCAATATGAATTACCAGACTTTAAAGAGTCTTGACAAGAAGAACAAATCTGAAACAGTTAATATTAATGGGGAGATCAACACAATAAAAATTATTAAAATCCCTGGGTAATTTGTAAAGAACAAGGGTAATGCCTGAAAAAAATAAACCAGAAAAAAAATCTCTACGGCAGCCAGATAAGAATGATGAATAGAAATCTTCCAAAAGTTTAACCACAAATACTCAGAAAAAAACCCTGCAGCTCTCTGAATGAGGGTAATTCAACATTAATTTCAGAGAAATAATTTTAAATACATGCAAATTATTTTTTAAGGTAAAACAACATATTTTGGAAAACAGCAATTGCCCTGCATTTAATCTGCTGTACAGCTGCATTTCATTGTACAGATCTTAAGATGGATGCAAAGACTAAGACAAAACTGAAATACGGTTGATGGTCTCAATGCATTACTCAGTAATTGTGGGATGGTTCTGAAAGAAGCACAGAGCATTAGTTGAATAACTGATAAACTCAGCATGCTCAATGGAACCCTGAGAAATAAAGATATATATTACAGCTTTTCCAATGTTACTGTTTTATTATTTTGTGCTCGTCTTCTTCAGGTTAGTCTTGATTCCCGGGTGAGAGAAGTGATCAACAGAAACTTGTTGGATCCCAGCCCTCACATGTATGAAGATGCCCAGCTCCAGATATACACCTTGATGCACAGAGACTCTTTTCCAAGGTTTTTGAACTCTCAGATTTATAAGTCTCTTGTTGAAAGTATTACAGGCTCTACTTCTGAAACTTAGTTTTAATTTTCAAACAAAATACCTTGATTTTTTTTTTGGGTGGGTGGGATGGAAGAAAAGTAGTTTAATAACATCTGGAGCTGGGTTCCTGGAGAACTACAGTTTAGCACTACTCAGGCTACTGTGAAGAAAAAATATATATTATGGTCTCTGTCTACATTTTTACCAAGGTCCTCCTTGCTCAAGATGGCGTGGGAGGGGATCAGTGGATTTGCCAAAATATATTTGTTTCACACACCTTTCACCCTACTGCAATCAAGATTGCAATGATGTATTTGTAGTTTTTGAACAGTCTCCTTGTGTATCCTCACACTGCATGTGCAAGGTAAAACTGCTTCACTTACCACTTAGTTGTTGCAATATTTAATCCAATAACATAAATTATATCTGTATTTTAAAACTCTTTTTTTTGCGCAATACAGTCCTATGGTACATAGAAACAATTGCAGCAAACCAGAAAGAGGCTTGCATTTTTTAACATCACTAACTAAAAAGCCAATTTTTAAGGTGTAGCATTACTCTACATGCTCTACTGAGTACAATACACTGACTTTTTGAAGCCAATATTTCTGTACAGAGAAAAAGAGCTATTTATCACTGTTTATTTAAAATTAATCAAGCGGAGGATTCCTCTGCTTTGGTTGTTCACTGCCAAAACTGTGGCATTTTCATTACAGTTTGCAATGTCAAAGAAAAAGAAAAATAAAAGAAGAAAAAAAAAAAGCACAAATCACTTCAAGGATCCATTTCTGGGTGACACAATCTATGCGCTGATATTGTTTAATTGTTAAAGGAACAAAGATTTTCAATGTACATTTCAGATGTCAGATACTGTAATTGATTTATTAAAGACTGGCTATCCAGTTCTAACACTGTTGTATAATGTTATGTACTTCAGCAAAAACAAACAAACAACCCCAAAAAACCCACAAAAACAACAAAAAAAAGAGAAACAACACAAAAAGCTTGATAATTTAGTTTTTTTGAATAAAGAAATTTAATAAAAGATTGCCTACATGTAGCATTTTAGAGCATTTTAGAACATTTTGATGAAATGCATCTGTTCTGTAAGATATTTTTTTTGAAAGCTAAATCCGGTAAAAAAATGTTTTTAAATGAAGTAATGTTTTACAAGGTGGCGGGTTAAAGAAGACTTAGCTTCTAGCCTCATTGATTTTGAGCAACTCCTTGAAAACAAGGGGTTTGGAGAGTAACATTAAACCAAACTTCAAGGGCTTCTAAACCCACAGATCTTACCCAAGCAAAATGCCTACAGAAACACAAGGGGTATCTTTCCTGGGTAAAGATTCCTGTACTGAGCCCTTAATCTGAGCTAAGGCAGCACAGTACTCCCATCACTAGGCTGCCGTGGTGTTTTTAATAGGTGTTTGCTTGGCCTTTTTATCAAAGAATGTCCAGTTTCAGGACACATTTTGATGTTTAAAGAGACAGTGACTTGGAACTTAAAAAAATCCCATCTTCATACTTACCATATACAAGCAAAATGAGTGTTAGCATCCCTCATAAACTGCTAAAGATATACCAAGAAATTGCTCTGGATACTTGTTAAATATATATATATATGTATGTGTGTGTGTGCAAATATATATATATTTAACAGTCAAAACCATACTAAGACTTAAGAGGCAAGGTTCTTCTCACTTAGGTAGGACTGAACACGGCACAAGCCCATGGCTTTTGATTGGCCTGGAAGGTCTGGCAGTTATGTCCTTGAGTGGAATCTGGCCTGAACACAGTTGGCTCCAAGCCCTCAGTTACTTCCTGCGGGCAGCCTCCGGTGCCGGCTTTGGCTGGAGCTGCTGCTGCTGCTGAGGCAGGTCTGCTGTCACATCGTAACTGGGAGGGTGCAGGTCTTAGTTTATCTTCTGGGCTTATTTTTTTCCCTTTGTTTTACTACCTCTCATTTTCTTAATTTATTGAACATGCTTCAGATAGCAGGTTTGGGGAATTTTTTAGTCATTCTTTTTACTTGAAAACCTGTGTGCTTTTTTTGGATATATATATGAACAATTTAACAAACTGTTTCTTACACTCATTTGGTTTTGTAATTTATATAGAATTCAGGAGATGATTAAAAGGGCTATTCTCTATTCCCTATGCAAATATTTTAACTGTTGTAGTGTTTGACAAAATGGGATCTAAAACAAAAATCTGCAAAGTGGAAAAACAAATCTGTTTACAGTGGCATTGCTGACTATCCTACCATATTCAGCACTTTTAAATATTGTTATTTATGAAAATGTAGTTTAAAATGCAAGACAAAATATTTATAAATGTTTCTTTTAATAAATACCTGTTTTGTCTGAAAGTGCTACCGTGTTACAACTTTATTCATGTTGGTTAGCTACTTACCATTATGAATAAAATAATCAATTATTATACTGATAGAATAAGAGCTATGATGTTTACAAATCCTGAGGGGGGGAAATTCAGTGAGAAAGAACTGCCTCCTTCTACTGTGAAATGCTGTTAGGGAAAAAAATAATTTTTCTTGCTTTTTTCTTAATTGGAATTTAACTATGGTCCTACATATGTCTAGTATCATTTGACTAGTTATATTTACTTGGTACTAAACATATACAGCATCATATATGTATATATTTACATAGTGTAGTTTCAAGTCGTTGGTGTTTGAGGCACAACACTTTTAGTGCACACATCTAAGCAATGTGTAAGAGACAAAACTGCATGCATAAGTCTTGACAAATGTAGACTTGAATATTCTTAATGTTACTATTTGATGGTGACCTGCTAGTCATAAGCTATCTTTATAAGATATTTCACACAGGTAGAAGTTCTTGTCGACACAGGATGGCAAGTCATCCTTTCCAGACAGTTTTAAAGCTAGATGTGCAGGCCCTAAAATATTACCTTGATTTCTAGCGTAAGATTCCAAAAGCTATATTTGGAAACTGTGACATCATTTTGAAAAATATTACACCAATCTTCAGTGTAATACTGCAATGAAATCACGTTCAAAATTTATTGTCTAAAATCCTCTATTGGGAGGGATTTAAAAATTGAACATAACATGTAAAGTTTCTTTCTTGGAGCAAATGCTCATGTTAAAATGTTTAATATACATTTTGTTTATTGGTTTGGGTTTCCCAAATTTTTTTATGACAAAAATGGATGTGGTCCCAATGGACAGTAAGTAACATGATCTCATTGCCTATCATACAGTTCTTTGAACACAAATTGTAAAAAAGTCAAGCTATAAAACTGATTTATTGTGCATGCAGTGTACAATACACTTTGAAAAACTGCCTAAATGCACTTATTCTATAGCTTGGAATAAAATAAGTATGTATTTAACTTGTATTTCAGTTTTTCATGAGAATGTATATAGCAAGTGCACTACAGAAAGAGAGTTATGTTTTTGTCTGGTGTTTTAAATTCCTGTCAAATAGAGCCTAATGCCAAAGAGCCAAAAATAAGCAGAGCACTTCTGTACCCTCCTGTCCTTTAGGCTGCAAAGAAACAGAATCTATATTGTGTTACACATGTGTTCAACTTAGCTGTTTATAGCCAGCTTTTACATAACTGAGCTTAGAGTAGTTTGGGATACTCAGGATGAAGTAAAACAGACAGTATCATGAGCATTCAGATTAGCCTAAGGCACATGTGGCATGAAGGAGCCTAGAGGTTTGATGGAGAAAAGACAGGTAGGTGACACAGGCTGCAGGTTAAACAGCTACAGCACTGTACTATGGAAATGTAGTCATAGCACATCCTGGTCCACAGCCAGTCCATAACTCATTTGAGTACCTGTGGAGTCCACATAGTCCATTTGCAGGACAACAGAAAGTGGACACAAACCAGACTTCAGCTAGCAATAGCTATTTTCTAAATTAAAAGTATGCTGAAGTTCTGTGGTCTAAACTGAGCAAATAAAGAAGACCTACACTCTAGCTTCAATAGCCAGGGTTTAAGATGTCATCTCATGCCAAACTTGATTCCCTAGGCAGCAGACTCAATTACAAGGAGCATATGTCTGTGAAGCCAATATCTAAAATCAGGAGGGGGGCTTTTTCAGTGAGAGCAACTTGACGGACTGACCATGCTGTGAGCCCTCTCAGGAACCCACAATTCCACATGCAGGAAGTGGTTGCGAAAGCCATTTAGCAGAAGTAGTCTGCAACACCAATTCAAAAGCAATCAAAGCTGATACAGGAAAGTCTCTAACTTCAGCAACTCTCTACACCACAAGGGGTAAAGTCTATATTTCCACAATGTCTGTCAGCCTGCTTCTGGCATTGTAGATCCAGCCAACAGAGCCTGAGCCCTTATCAAATCCAACAAAGCAAAAAATTAAGGTTGCACATGGGCAGACACCTGCAATGTCTCTTCCAAGCTGATCTGAATTATGTCTAACTACCAGCTTCCAAATAGGGTTTTACTCAGCCTATAATGCTGTTATTTTTTAAGAGACCCAAGAGTAGCACTGTAGTGCATCCTGGGACTCGGACACAGTGACAGAAGTCCCATCCTCACAATTATACTGAGTACGTTTGCAGTGACAAAGCATCAGCCCTGTTTGAACATGTCTTGAATACTTCTGCCAGCAGCACAAGTGATGTTGGGATGAAAGAAAAAAGCAATAATAGTGCCAAAATCAGTTGGACAAAGACTTGACAGAAACAATGTCTGCATATTATTTTAACTTTATACCAAAAGCCTTATTTTGCCTCTCCCTTTATCCATGAACTCACCCTGTGAAATCCACCCTTCTCATTTAAAACAGGGATATGATTCAGGTGATTCAAAGGCTGACCATCAATCATTGACTCAGATTACTTCTTTTTTTTTTTTTTTTTTTAAAGCTTCATTTTAAATTACCCCTTACTCTAAGTTTACTGAGTTTTCCATAGGTCTCTTCACAAGCTGGGCTCACACAGCAGTTAAACTTTCATTCATTTTTATAGAACATCAAAATATTTTGTCTGTTAAAGCATAAATTGGGGCATTTTTCCTTTATGCTTCTAGAAGAACACTTCAAGGAGCTTCATGGGCAGGCAGTAGCAGATGGAAAGGAAACTTTTGGTAGGTGAGATTTCATAAGTGATGGCCTGGGGTTTTTATCAGTGCCAGACAACTCACACAGACTGTACATTCTCCACAAAGATCTCCCAGTGTGACTTTTACTTCTGTATTATTGCTACACTGTATTTTGCCAGTACACCTTATCCAAAGTTATGCACTTCAAATCATAGGAAAACATTTTTATCTAACCATTAATTTTAATGTTTAATGTTTTGAATTGCAAATTCACATACTGGCCTTTGGATTTCCATCATGGAACAAAAACTTCCAAATTTTCTTTTCCGACTACCAAAACTACTTAGGTTTTCAAGAATTACTCTTGCTTTTGATATTACATTTGTGAAAATAACAATTTAGTAATATTTCATAAGGAAGTAACTGTTATTCCAGTGTAATTTAGTTGTAAGATATGATTGCCTAGTTCTGGTAAGACATGAACATAGACAGAAGGAAGGCAAGGACACAGCTCTGACTCCTCCAATGATTGTAATATAAAATACTACCTAATAAAATTTTATGGATAGTTGCACTTTTTTATAATAAAATATATTCTTGAAATTGTTTTGAGTTTAGCCAAGAATCTCATTAATTATGTTAACTAAAACAAAGTAATACGCACTCAGTCTGCATTTCCAGAGGGATTTGCCCAGATGATCCCACGACACACAGTTCCTAAATGTTGCATCCTTACTGCCTTCCCATTTGAAACTTATATGAAAAACACTGTATTCAGATCTATATTTTGTAAATGTGCTGTCTTAGTCTCACTGCTGATCTCTGATGTGAAAGCACTTTGAATTGCCCCTTTTTGGTCCTCTGACAATTAATTTCTTTTCCTCTAAATAACTTAATTTCTGCTTTTACTGTGGGGCCACCCTTCCACAAAATTTGCATGTTCCTTCTCAGCCTGCTTTATTTCTGAGGATTTCTTCTGGAGGGAGAAAGTCTGTAAGAGTAACCTGGATATCCAAAGCCCCAGGTCACTCTTCCCACCAACCTCACTTATACCTATGCGGACTTTAAACCGCCCCGGTAGAAACCCCAGTACTCTCAAGGCTCTTTCTCAGAAGTTCTGCTATAAGCTTGGAGTACGGAGGATTTGGTGGGATTTGAGGCTTTTTTTTTTTTTTTTTTTTTTTGGTTCAGAATGACTGACCCATCTCTCCAGGTCCTGCAGAGAGCGCTCGGGGGACCCGGCCGCAGCCATGAGGCAGAGCCCCGCCCCGTCAGCGCCGGCCAATCAGAGCCCGCCCGTCCCACCGCGGG
>VXBU01001347.1:196497-208589 GCA_013400315.1 Bombycilla garrulus
CGCGTGTCACCGCGCGGGGAGTGACGGTGATGGTGACACATGTGTCACCTGCGGGAGCCCGGGGCGGCACAGAAACAGTCCGAGCAGAGGTTAGGGCTACGAGTGAGTGGGGAAAGTACTTCCGCCGGCGTGGGAAGTGCTGATACCGGAACCTATTTCATATAAAACAAAGATAACTAATCAAGGATAGAAAATTTTTAAAGTTTTCGTGGAATTTTTGTTTTTGATCCATCTTTCTCTTGCTGCCAAGACAGTCCAGTCCACCTGCCTGTCTCCGTTTTGACAGTCATAGAAGTCAGCACCTGAATCCGCTGTCTCCACACTGTGATTTGACTTTGTTGTGTGTCAGGAGCTGCACACTTTTAATGCTGCCAAATAACGGATTTTTTTTTTTTTTACCCAGAATCAAACTTCCTTTTGATAGCAGTTAGAAAACAAAAATGTAGTAAAGGAATACTTTAGAATCAGTAAACTTTCCTTAGATGACTGAGTGTTCCCTAGAACTGTAGTATTCAGATTTTTGCATGCAATGATAGGGGTATTAGTCCTTTTAACAAGGAGTGCCAGTTTTGGAGCCGCTGTGCTCTTCAAATCTTTTATATTCTTGCCATACTGAAATACAGAAAATAGTTTTTTAGAGACACAGAATGGCTGGTGTGGGAAGGACCTTTGGATGTCACCCAGTCCACCCTCCTGCTCAAGCAGGGTCACCCACAAGTTGCTGAGGGTTTTGCTCAGTTGGGTTTTGGGTATCTCCAAGGATGGAAATTCACAACCAATCTGTGTAACCTGTGCCACTGTTTGGCCACCAGCACAGTAATTGTTGTTTTTTATGGTTGGCTTAGATATTAGTTTTTGATGTTTTGGCAGAAATTATTTTATTTCCATTTTTTCTCATGTCTTATACCTGCACAGGATTAGAAAGTACTTAAAATCTTCTTTACAGACCATATTAGTAATTTGATTTTCTGACAGTGACAGGTTTAGTGTTTTGGGAGAGGGAGGGGTTGTATGGTAATTTGGTTTTGGTTTGACTTTCTTTTTTTTTTTGGAAGATTAAGTTCTTCATGAGGTCATTTTTCAAAAGTTTTTCCCAGAAGGACACTGATATTAGTCTGAGGATTAATCATACTGAAATATTACAGATGAGGACGAAGATTTCCGTAAGCTTGCAGAAACAGAAATTGCTTCCTGTGAAGAAGAGATAGCCGAACTGAAACAACAGGTTAGATCCCCTTTATAAAGCCCCTGTTTCCTTGCCATTCTTAAATTAACATAGCCAAATTGTCTTCTTGGGGGTGTTGGAATGAGGTGATATTTAAGGCCCCTTCCAACCCAAACCATTCTCTGATTCTCTTAAAGATGTATGGGGTAAGTTCTTCTTCTCCTCCCCTCTGTGTTAATTATAGTCCTCAACTAGTGTCTGTTAGGTAAGGAAAATGAAAAAATCAGGTGCTGTAAAGGCATCCCATAAGCAATTGCCTATTTGTAGCTGAAAATGTTTCAATCAAAGTGTCTTTTTAAGTAGGTGCTGTAGTTTGGCTTGTTTGGGTTTACCTTTATGGATATCCAACTCTGTAGCACTTGGAAATGTTACACTTGCATAGTATCATTCACTGGTGGTTTTAAAACAAATTTAATACTGTGTAACTACTTTTGGCCACTACTTTATATAAATTTTACAGAGTATCTATGTTATTAAACAAAAGTTATGTAAAGAGACTGCTTTAACTTAATATTACTGTAGAAGCTGCTATGGTCACATTCATTATTCCTCCAACAACAATACAACAGTCACTTTATAAATATTTTTGTAAATATTTATGATTCTGCCAAAAGAACTTGTCATCTGTGGAAAGAAACATCACCTAATGCTAGTAAAGGAAGAGGGTTTAAAAGCATTTGCAAATCATCCAGAATTTTGATCCAGCATGCAAAATTTTGATAGTTTGATAGTTTTTTTTTTTTTTGTTTTGATATATCTTACTTCTGAAAATCAAGCTCTTCTTTTTAAAATAAACAAGTAATACATTTGTGTTGTTGTTGAAGGACTGTATTCCTGAACATCCATACCTTCTTAGCAGTTGAGATGGAATTAAAGGAGAACCTGATTAGAAAGGAAGTATTCAGTTGTCTTGCAAGAAAAGGCATGTATCCTGTGGTTTATCCTCATGGTGCTTCTGATGAATTAAAAACTTCTGTGAAGTTTTATGGCTCTCAAGAGAGGTCTGTGTAGCTCCTGTGAGTGTGAACAGATGCAGGGAGCCTTCCTGCACTGCAGCATCACCTTTGCACACCTTTGCATGGCTGAAGCCTGTCCTCAGGGCAGGAGAACACAGCCTAGATCAGTTACAGACTTGTCTGGGGTTTTACACTGTCTCAGGTGTGGATAGCAGTGTCAGAGAGGAGTCTTAGCTGGGTGCTTTTTTATTCACAGATAGTGTTGCTTTTGATTCCTTCAGAAGAAACAGATGAGAGTGATCTTGTCATGGAAGTGACTGCTGGAGTTGGAGGGCAGGAAGCCATGCTGTTCACCTCAGAGATATTTGATATGTATCAACGATATGCTGCTTATAAAAAGTGGAAATTTGAAGTATTAGAATACTTTCCAAGTGAAATAGGTCAGTAATGAAAATACTGTAACTTCTTAATTCGAGTTGAAACACTCATCCATATCACATTTTAATTTCCTAAGTAAAGTGGACTAATTTGCACTGTCTTAATTTTAGAAGTGGAATATTGTTTGAATGTCTGAGTACAGTTCTCCCCAGCTTCTGTATTTGGACATGAAACTCCATTTCAGAAAAACTATTAAAATACTAAAGTACTACAAAGAAAATTTTTCTTTTAGTAATTTCATTTTTACATTTTAAAACTATTGAAAGACAAATGCTTGACAGAAGGAAATTTAGAAAGTGATACTAATATGCTAGTTTAGTTTTTTTTAATAAAGATTATGTAAACTTTATTTGGCTACACTGTTCTACTTAGTTATATAACGTTTTATTGTTTATAGATTAGGTTAAAGATTGAAAAATCTGGTTTTTATGGATATATTGGTGTAGAGGAATCTGTTTTATTAAAACAATTCTTGAAGTTCAAGACATTTTAAATTTGTTTTTAATAGTATCTATAATATCAGGAAATGGGATATTTGGATATAATTCATCTGTAATAGCTGTTAAAATCTTTATTAGAATTTGATTTTAGAAAGTGTTATATTTCTAAACTGTTAGAGTTCTGTTTTTTCACATACTAGGGAGAGAGGGGAGTTGTCCTTTTCATTGATGCATGTGGATTGGGTAAACCCCAGCAGTCTCCTGCACTTCACCTTCAGAGTAATTTCAGTCAGGTTAAGGAAGACCTGTCTCACCTTCCTTGTCTCACCAGATCTATGTTTTTTCTTTTATGTTCTAGGAGTTTTGAGGCCACTGTGCTAATTGGATCAGTCCACTGATTTCAGTCCACTGATTTAAAGCACTTAAAAGCCCTGTTATGGAACAGTTCTAAGTCAGATCTGACACAGCTTACAGTCCTATGATTAGAAGAAGAGGGAGTTGGGGCTGTCTACCCTTCAGTGAAAGCTCAGTCCTTGGACAAGGAGCCCACAATGTAGAGATATTCCCATTAATGCCTTAAATGGGAAATTGAACTAAATATATAACTTAGTGTATGTCTATCCATATTTTCTCTCTGAAAGGGCTAGGGTTTTTTAATGGCTACATGTTTATTTTAAAAAGTCTTTTTTATCTGAGGGCTAAATTAATGCAACTAAATTAATCTTTAGTATGTAAATCTTGGGAAAAATAAAGGCAGCCCTAGCTTTTGTAAGCCTCTTGCAGATTATTTTTTTTATTTTGCATAACCACACATTATCAAAACAGATACTGGAAATAAAGTGTGAGATAGGGGCACTATAAGTGGCATGGCCAATGAAATGGATGTCTGAACCCTTAGCTTCAACGTGTCTGTGCTGTGATGAGTAAGAGTAGAGCTAAGGATGCTGGTTACACTAGGCTGTTACGTCATACCCACATTGCATTTTTATTGATCACATGAGCAAAAGCAAGGTCCTATGTTAAAATATCCAACTCCCTTATTTCAGAGAACTCCTGAATTTGAAATCTGAATTTGAAATCTGAAGGTGAGCTTGTGTGAGCAAGGTGAATGTTAAATAAAGCTGCAATAAAATATTGGTTACACTCCTCTCTTAAATTACTTTATTGACCTACCCCATGGGATACCACTGTGCAAAAACAGCATGTTGATGATTCAGCGCACCTGTTTGAAGCACAAAATCACATCATTATTTATCCACTGCTTCTCGCCCTGTAGTGACAGGCAGAGACACAGATGTGTGACTTTTCCCCAATCTGAGTATAAAATGTCCCATAAAAATGAGTGCAAACTCATACCCTTGTTCTCAGTAAATCAGATATCAGGATAGATTGGGACATCGTATATGAAAGGGGCAAACACACAGTTATCAAGAGTTAACTATTTTTGACAAGCCTACAATGTGTCTGCCAGGGTAACAAGCCTACAATGTGTCTGCCAGGGTAAAAAGTCTGTCAAAGTTTCATTAGATTTGACTGCGGTTCATAATAAAGCTGTGTTGGTAATAATCAGTTTGAAGCAGTATGATCTAAATACCTGTTATGTGAACCAGTTTATTGGTCATCTTATTCTAAGCACTGTAGGCACACATATCACAACAAATTTTAAAACCAGAAGGGCAAAAATTATGTGAAAGTGAAAGCCAAAACTGCCTCTTCCTATCTTTCACAAACATGACTGTAAAACAGTATAAATTTTAATAAAGTTATGAATGAATGAACATGTCCATGGAGATGAACAAGCTGGCCTGTATTCTGGCAGATGTTTTTTTTTCCTGCAGTGCAGGACATTTTCAGATTCCATGTTGTCTTTGTTTTCTGTTTTTAAAAAGCTGTGGTCTTGTCCCCTATGGTTGAGTTCCTTAGTCTGAGAAAGAATCTAAACCAGTATTTCTGAGAAGTATGTCCCTCTTCTTTTCCTCAGCTGTGGTTTCATATTGCAAGGCTTGAAGAGCAACACTCTTTCAAGGTGTCACCTTGGCACACCATCCACTGTTCTGAGAATGGGATTTGGGAATTGAGCTGCATTAAAAACAAAAATGGGTGAAAGGTTATATTCATTTATAGTGCAATCACTTCTCTGATCCTTCACTTATACTGCACAACAGCAAACAACAAAGATCAAGAATGTCATAAACTAGCAGAGCAACAAATTCTGTCCCAAATCCATGATTGCTATGGGCTTGACTTCCAAGTTCGAAGTTGTTTGATGCTTGTAGGATGTTGCTGTCAAGTGCTTTGCTGGAGGTGTTGGTGAGAGGTGCAGGAACCTGTGTTCTGTTTGCTCCAGGAAAGAATGTATATATGTGTATAAAAAATGTATATAAAAAAATAAATTGGACTCTACAAAAGAGAATTTGACAGTCATTTCCTTTACCTAGTATGTGAGTAAATATGTATGGCTTTAAGATTTTTCTTGCATTTTTGGCATAATTTTGCCTAAGTGTTTAAATTGTAAATTTGCCATTTTAAGAAAAAAATGCTAGTGGTGTATAAATACATTGTTTGAAGTATAACAGCATAGTACCAGCAGTTCTTAAAGGTTTACAGCTGTTTTTCTTCTCTATTTTAGGTGGCCTAAGACATGCAGTAGCCAGTATAGCAGGTGTTGAGGTTTACAAATACATGAAGTTTGAAGGAGGAGTGCATCGTGTTCAGCGGGTACCCAAGACAGAAAAACAAGGACGCATTCACACCAGCACAATGACTGTTGCAATATTGCCCCAACCCACTGAGGTAATATTTATATTTTAGTATAACAGACATTACCAGGAGCAGTGTTTGATACCAAGTGTTTTCTGCTTCTCCTGATATTCTCAGGTAATGACTTTTTAAATCTGAATTTTAAACTAGGTCGTATTTGTTATTTAATTTTTATCACTGGGATGAAGTAAAGAATTTCTATCTTTTCTCATAATCTTAATCTCAATAAAGTCACTGATAGTTTACTTGACTATGACTTGAAAATTCACTGTGACAGTCTCACATGTTTTATGGGAAACTACATTTTCTCCAAAATAACAAAAGACTGAATCATTTTACCAGGCTCATAGATTACTTCTTTTAGCACTACCTCTTTCCCTTTTCTGTAGTGTCCATTTGCTTGCTTAAAAGCAATGGCCTAAGAAAGCTTTGTTTTGATCTTAGTTTCATGTTGGCGTAGCTGATTGTCAAAGATGTTACTCCTTCCTGAACTTTTTTGAAATTGTCTTGCTCCTTCCTCACAGAGACTATTGTGCCACTCCAAGGCAAAAAAAGGGAATGTCTGCCATTTTATTAAAAAACCATCTAATCAAGCTCAAATATTGGTTGACTCTGCTGGAAGAGGATATGGAGCTCTGAGAAGAGAGGAAAATCAGTGCTAAGCAATGGTTATGCATTAAGTTACTAGTTGGCTGATTTCTGGGGTTCCATCGTGATGCATTCCAATCTGATTACCAAGATTTCTTAATATGTGTATAAGAGGATTTGAACTAACACCCAAAAACGTTCAGAAGTTTGATCTTACATGAATGTGCCTTCTAAAATAAACTGACTGTGTATATTTGGTATCTATCTAGAAAGAAACAAGTTAAAATACTTTTTTTCTCTTCTTCTGTCTCCCATGACAGATGAGGCTGCAAATTAGTCCAAAAGATCTACGGATAGAAACAAAGCGAGCTAGTGGAGCTGGAGGCCAGCATGTCAATACCACAGATAGTGCTGTACGGATAGTTCACATTCCAACAGGTGCTGCTTCATTCTTTCCTTAGTACAAGATCTACATTCCAAAACTGCTGTCAGAATTTATTTTGAAACAGTGGTTTTATTTTCAAGCCTGGGCAATAGTAGAGCAGAGGTTTTATGTAGTTTCCATGTCTATTTATACTATTCTAAATGCATCATCTTGTGCCCACTCCAGTTTTTAGCAGTGAAGACTACTGGCTTCAGTAGGTAAGCTATTAATTTTGCTATTAAACATGACACTCTAAAAGCATTCCAATCAGATTCTATCAAAAAACTATATTTAAGCTTTCAAATAATAAAAATTGCACTGAAAAATGGAGTAGGTTGAAATCTAATTATTTGAATTTTCTTGACTAGTCTCCAAAAGACAGATTGTGCTATTTCCATATTAAAACATTACTTTTAATTGCAGAGTCTACTCAGTGTGCCAGCTCCCATTTGTCTGCTGGCTCCTTTCCCATAGATGACACACATAATTAGGAGCCCGTCCCTCTGGCTCAGGTTAGGAAACATAGTAGGGGTAAGATACGCCCTCAAACACTACCTGATTTTAGCTGTTTTATGGGGGCTTTTTATTGCCATTTCTAAGCCTTTTACTTCCCTTTGAGCAATTCACAACAGCCTTCTTGACTTTCATTGTATTTTAACTTTTCCTCTTCTTTACCACAAACATTAGTCAGGGGTTTCAGGGTAATCCCAAGCACTCTTTATCTTCGTGTGTCCAGATTTTTGCCGCCCATTTCTTTGTATCTATTCAAAACATAAACCCATTCTGCATGTGTTGCATCACCCTAGTAAAACAGAAGGCAAGCAGTGGAGAGGCTAAAATTCTGTATGGTGACAAAAAGATACCCCAGAGTAAAAATGTTTTGGATTGCGTGCATGTTTGGATAAAAACACAACAAACTAAAACCAGCAACTGATCTTAGTTTTTGCTGATGGCAGTTATTAGGGCATCTTATAGAAATGTTAAAGTGTATTGCAAACTTTTTGCAGTTATACATGATTAACAGGGGAGCTCATACCTCACATTAGCTCCTGACTTTTTCCTGTTGCACCTTTCTCTTCTTCATTTCTCTGATCTCTCTTCCCTTAAAAATGTCCTGTTACTTCTTCTATTTCTTTCAACCTAAATCTTTTTATAAACTTTCACCATGATCCAAAATATTGTTTATAAATAAGTCTTTAAGAAAGTAATACTATGTAATCTTACAAAATCATCCTTTAATATTACCAGAGCTACTTAGTAAATCCGAATAACAACTTAGCTTGTACTGTATTTCTTCTCCCTGCTCCTTTTTCGGGCTTTTCATTTCTTTCCTTTAATTGTGTGTATTGGGATGAGAAAGCACACCCTTTCATTTTTTAAAATAAAATAGTGCCCATTTTTTGTATTCTGATAATATTCTAAGCACTCACTATCTTATGTATTGTACTGTTCCTTAATTCTTATTTTTCCTGGAACTGTGGCCAAAATTTATGCGTAATGAAGGTGTCTTTTATAGGTCAGATCACATCACATATCTTTTATTTCATTATTCATCTGTTGTTCAGGTGAAATAAATTTCCACTGAAATAAATTCCTGGTCTTACGTCTTAAAGCACCTGTACAACTCAGCCTACACTTCTCTCCCAAAATGTGTCATTACTCATTAATAAACCTGGACTTCTACATTCCCAGTCCCAATGTAACAGCCTAATGTGACATATAAAAAGTCTTCCAGAAACTGCAGAGCTCTTTTAGTATGTGTTAATCTTAAGTCCTAAATGTCACAATATTTTTTGACAGGGATTGTGTCTGAATGTCAGCAAGAAAGATCCCAAATTAGAAACAAAGAGAAGGCTATGCAAATGCTAACTGCTAAACTATACAACGCTAAATTAGAAGAAGAAACCAAAAAGAGAAACAGTGCTCGAAAGATTCAAGTAAGTTTCATTTAGTTGTGATATAATTCTGTACAAGCATATGTTTTTAGGGTAACACCTTTGTTGAACAGCAAGTAATAAATGCAAATACAGAACAACAGGAGTCCAGGAAAGACTTAGATAAAGCAAAAAAAAAAGTCATAGAATCATAGAATGGTTTGGATTGGTAGGGACCTTAAAAATAATCCAGCTCCAGCCCTCTTACCATGGGAAGGGATGCCTTCCACTAGGCCACTCTGGAGAACAGAATCAATGGAGTCCCCAGGCTCTCTAAACAGCAGCATTACATTTTACTTCAGCAATAAAGGTCATATATTAGCCAGACTTAAAATTTTAGTAGTATGTAAATCCTAGAGTTTCAGTGAAAGAAATTAAATTGCAGCATGAAGAGCCAGAATAGTATTGGAAAAAGATGCAGTAACATTGTTCTTTCACATGACTGAGAACAACTACTGCAGTTGTTGAAGTGATCTGAGTACTAGGCAACTATAACAATTTTTGTATAGTCATGTGAGGAAGAGTAACCTTTAGCTTTTTATGCCTAATCAATATTTCATCATTTTTGTAAGATGATGATGGTAAACTGATTCTTCTGTTCAATAGATTGGGACTAAAGGAAGATCAGAGAAGATCAGAACATACAACTTTCCACAGGACCGGATTACAGACCACAGAATAAGCAGATCAGTGCATCATGTTGAGTCTTTCATGCAAGGGGGAGAAATGCTAGATGAAATGATAAAAACTCTGAGAGAATATGCTGATTATGAATCTCTAATGGAAATTATTTCAGAAAATGAAAAAAATAATTCCTCGTGAACATTGTTGCTTCTCAGGCCATTGCAACAGATGTAGACTTGGCCTGCAAAGAAGCTTCTCGAAGCACCACCCAGAAAGTGGAACTTCTTTTCAGATCATGAAAAACATCACAACTTGTTTCCTCATGAATATTAAACAATTTTCTTACTTGCTGAGTAAAAGACTTTATTATCTTCATATAAGACATTATTGCTGCAGTAGTCCTTTTGAAAAGTTAATCAGACTGCACCAGAAGTAACAGCAGTTTTTAACTTTTTCTACTGAGAACTGATACGCCACTCTCAAGAGGTATGCATGTATTTAAAAAAGGAGTAATTTCTAGTTCCAGTTTTCATTTAAACTATCGCTTAACCATTGCAGAGCAGTGTGAAACAGCTTACTTGAGTGAACAAAAAAAAAATCCTGTTTTGTTTGAGTGATTGGAAAAAAGTGATAAATAAGTGACCCCACTCTACATATCCACATATTTATTAGTCACTTATATGTGTAATCGAAAAGGGAGCCAAAGTTTATTTGTCATGTTTTCAAGGCTTCTGGCCCTTATCTATAAACACAAACAAGTTTAGGAATATCCCTTGTTCAAGAAAAAACACCATAGGAAGCTGAGTGATGAATCATCTGAATTGGTTTTGGAACAAATGTTTCTGTTCTTGAGTCAGAAATGAAACAAATTGTTACAATATTGTTCAGTTGATGTTTTAGTGTCTTGACCAGTTCAGTTTCTCCTTTATGGTTTTAATTGACTGTCAAAGTTGTATTGATCTTCTGAAGGTTATGTGCTGTGACCGGCACTTACTGGTTTTGTCTGTTTATTTAACAGCATTTTAAAACATTTGGTAGCTTTATCAGCTTTTTTTTCTACTAAGCACTGCATGATAACTATTATTAAGTTCCAGGTCTTTTAATTTAAGATGCATGCAAAAACTTCCAGTGGAGGAATGTCTGTGTGCATAAGATGAGGCATACATATTTCCATGTTGGTAAGCATGAGACCTAGGTCTGTACTTACTAGCAGTTTTGTAACTCCAAACTGGCGTACATAAAAGTAAAAAGAAACATTGATTTATTTTTTTTTCTCTTTTTGGTGTCAAATAAGTAAATACCTAATGGAGCAGAAATTAGGACTGAAGTCTTCATTTTTGCCAGATCAGTATTGTAAATGGAACACTAGAGAGCACTTGTGACAGTCCTACTGACGTGACTTAAAGCCAGGCCTTCTTATGCCAAGTGGTAGATGGAGTTTGCTGTTCGGCTTCATATTCTTGCAAACAAATGAGGGCCATCAGCCAGGTCTACTCACTGGACTACTGCATGAAACTTAGATAATTGTTTGGTCTTTGTCACCCTAAACCTTTTCTGATCTTCCGGCTTGTAGCCTGTCTGGCCAGACCCTGCTTCCCTGTTCTCGTCTTTCTCTTGAGCGAACACTAAATTTGTTGCCTTGCAAGTGACCAGTGTGAGAAAAAACAGACATCATGTAGTTCTGGCAGGAGGCTGACAGAGGTATTCCAAACCTGGTGTCTGATAGTGCTGTACATGGGGGGACTTCACTGTCCTCCTTGGCCTGTCATGGCAAGCTTTACTGTGTAAAGACTTGAAGTCCCCTGCTTGCTCTGTATTAATTTTAAGGCAAAGGATGTTGTCTCCGCAAATGCAACCTCCTTGAGCTGTGGGCTGATTGCCTTTCCAGCAGTGGTGGGGATTCCTGCACTGGTGTCCAGTCAGCCTAGCTGCCAGTAGTGCTGCTGCTCACTCTGCAATCACCGATAGCATTGGTCATATAAAATAAATACAGTTCTTTTGTGGGGAGGAGGAGGCCGGATCCACTGCCGGACTTGAATCACAGAATGGGTCCAATTGGAAGGAACCACAGTGGGTCATCCAGTCCAACATTCCTATTTAAACCTGGTCATCCTAGAGCACATGGCGCAGGGTCGCATCCGGGCTGTTCTTGAGTATCTCCAGTGCGGAGAGAATCCTTTCCCGGTAGAGGAGCTTTGCACATTCGGGGCATGCCAGGGTGATGGGAAGACCCCAGGCGCGTCCATTTAAACCAGCAGATGCAGATGTAGCTGGGCGCCAGGCTGCGCTTAGGCGCGTGTCGGTGCCGGTACGCGGCAGCCGCTGCTTCCTTCGGGGCCGAGAGCGGTGCGGGGCCGGAGGGCGGGAGGAAGGGGCGGGCGGGAGCTGGCGGGAGCGGCCGGCGCGCGGGAGCCGCGGCCGCGCCAGTCGTGTCCCTCCCTGGCGGTCGAGGNNCCGGGGGGGGGCCCGGCCCCCGCCTGCCGCGCTCCGGATTGGTCCCCGCCGCCTGCCCGCCGCCCATTGGTCGCGTCCGGGGCTTCGGCGCCTCACCATTGGCTGGCGCGGTTTTGGATACCAAATTTAAAGTTTTTAAAAAGCGCCCAGTGAGAGCGGGATACACTCACTGCTCGCGGCGGCGCCGGCGCGGCCCTGCAGGTGAGCGCGGGGCGGGCGGCGAGCTCCGCCGGGAGCCGCTCCGGGGCT
>VXBU01001347.1:208704-231469 GCA_013400315.1 Bombycilla garrulus
GCGCTGTGGCGGGGCCAGACGGACTGGGGACGGGGATTCCTGCCGGCCGTCCGGTCCCACTGCTCGCCTAGCCCCGCAGCCATCCCGCCAGCGGGATGGGAAGGGACGCTGGCGCTTTGGCGGCCAGGGCCGGCCCCGATCCCGCCAACGAGCCGCGTGTGGGGTGGTCCCGGCTGCTCGCCGCACTGGCGGGGCCGCAGCTGGGCCCGGGGTTTTAGGGGGAATCCTCCACTATGGTGGAAAGGAGAGACCCCTGAAGGCGCGGGTGAAGTTCCCGGGGCCGTGGGGCACGGCGGAGCCGCCACACGAGCTACCTGCACCGACCCGGGCCATCTTGAGGCCGGGCGGGAGTAGCCTGACAGCGCCGCGGGGCCCCGCGGCTGAGCCCGCTCCTCCGGGGGTCGAGGCAGGCCCTGGTGCATCGAAACGTGATTTGGGGACATTTTCCATGTCATCAGGATTTCAGCTCAAAGGCTTGTCTAGTCGTTCGCGGGGAAGGGGAGGAGAAGGCTTAGAAAGGGCTTGCATCTCTTCCCCCAACTCACACGATACAAAACCGTAAGCCTCCTTTCTCCCACCAAACGTAGGTTCAAAGAAAGAACTTTTTCTCTAAGTCGTTCGTGGAACACATTTTTCTTTTGCTTCTTTCCAACATTGCTTACTCGCATTTGGGATCTTCTATTTCCTACGGATTGCAACTCATTTTCCCTTTAGATTTAACTGGGAGAGATGACCTCCTCCTCTCCTTCAGCCGTCGCCCATCCCCCCACAATTGTTAATATAGATAGCACCACATTTCGCGGGGGAAGGGAAATGGAACAGGGTAAGAAAATCTTATCAAGTTCCCATCCTCTTTAAATCATGCTTGAAATAAACATTTCACTCTGACCATTGTTTAAGGATGGCCGCTTTTCTTTGTATTTTACTCACACGTGTGAGCACTCAAGCCTTTCCTGTGCCATCCAGCCTCCTCCCTTCTCAAAAATGCCAGATATCTGGCTGCAGCAATGGCTTTGCCTCTGGTCTTGGATGCAAACTTCAGGTTTCTCTGGCCTGCACAGGCCTGTGGTCACTCGTGGATCCTCTGCCCCTGGTGTCCCTTTCAGGGACCTCAAGTGTCTTGACTATGTTGCTACCTTTATGGTGGGAAGTGAAAGCACTGATGTGTCTCATCTATGCTGGTGAAATGGTGACCAAGTAAATCACCCAGTCAGGTTTCTTGCCCTAGTTATATGCAGCATAAAACCAGCTTTTGGGAAGATCTTGTATAGATTTAATCAGTGGCTGTTCAAATCCTTAGTTCTACTAGTTGTATTTTAGACACTAGAGGGCGAGTCAGATAAAAGTGTAAAATTCTTAGTGCAAAAGGGAATCATGGCAGAGTCTTTATAAGAAAAATAATTTGTGATCTAGTTTATGCTATGTTTTCATACTGCCCTTGTGGTTTCTTGCAGAATACAAACAAATGAAATCAAACCTTAACCGCTCTTGCAAAATGAAATGCGATTTTGATTGTGCATCTTTTTGTGCTGGGTTTGCACCGTTGAAATGTCCTGTAGAGAAAGCAAGACTGAAAAAATCCTGCCCCTTGAATTATAAGGAAGGCTTTTGTAAAAGCTGTGCAGAAGAACATCAGAAAATACTTCTTAGTGACTCATACCATGCAGCCACCAGAAATCTGCATCTTGAAGATGGAGAAAGACCCATACATAACAAAGAAAACAGCCAAGTAACCCAGACACTTGGTGAAGGTGTCTGTGAAATGGAGGCAATGGAAAGCAGTAAACTTTATGAGGACAGTGGTTATTCCTCTATGTTAGGTACTCACTATGCTGATGCAGTAGATCATGAGGATAGTTTACCTTTGGCTGGGAGTCTCTGTGGTACACCAAAGCATTGTCTCATGAAGAACCAAAACCAAGAACAGTTTTCAAAGAAGACGCTGTTGCCAGTAATCCATTATGAAGAAGTGATTTGCTCAACTTTGAAAAAAAGTGGTAAAAGAAATCTCAAGTCTTTGGCTGCTGTAGACAGAATTGTTTCTAGGGGAAAATTGGAACTTTGTAACTTAATTGGAAAGAAAATGGGACTAGATAAAATAGACATTCTTGCTGAACTCTTCCAAAAGAACCTAAAGCATATATTAGCAAACATTTTAAGGCATCTCAGCGAGATGGATTTAGTCAAGTAAGTATATTGATGTCATTGTATTTCATTGGGAAAGGAAAAAACCTAATCACATGCCTTAATGTTTTAGATATGGGGCTTGTGACATTTACTCAATGTTTAGTTTTATGTGTTAATATATTACAACATGAACTGACAATGTAAGCCATGATAAATATGTAGAATGTTTCTTTTCCCTAAAAGGCAAATTAAAGACTATATCTGTGAATATAAAGATATTCTATCTTTACATAAGAAAAAAAGGTTATAGTTTTTCTTGCTATTTAATAAATACCTTTCCTAGGAGGCAACTGACATGTTTCTATTGTTGTTGCAGTTTTGCCAAAGTCAGCACAACATGGCAGAAGATTTTACAAGAAGATAAATGTATTTTCCAAATATATAGCAGAGCAGTGAAAAACCTTTCTGTAAGTTTCTGAACTGAACCATCAGTGCTTTTCTGCTATTTCAGGTCTCCTCCTATGCTTAAGAGATCACAGAAAAGTTTCTTAGATTGAAAACTGTCACTGGAGTGTCTGAGTTTGTTCTGTTAGGACGCCTTCTCTCAAGCATTGCTAGTTACATTAGTGACTTCAGGGACCCCAAGGAAGGTTGATTGAAAATGTTTTTAAGAGCTTCCACAAGTTCTGTGTTTACAGAGAAAGGCAGGAAGGAGAGAGTCATTTCCAGCACAGCTTAATGGGGGAGCCCTAGAGTCTCCCAGCAGAGGTTTGCTTGCTTCAGCATCCCCACTGATGCAGAAGGGAGGAAGACTGAAATAAAGCACTCAGCTGGCCCTGTGAATCAAAGTCTCTGTTTATAGCAGTAGTCTCTGAAGTCCACCATGCCTGCTATGAAAAACTAAAGAGCTTTTTGAACTGTGAGCTATTTGTAATGCCTATCCACACTAAACTAGTATTTTATCAAGTCAGGGCTCTTAAAACACCAGCGATGTTTTTCCTTCTTGAGAGAGGAAGAGACAGAACAAACAAAACCTTAGGATCTGCTACAGGATAAGGCTGTTAACCAGTTTGAGTTTTATATAGTATTTTACAGCACCATCAGGGTGAAACATTTGTACTGAATATTCATCCCATAAAGTTTTATATTTTTTTTTCCCTGCTATTGAATGCTTTTTTGCTTAACTTGAACTGGAAACTTGGAAAATTGGTGGGTGGAGTTTATTTTTCACCAGGAAAGCTTCAAGCATTCCTGTTCACCATAAAGAATTGGAAATACTGATTTTTGCTTTATAAAATTATGATGACTAGGTTACATGCTCTGCCTAAATAACTGTGTTAATATGAAAGTAGGATTACTTCATCCTTGGTTCCTTGATTTTTGAACCAGGAACTAGGGAGCTGTTTTATGCATTTATAACAGAAATGACTGTGAAAGTCATGGTAAAATCAGTAGCAGTCCTTGGTGTGATGCTTTGTTATTGGAATCCAGGAGGAAGGATCTAAAATTACTTATTGACTAAAAAACCTGTATCAGGTGAATTCTTTTCCCAAATTTAAGTCTGTGTTTTTCTTTTCGCTAGAATGTCACTAAGGCACCAGAGCATGCTGCAACAAGAGAGTACGTTCTCTACAGAGTGTCCTTAGCTTCCATTCAGAAAGCAACCCCACCAATAAACTTGAACAAAAAATGCACCAGGTCCAAAGCATCTAGGAATCACAGCAGGCTCACAGAGTTTTCTGAGGTAAGTGGTGATTTCCACTGATCTTAAACATCTCTCATTTTATCTGGCAAACAGTCAGCTTGTAAAACGTATTTCTAAAGTAGCATCTCCAATTTCAAGTGTTTGTAATTCGTATTAGTATGGCTGCCAGGTTTTGCTTATTGTGCCTATTTTAAGACAATGTCAGAAGTTAAGTGTAGAATATGGATATAGTGGGATGTTCTACATCCTTTTTTTCTTTCTTAAGAATTTCACTAAGTGAAATTCTTTTTGCTTAAATTTTGTCTTGTCAGATATGAAAAAATTTAGTGATTTCCTGTTATTTTCCACAGGTTTATAACGAATCATGTTTTCCAAATAAGTAGTATCACAAAAACTGTCAACTTTGCTTCAAAACTAATGGACAATTAGAAGAAAAAAAAATGAAAAACAAAACAACAACAAAAAAAAAAAAAACTAAAAAAGCGAAGACCTTATAGTTCTTGGTTTCAATTTTTTAAAAAATTAGCAATGCATATTTCTTTTAATCATTCTATGGGGTTTTTGCCAGCTTATTACCTGGCATTAAAATGTCTTTTTAACTACATATTTATAATGTGTCACACATTTGGAGTTGTCAATAACTGCCAACAACCCCTTATTTTTCTTTAACTGTCTTTTGTTTCCCACATACTTGCAATGTAGACCTGTGCCTGTATTGTATAAGACTTTTAAAAATGCTTATTAAAAGTTATTGCTTGTTAGTAAGCAAAATATTTTCCTAACTAGAATATGTTTTGTGCTCAAGTCTTATTCTGCAAACTGATGGAATAAGAGAAGATGAAATGTCACTGGAAAGTATAATCAAGATGCTGTAATACAACTGTTCAGTAGCAGTCTTAAAATTTAATTCCTGAGATAGGTGTCTGTACACAACTACATCACCATCCTTGAATGAGGTTTGGAAGATTCAGGAAGCCTGTTATCCTTACTCCTCTTGATTAAAGCCTGTCCTTCAACTTTTAAGTTTTAAGAATTAAAAATTGGCTACCTCTATTCCAGTACAAAATACCTGCAATTATAGACTGTTTATTCCTATTCGGTCTCCATCACAATTTTATGCAACAAGAATTAGGCTAAATTTTTAGTTTGTCTCCCTACATTAGGAGAAGTCATATTTTGTGACACTAAGATAATATCAGGAAGTGTTTGGAGAGTGTGTTTATCCTCTCCTCATGATTTTCTGTGTGTGCTTTTTCCAACAGGCTGCCAGGAACTTGAAAAACACTGAAAGCCTTAAAGCCTGCCATCGCTGTGGCTCACCTGCCAAGTATGACTCCTACCTCCAAAGAGCAACGTGTAATCGTGAAAGTTGTGGATTTGACTTTTGCACTAAGTGCATGTGCAGCTATCACAGCTCCAGTGACTGTGTGAGCAGCAGACCAGTGAAACACAACTCTACTCCAGGGCCACTTCCTGGGACTAAGAAAAGCAAACAGAATCTAAAGAGATTGTGATTCCATCCCCCCGAATACAGACTGGCAAATGCCCCATAAAAGTCTTTTAGTCACAAAGAGACTGCTTTTCTGCTATTCTGTATTCATAACAATGATTACTTCTGTTACTCCTCTGTACTATTTAATCATCCTGCTCAGAAAGGTTTTAAAAGCATTTCTAGTGCTGTCGAGTGAGGTGAGTGAAGCCCCTTTTAATGTGAAAGTATGAGGGAGACTAGATTTTATGCTTTTCAAAGCTTTGGCTTTGATTTTAAACTGTGGACATTCATAAAACCCTTTTCTCTGGTGGCTTCTCTTATGTGACTCTTAAATTGCTCTTCCTTTGTTTCTTCTTTCATTTCTTGAACCTTTTCCAAGTTTAAAAAAAAAAGTACTGTATGTTAGCTATACTGCTAAAAAATACTTTTTTTTTTGAAATCACAAGCTAGTCTTAATATTTGTATATATTTGTAAATATTATTCATATTTGTCTTGTAAATGTGAAAATAAATGATTATTCTCAATAACTTGGTTGGCAAATCTGGCCTTCCTATTTATCATTCAAAAGCATTGCTTCTCATGCTCCTTTTGCAGGTTTTCTAGTATGTGCTTCTTTAAATTGTCGATTTAACAAGGGGCAAGTCATCTTGGGCTTGTATTTTTTGATGCTGAATCCATTGTCATGCTGTATTCCTGAATCTTACCTAAAGGCTCTTATCAGTAGTTGCCTATAGTGTCAAAAGTGCTGACACTTCCTCTTTATTTCAACTGAAATTTTTCTTTTGGCTGGATTTGTGCTGCTGTTGCCCAACTAGCTCACTGTCTGCAAAATATTCCTGATACCACAGTAAAGAAAGGCAAGCTTTCAAGAAATAGGCTATTAATTTTGTGGAATTGTCTTGGGTGGATTTTTCCCCTTTGGTAAGTAATTAACAGACTGGGAGGACTGCGCTGTAGGTCCTGCTTGAACTGGTAGTGCATATAGTGACAGGATAAGTGGGAATAGCTTTAAGGTTAGGAGGAAATAGGTTTAGATTAGATACTTAAAAAAAATTCTTTACTATGAGGGTGGTGAGACACTGAAACAGGTTTCCTAGAGAAGCTGGATGCCCAACACCAGAAGTGTTTATAGAGCTCTGAACAATCTGGTCTAATGAAAAGTGTTCCTGTCTGCAGCTTACAGCTCACAGCATTCTCTAAGTCTGTGATCCCATTCTACCTCATTCTGGTATTTAGGCAGTGCCACCTTGTTACATATAAAACCACAGGAAGTGTTAGGCTGAGCACACACAGATACAAATGTTACAAGCAAAATTTGTTACAAAAATTTCATCTGTGTGTATTGAAACTCTTGTGTTCTGAGGAGAGCAGGTAATGTGTTTTGAACAGAGCTGCCATTTCCTATAATAGTTTCAAGAAATATGGCACAGGCATTCACTCTTAGACTGGTGTTGCACTGTAGGATACATCTTGAATTAAAATTGTGTGTTTTGAGGCTGAATGTGGCAAATCAAGTTTACCTTTTCATATTTTTGAGCTTACTAAAGGAACAATGCTCTTTCCAATAGGCCTAATAATTTGTACACTGAGTAAAGAAGAGCTGCTCTTTTTCTTCCTTTTTTTTCCCATTTTTAGCTGTAGAAATCTATCTGTTCATGAAGCATTTTGAGGAAATTTCCTTGTTACCTCCAAATAAGACAGCAGCAATGGACATCTTTCAATAACTTCTGAGTGATAAGGAACTACCTTCTACCTGAAATCTTGTTGGAAAGGTCAAATTCTTAGACTTAATGAAACTGGCCAAGCTGTAATGGATCTGCTGTAAACCATTGTGACTGTTTTCACTTGCCCAACAAATTTTGATTTTATGATCCTCAGATCCTCGACTGCCAGCTTTAGTTTTAATCAGAATAGACATTCAAGATTGCAGCCTTAAACTAAGGTGGGTGACATCTTCTTAAGGACCTTGATCTGTTATAATCTCTTACAATTTTCTTATGCAGAGGATCTGTTAGGGGGGCACAGCTATTTCTTCATCATAATTCTGCCCAGCTTTTGAAACCTTGCCCAGTAACACTGAGCCTGAATAAAACCATGCATTTTACTGAAAGTCTGCAGGATGTTTGGTCTCCTCATAAATGGTTTCAGCGAAAGGTGAGCTGCAGAGGAAGAAAAGGATGGATAATCAGTCCCCACCCAGGCATGCTTGTCTCTACTGCTGGGAGAGAAAGCAGGTTCTCAGAGAGTGAGCTGATGGGTGTTACTACTGGTAGGTGCCCCAACCAGTGCCGAGGAAGGTGATTTGTGTGCCAAAGGTGTGAAAGTCGTAGATGCAGATTGTTGTTAATGTCTCTGCTGAGCTATCTTGGCCCTGCCTTTGATATGCAATCAAGTGTGAGTCATTTCTAGGGCAAGAGCACAGCACTTGCCGCATGGAGATCAGTACTCCTCAGGTACTGCAGCTGTTGTCAAAAAAACATTTTCAAACTCAGCAGTTGGCAGCCCCAGTGACTTTGCAGGAATGCGATAAGCTAATTACCCACACTGCATAAGGCCTTTCAGATCTGGGGAGGGTGATAAATACCTGTAGGCTGCCAGAGTTTCCTGCCTGCCTGGTACAAGTACAGATTTCTTCCAGTTACTTATCTCTAGCAAAGGCTCTGCATGGTGATGAAGGGTGAGATGTTTCTCTGCTCTGTAAATTGCTGTGTCTAGCAGCTGTTCCCCCCAGCTTGAACAGCTGTAAAGGCATATTATTCCTTCATCCTGACGCTAGCTGGGAGACAGACAAAGGTATGCATTTAGGACTTTCTGAGATCAATATTGAGTATCTCCATTTTTCAGCTCTTCTTTCTTGCATTTATGATGCTGTCCTGAAAAATCCAAGGAGATGCTCAAGGTGCTTGCACCTTTCAGACATTAAAGGCAATTTCAGCTCACCACAGCGAGGAGAGAAGCTGAAGAGAAGTGTCTGACGGTGATGATAGAGTCACTTGAATAAACAGGGACAAGTTTGGACGCACTTATTGTTTTAATATATCCTCCAGCAGAAGTCTTTGTGCTCTGAGGACTGTGGGACATGTAAGATCCAAAGCAAGAAAAAAACAACGCTCAGCTCTGCAACTACTGGCACCTTAGCCCAGCTGGTCACCTCGGAGCCTGATTTCTAATGTGTGGCAAAACTGCAGCATGTGCCAGATATGTTCTTCCTAGCCAAAGGTTTCACTGCAAGGAAGCAAAATTTTAGCATTTCGGATGTTTGTGGTTTGGTTTTGTTTTAAGTGTAAAACTCATAGTTGTGTCAGTGACCACGCTCAAAATAATGTGTCTATTTAGCCCTAAAAGATATCGTCTGCCCTGACTTGGAGACTTTAAAAAGAAGGAATCTAGATTAAGAATCTAAATAAGAATTCTTTTCCCACCTCCCAAAGTCAAGGACTTACAGCTCTTTTGAGGATATTATGCTACAGTGTTGAATTTTTTTTAAAATTAAATCTGTTCTGGAAAGGGAAAACCACGAGATGGTGCTCTTGACTCACTCACTGCGTGAAGCTGGATTCATTGAGTTCCTTTTGCTGTGTTCACGGAGAGTAAGTATTCCCTCCTCCTCTAATAACTGCAGCTGAAGATCTAGGTACTATAGTCACTGGGAATCAGATTAAATCTGAAACCTAAACCTTGAATTCAATTACTGATTTTAACATTTGTTTCAGATACATTTGTGTGGGATATGTACACATTTGCTAAACTTAAAAATATACAGGTGCCTTTCATAAAAGCTTTGTTGGGCTGCAAAATGCATACGGCTTTTTAAAGGAGTGATTAACTGTCCTAAACATGACATTTGCCTTGCCCACTTTGTGCCCTCATAGTGGCAGCTGGAGAGCAAAGTCACCACTTCTAAGCAGTGGGTTCAAGCTGTCTTATGAAGCCATCAGTGCAGGTCTGAAGCAGCAAATGGAGTTTTGCCTGGGATTGGATATGGTGTTCCTGAATGATGGAGGTTTGGTGAACATCTCAACAGCACAACAGCTGTGGTGCCACCTTGACATGTCTTCTGGCAGCAGGTAATCGTGCTGACTTGCAAAATATCTAACAGGCACAGCACCAATATGTTTCTTCTTGTAGAGTGCCTCCACTGTGCTTAGGAGGGACTGGCACCTTGAGCTGAAATGCAAGGATGGACCAGGCCATTACTGTGACAAATGCTTGATTTTTGAATACACTTGCCATGATGAAAAGATCCCCCTTCTAATGTATTTGAAATATGGAGTAGAGGATGAGGAGTTACAGAGAAGGACAGCTCCTGGATTCTGAGTCTTTACCTAAGGGTGTACAAATTGTCAGCTCCACTCAATTTTAGTATAACCTTGCCAGCATGATTGCTCCTCTGAAGCAGTCCATGGAAACTTAAGGAGAAAGGTCAAAATACCGTTCTGATATTCCCAGCACAAAATAAGAGCAGCTAGGTTCTATGAGCCTGCTGGCACAGGCAGAAATATTTGCAAGACTCAAATGATAGAACAGACATTGTTGTAGTGGCCCCTGAGATGGTTCAGCAGCAGCTGAGGTTTAGTCCCTTAAGGTTTTATATTGTTCTGCTTTTTGCATTCAGAGCTGCCCTCGCAGTACCTCAGTCCAGCATTCAAACAAGCCATCTGCAGCCCTCCGCCAGCTGCAGTGTCAGGGCCAGGCCATGGCCTGAAGAACAACCCTGAGGATGTCATCTGGCCAGGCAAGTGCATGTCTGAGAGGAGGGAGGGAACCCTGCCCCTCCACTGCCTTATTTCCCACTCATAAGTCCTGAGCGAGCTTTTGGGATGTTCCGGTAGTACTATTGCCCTTGGCTGTGTAACTGTGCCAGGCCAGGCACAAAACAAAGGTCTCTGTGCATTTGATGTTTACTTGTAGCCAGGCCAAGGCTAGAATGGTTCATGCTGGTTTGGGGTTAAAAAGCTTCTCTGGCTTCATCAGGCCCTCAAGTCAGACTCACACTGGGAGGGTCAGGGGTGTCTCTAAGTAATTGCTGTGGGCATATAAAGGTTGGGCAGCCCCCAGCTGCTGTGCAGAGGGACTGGGCTCCAGAGACACTCCCATGTGTTTCAGGAGGAGGTATGGTTCTTCCAGGGCTAACACATGGCAGCTACAGCTTCACACGAGGGACTTGGGACAGATACAGCTGTGGTGGCCACCACCTCCCAAAACTCCCTTCTGCTTCCTGCCATGCTCTGTGCCCACCAGAGAGCGCAGTGCCCCTGCTCAGCAGAGATGAAGGCTGCTTCCAGGAGCTCCACTGGAGCTGGCTGATGCATGAATCATAATGCAAGCATGATGACACCAGAGCTCTGAGACTTACCTCTTGTGTTTAGTGTAATTTTCTGAGGGTCTACCTTGGCTCAGTTAATTACATTGTACAACAGATTTTTGTTAGTCATATGTAGATCTAATTTTCAAGATTGTCCCTCGGTACCAAATTAGCAGAGAAAACATCAACTGCAATTTGCTTACAAACACACTTCAAACACCAGCTGCTTGTAAAAATGCATATGATGCTTTTAAATTAAAAAGCTCTGTGTTGCCTTAAAAATACTTGCAACAGGCACCATAACATTTACTCTCTGCAACATGTTCACTTACATATTCAACAATAAAAAATCTGTGTGCCAATAGGAAATCCAGAAAGTTTCAAATGCTTCATGTCCCTTTCTTTCTTTGTAGCACATAATGGTTGTGTAAAAAAATTGTGATGCTAAACTGTAGTAATTAGACCCCTCTGAAGAAGGGTAAAAAAAACATGTAAACTATCATATTTTGAGGATGAGCAAATCAGTAAGGATACCACAGGACTTCCAGTCTCACTGTATACACTTTAGTAATGAATTTGGCAAAATAAGCAGTTCACATTTGTTCTGACTTCATCACCTCTGTCAAATAGCAGTTATATTCTCAGTATTTGTACTTGATACACAAATGTAAAATATATAAAGCATATTATCTCAATATCTTACACCACTATCACAACCCCACCACTCTACCATTAATTCACCATGTAGTAGATAGCAAGCACACTTTTTAATATTTCTATTTATACTCTAATTGTGCTAATACTCAGTTATTCTCTTGTCAGTACTGATAATCTTCCCTTTCCTCAACACTCTTGTAAATAGCTTATATCCTGAAGGCTGACTTTCTTAAAAAGATTAAGACAACTCTTACTGTTTAACATATCAGAACAGGAGACACATTCTTTCCTTCCTCAAGAGCAAGGTTTTTACTGTTCATACAGAACACTTTATCCTCACTATAGCAAGGTTTTCACAAAGTTTCTCATGTAGATGGTAATTCAATATATTACATTTACATGCCAGTCTCAAATATGATTAAAATTCTTTCAGATTGCCTATCCATACACATTGACACTGAAGCAAATTAAATACCTTTTTTGTACTTATTTTATTGCATATCCATTTCTTAAATTCTTGTGACCAAAATCAAAGGTGCATATCTTAGTAAGATTTGTATTTTGTGTTACCTGGTGCTCAAACAAGCAATGAAAGTTCTGGGAATGTGAGGGGTTGTCTACAAAAGAAAGATTACTGGTTTAATTCATTAATGTTTGAAATTGGGTTACTTTAGTGATGAAACAAAAAATATATATAGCTGGAACTATAGATATACAAAAGATATTGTATGAAATTATAAAACCAGACAGCTCATGCCTCAAACACCTTTAAGACCCAGTGAAGATCAGAGGTAACAAATATCTTTATTTTTCTTTCTCATAGGAAATTCACCTTTTGAAGCAACTTCTTACTGCAGATAGGTGATGTACACTTGTACAGCCCTCCTAAGTCTACATCACCTAAGTCTACTGCTTATGCAGCTGATAAAAGCAGAAATTTATTCTCCTATATAAAATGAAGATAAACATCTATCACTGCTACCTGAGCTGAAACAGTTGTCATTCCAAGTGAAAATACCTGTGACTTGACCAGTGATTAGGCATCCAAAGTTTAACAGATGTTAATTATGGAGAGGATGGTAGAGGGTAAATATTGCTTTTCCTTTGCTATCTTTCCCGAACGAATTAAATATATGATTTAACATGGGTTTACAAGGACTATAAGCTAAAAAGGAAAAGCCATCAGCTATATTACTATTTATTTCTGGTCCTTTGATCTTAAATTAGTAGATTCTTTTTCAGAGAAACCATTAAATAAAATTGTAAAGTTCAAAAATATCTCTGGATGTTTTCATTGCCATATGAACAGAAATTCTTTCTCATGAACCAATTAAATTTTTATTCAGGAAATAAGGTTCTCTTATGCCTGAGTTATCTGTATACCTAATTCCAGTATTTGTTCACAGAAAATTTATTCTGTTTCGAAACAAAATACATTATACATAGAAATTAGAAAGTCTCTGTAAACTATTGTGCTAGTTGCAACTAGGGACTTTATATAATCAATTTTTTTAAGTACTAAGTTTAGTTTTAATTTGCAAAATTTTAAACATATTCTTGGCCCATTTTCAAGATGCAAAGTGTGTTTTATTAAAGGCTATGTTAAATTTATAATCTTATTAAATTATATAAAGAAAATGAAAGATAACTGCAGGTGTATATTTTTATCTGGTAAGTTGCATTTTTAATGGCATTTTAGTCTCTTTTTTGCTTTTTCATTGCCTCAGATCCTTTCAGAGAAAGGGAGAGAAATATTTTGCCGTCTCTTTGTTCAATCCATCTTTGACTTTTATGAGCATTTGACAGAAATTTCTGTGGGAACTATGCTGAAAAGACATCAGTTGTATAAACTTGTGAACAGCAAATTGTGAAAATATGAAAAATAAAAAATGTATGCCGTGTCTTTGTTTCTAATGAAAAACATACAAATTGGAAATAATGTGATTTGGCTTTTAGTTTGTAATCCAGGTTCCTAGGGTTATAGGGGAAATACATGGTTATTTTTTTATTACACAGCTTAGAATAGTTGGGGAAATGTTTATGATAAGAGGAATTTGCTTTAAAAAATCACATTTTAAACCGGTGTGTGAGAGTGCTCCCTTTCAGGCCACCACAAGTATCACAGTTTGCTAGTGAGCTGTACAACTGGTTGAAAAAGTTTGAAGGAAATTAAGAGAAAGTCAGCAAATATTTTGGCTACCATCTCCAAGACTTGTTCAAAGCTAGCAAGAAAGCACATAATTTTAAAAATTAACATAGCAGGAAACATGACCCAAAAGTCTTCTCCTTAAGCTTGCCCTTAAGGGCATGAAAGGAGCTCAATACAGGATTGTGCTACACAGCCTACAGGCAAGAAATTGATCCATAAATCTTTGTAAATTAAGCAGTATTTGTGTTACTGAAAAATGGATTTCATCTGCTGGTGAACTCAGAACACTCATAGGCACAATATATCCAACATATGAGCTTGGTTTAGAGATGCTGTTATATTGTATTAGAAGCTGCTGCAAAATTGCCACAAAAACCCTTACTGTATGTATTTTCAATGTCATTGTTGTCTTGGTGTGTTTTGTACATAATAAATGTTAACTCTCAGGAGGATGAAAAAGCACCATGTTAATTTTTGTATTAAACCTCAGTTAGCATAATTTAATTTTAATATCACAGTAGTAGTAGAATCTAGGTAATTTTTATTTATGCTGAAATTTAAACACCATGAAAAGCACCTGGAATATATCGTTTAGGAGATCTGAGAGATTATAGAAGTTTGTCCAGAGAGTACAGGACATGCCTATAAAGAGACTTCATTGTCATCTTCGTACATGCTGTGTAATTTTAAATTTGTTGATTTAAAAGGTTGTGCAATCTTAGAATAGTTGTCTGCTTAATATTTTTTTACTTTCATCACGTTATTCTTGCAATGCTGATGACAAATTTCAATGCTTTTCAGAATATTTTACTGTCTTTCAAGTTAAGACTTTTTGAGTCAGCACACTTAATCTTTCACAAGGTCATCTTATACCATTGAGGAAAAACTCCAAAAGAAAAACATTTATTTCTAACAGCAGAGAAAATTTTAGTAAACCTTTCTGCATCCCAGAGAATTCAGAAATTAGGAAATGGAACATTTCATACATCTGGAAGTTTGGTATTTGTTACTTGGAGTCTGCTAGTGTAATGTCCGCATTGTGAACACTTGTGATATAAAACATGGCGTGGCTTGAAGGAGGCCTGAGTTGAAGCCTGGTCCCTCCTTAATTAATAAGTGCTTGTCCAAGAGATTCTTTTTGCATATAAAACTAGTCCTCAGATTTCTCTTTTGCCTTCAGTATGAGTATATAATGAGGGTGTGCTTGTAGAGCCTTTCTCTTTTTCATTTTTCCAGATTTTTGATTTCTCTGCCTATGCTCTGAACGAGCAGGTAGCATGACAGATTCTATCCAAAATCAGGCATGCAACTGAGTTAGCACCATCCTGAATGCGAGCTGGTGAGTTCAGGGTTGTCTCTCAGCTTTGCTCTTTACACTGGTGTGATGTGGACATGGGTACCACGTGCACCACATTTTTCTCATGTCCCATCATTCACATATGCAGGTACAGCATGTACAACTCTCCTGCTCTCAGCTTACAGCACTCTACCATGCAAAGCTCACAGCAGGAACTCTGAAAACCATTTTCAGTTATTTTAACCAACGACAGGGTTATAGAAGACTTGGCTCTTCTCTTGGACCAAATCATGTTCAGAGCAAACAAAGGCTGAGTTTTTAAACAAACTTTTGAGTACTTTTGTATTCCCCCATTGCTGATCAGCCAGAGGCAGGTGGGAACAGGCTGACAGGGAGTAGTGCTGTTTTCCAAGACAGCAGCGCTTCAATGCTTGGGCCACTTCCTCCCTAGCAGTGTGGGAAGTGCAACCACCCACCTCCACACCATTGGAACCATGGTGTGTCTACCCCATCTCCTGAAGCAGCTCGAGACTATGCTTTTAAATTTGACAATACTTAGTATGGATAACATCTTAAAAAGACCATAAAACAAACAAACAAAAACAAAACCACCACCAAAAAAAACCAAAACAAAACCAAAACCTAAACAAAACAAACAAACAAACAAACAAAAAAAAAACAACAAAAAAAAACCCAACCAAAAAACAGCCAATGGTTTAACATCAGAACAGAGAAGACGGAACCATCTTACCTGCTTTCTGAATGGATGTAAAACAAGCAGGTGAAAGCATGTGCACCTACAATTCTTGATATTTGGCCACAGCAGTTTGTACTCTGATTTCCTTGGGAAAGCTCTAACTGACACAAACTTACAGAAATCATTAACTAATGCTGTGATACTTTTCTTTTCTACTGCAAGGCTGTCTATAAAAAGTGTGAGAGCTCATGCAGTCAGTGCCACCCTACATCCTCTGTACTAAACTCAGTACTTAAACTGCGATTTCAAGTTTGCTCTCATGTTAATCTTTCTGTGGTGCCAACAACCCAGTACCAGTACCTACACACTTCCCTAAAGTGAGAGTCCTCTATGAAAGAGAAGGAGGGCAAAGAAAAGGTCACAAAATATAGTGGGTACTGAAGATTTTTCCTTCCATTAGATATTTGTAATTCATAATGTTTTTGAGACCTATGTTGCCATGAATTAAAGCACAGTGTTTCTACATTGTTGATTACCATTAATTTCCAAAAGTAATGTCAGAAAAATAGCAGACTTCAACATAAGTTAATATAATCAAATTTATCTGTTTATTGATGCATTAATGAGTGTTGTTTAGACCACACATATTTCTTGAATTACTACCTTGTTTTATAGTCAATACTGTTTAGTTTTAAATTTTACTTCACTGAAGTTATTTCTAATTCTTTGTGTTCCTAGTGCTTCCTATCTTATTAAGAATGTAAAGCCATCTCTCTGTATACAGACTTGCAGGCATGATGAGGTGGATTCAAAGTTAATGAATCTTCCTCTTAATTTTAACCCCTGAATGCAGCCATGACCTTCTCCTCCTACATTGTTGAATTATAATGAGGTCGGGGGTGGTTTAATCTATTGATCCTGTTGTCCATGACAGCTCTGCTGTATTATATTAATTGCAGACACAGACATGTGCACACTCATCCCTTACTTCAAGAAGAGATACTTTTCAATCTTTATGTAACAGAGCTGTGCTTGGCATCTAATTATCCAAGCTTCGGCTTTCTAACTAGAGTAAGTTTTTAGTTTGCTGTGGACTGCTAGTCACCGTAAGAGCAGTGTATACTGCACTAAAAGGCATTTATTATATAGGTGTATTTTAGGCATCAAATGTATGATGAAATGTATGATGAATATGTTACAGAGGTTTAAGAAAATATTGGGTATCTGTTGAGTGTGGTAACAAACCCAGGACTCAATCTTAGTCCTGGTTTTCAAGATACACTTTAGTTTAAAGGCTATCCAGCGCTGTTCAGAATATTTTATTTTATTTTTTTGCTTTTCAATATGAATGGGTTTTTAGCACACCCACAGCTATAAGGTGGCAAAATAAAGGTGTCTAGAAATGTTTACAGTAACAGGCTAACTAATACAGAACAGCCTGTGCCTTGCTAACGAATCCCCAGTGCCTCCAAAAGAGATTGACTATGTGCATGTGACCTCTTTGTGGCAATGTCCACTCAGTGTTAGCTTTTGAACAGTCCCCAGGAATTATTTGGGGAAAAGTTAGTTGGTAATACTAATAGCATGGCTCTAGCACTAGAAGACAGAGTATTCCTATGCCCAGATAACTCCTCAGGTAACTTATAATTTGATTGCATAGAGACAGCCACGGTGGACCAACTAAACTGCTGTAACACCATCAGTTGAGGTTTTAGAATACAAAGTGGTTTTTACTGAAACTACGTCATTTTAAAAGAGATTGGAATTTGGCGCACATTCTTAATTATATTTATGGCAGTGAGATATGGCAGTTGGGTAACAATTGGTTCACATTCAGATCTTTAACCAAGGGGGTGAAGTTTAGGGAAATCTCTGGAAACTAAGCAGGTCAATGGAGAAAATACCAGGTTGGAGTGTTAAGACAGTTTGTGTCAAACTGCCTCATCTTATTCCTGTTTCCAATGACTGAATCCTGCTTAATAGACAAGTAAAAATTCACTGATGTTGTAAGAAATGTGTGCAATTCCCAAGGGATAGTACACCTATTAGATAGATACAGATGGACTGTATGAACTTAAAAACCAATTATAGTGAATAAATTACTATGCGTGTATAGATCCGACCCCGTCTTCAGAGAGATGCAGATCTCTAACATTGCCATGGAAGAAAAGTGCAAGAACGATATGCATCGTCAAATAATTGAACCGAATTGAAGGGATTCTATTCTGTTTCACCCTGGGCACATGGGAAGGAAGGGTTTTATCATGTTCTGTAAGGAGTAAACAGAGAGGTAAAGAGGGGTGTGTATGATGACAGGAGGGCAGGGAAAAAAAGACTTCCAATCCTGAGCAATGTCAAGGAAACGGAAAGAAAACCTTTTTTTCTGAAATTCCTGCTGCAAGTTAGGAAGAAGTGGCTAAGAGCTGAAAATATGACCTAACTTCCTGATGTTCTTGCACTAGTTATGGCTGAGTATAACCTGCAATATTCAGCCAGCTAAGATTTTGGCTGATAATGCACAGACTCTGCATTACAGCATATATATTCCATGTCAGCCAAAGATTCCCAGGAGTTTACCTCTCAGATGAAGCCTGTAATTTATGTTTGGTGAGACAGATCTTTCACTGCTGTAAATCAAAACACCTACATGATTCACAGCATATGAGGCTCTAGTCCAAATTGTGTATATATAATTTCTGTTATACTGTAAGGATTATGGGGCCTGTTTTTCTTGTAAATTCTGTGAGCATAATTTTGGAGTAACTGCAGTGAATGTAAAAGTGTTTCTTCATTGAATGAGAAGTGAATTAGCTCCAAAATGTGTGCTGCAAATGTATAAACCACAGATCATGTTGTGTTGCTTGCTGTCATTGTCAAATTTAAACCTGAGCAGGCATATATCATATTATACTGAGCATCATCATACTAAATACACTATAAATTTGTGGCTAAATCACAATAAATTTAGTCAATTCTTTCTTTTTAGTACTCTTCAAGAGAAAAAACACTGATTATTCAATTCAATTTATGCTGCTAAAATATTGAGAATATTGAAAGAAACAAGCGTTTTCCAAGCAGAAAAACAAAGCAAGAAAACTATGTAATACTCTTGAATATGTGCTGAGAAGTTATAGTTTTGAACAACTCAGCTGGGAGTTGTCAGATCAGTGATCTTTTATAAGATGTTTCCTTAATAACGGTGTTAAGAACCAGTGATCCCCTATGGAGTATCTTTTGCAACCATTGTACTGCTAACAGCTACTGTCTCTTTCTATACAAGGAGAAAAAATTTCTAGAGTGGCACAGTTCAGCTGAATATTTACAGCAGAATCCATGCAAAATTGATTTAGACTCCAGGATGCTTCTGCCTGGCTCTTCAGCCTCTCCTCAGAGGGTCAAGTAATGTGGGTAGTCCTAGAGACACATCCAAAAATCTCCCAGCACAGCAAGGCAAGAGGCCAAGTCTCTGTCACTCTGGGAGAGCCGGTGGAAAGAGGAGCAGGTATTGTCCTGCAGCTCCATGTGCTCTGCACTTAGATTTGCTTCTGGAGCAAGGCAGCCCAGAGACACATCCCTCATCTAGAATATGGCCCCAGAGCTGACAGGTTTCAGGCTACTGTCTAAAATGTAATTATCTCTGATATGTGTAACTGAAAGTCTGGAAGAAGACATTTTGAACGCTGCTTTCTAAGATGCCTGTGAAGTGCTGGCATGAGAAATTGGACCCAATAAAATAAGAGGGGAAGGCTAAAATAGAAGTGATAGACATTTATTAGCCATTTGTGGAAAGTGTTGGTCATCACGCATGCTAAGTGGTGATAATGTTGCACTGTGAATTTGTGTGACTCAGAGCTGACTCCAGAAGACTGCAGCAGCTGCTGTGCTTCCAGCCATCCTCTTCCCCACTGCTATGGGGAAATGTGCTAGTGGAGAAGCAATGGCTTTTCCCATTCTTCCCAAGGTAGGGGCCTGGAGGCTGGGAAGGAAAAGCTGTCAGGCTGTCACAGCTGTCTTTTATTCCCCTTTTACTCTCATGTTAGTAACTCCCTCCAGTGATTGGAGGAATAAAGGCAGTTGAGACATTTCTACTGGAGGTCACCATTGGTCAACACTGGTCTCACCTGGAGCACCTGTAAGAAGTGGGTACCACTCCTTTATGTGTGACTCAACAGCTAATGGCTTGGCTGGCTCACTCACACTTCTACCACAGGCAAGCTGAGGAGCTCTAAGTAGGCCTCAGGTGCTCAGGGAAAGCAGAAAGATTTGGTGCCCCAGAATTTTATTAGATGCTGTTATTCATGGTAAGGTGGAGTCTCCTTTAAATATGACAGACAGCTCTTTCAAAGCAGCTGGAGGTGGAGAGGAAGGTGGAGGAGTACAGGATGAGCTGCTTTCTTCAACAAGAGAAAGGGAGTGAGGAGGTGCATGACACTGAATCATATCTACACTCTTTTGTATTGAAAAATAGACTGAGGAGAGGCTCTGTTCCTAACAGAGGCCTTCAGCCAGGAGGTGCCTGTGGATGTTCAGAGCCCATGAAACCATCGTGCATGGCTTGCTGCCATTAGGAGCATCTCATGAAGCACTTCTTGCTAGGTATGTCTGTGATTTTGGTTTTTTTTTGTTTGTTTTTTTTTTTTTTTCTTATTTCAGGTTTAGGAATTGAGGCCAGTGAAGTGCAGCTGCACTTTAATAGGCCTGGGGTACACAGGGCTGTGTCACAGCTTTGGCACATGGCACCTCCCTATCACAGAGTCTGTAGAGCAGTGGTTTTCCCTCTCTTCTCCCCAAACGTTTTTGATCTGCTAATTTGGAAATTTTCCATCCTTCATACTGAACTTTTGTAAAAATAACTATAAACCAACACAACATTATACTTAACTTTGCTAAGTGGCTGCTGTAAGCACCCAGTGGTTCATGTGTGTCTTCATCCTCCCTCCCCAGTCTGATTCTGTGCTTTGCTGCTGTTGCTGCTGCAGGAGCTGGGAAAGAACATTAACACCCTCCTGTGAATTGTTTTTGATGGTAAAACTGATGCATGGTTTAAAGGAGAGATGGTTGGGGTCAATCACCTAGCCATGTCTGATTGAGGGTGTTATGCTCATATTTTGTTACAACATGTTGATAAATGGTTTTTGGCCTTTGGAGCAATACAAGTTTTTCTGTTGACAGAATTTAGCACTACGCTGAAGTTGTCATTATCATCATCTCATCTCAGGGAAGTCTTTACATTTACTAAGCTCATTATTTAACACAGAAATCTTCAATGAATAAAATCCCAAGCAATCCCAAAGCCAACTTCTTTTGTATTATGGACTAATGTAACCTCATATACCAAAGAGGATCTTTCAGAGGGAAGTGCTGCAGTCACTAGCTAGGGTAGGATGACAAACGAACTCAAACTACATGTGAATTGTATAATGGTATTTGGAGAAAATATCTCTCACTTCAACCCTTGGATGCTGCCTATTAAACTTCTCTAACTGTCTTGGGAAAGCTTATGGTGCTTGATTCTCCTTGAAGGCCTAACCCAAGGGATGCAGCAAGGGACCAGAATGGATCAGCATGGTTCCAGATGTGCTCTGGCTGATGTGGACATGGATAGCCTAAGAGGGGCTGTAGAGTCAAGAGGACACAGTCACATCACTGAAATCACAACAGTAATTTTACCTGATGAGCTCTGCACTGGAAGGAATGAAATCATTAATGCCACCCAGATCCTTCACTTCCTAGGCCTTGAAAGTAAATTATCTTTCTTACTACATTTCCTTGACTTGCTTTACTGATGTCTGCTTCAGTTTTCCTAAGTTTTATTCATTACACAAGCCAAACTTTCAAGTAGATCGTTTTTGTGGAGGGAGATAAGGTTAGAGAAAGGTTGTTTATATCTTTATTACAAGGGAACTGTAATACTGCATTTGTGAATACAGAGTGCTCATCCAATTATTTAAAATCAAACAGCTTTTCTCCAAGGTGAGAAAACATAATTTCTCTATTTTTTTCACAGTAGAATTCTGCAGACTTCAATGGAATTATTCTAGTTTATGGTTACCTAAAATTGGAAAGAACAAGACATCCTTTTTTAATTCTTCATTCTTTCTTTTCTGGTACTTGATTATTACAACATTTTTCAGTGTAAGAGGGTGAAGGAGATCTGTTGTAGTGTGTAAGAAATTCTGTGCAATCTCTGCTGTTTGTCTGAAAGCTTGCTGAATACAGCTCTGCAATGGCAAATGTCTTTGATTTGATTTGGACTGGACCAGATGCCAACAAATTGGAATTTAATGTTGTTGAGACAGAGGACAATGTAGGAAGCATAAAGGGTTTCATTACAAATTACAATTAAAGAAAACATTCAGATGCAGTTTGGCAATTTTTATATAGTGCAACTTAGAGCAATTAGGAAAAAAATCTGAAATCCTGTTTTTCTCTCATTCCTTATGAAGATGTGAATGGGAATTTAGGACTTGTATCATAAAGCATGATCATGGTGGGTTTTTCATTTGGTTTCATCATAACTGTTATTTTTAAAAAACCTGTTTGTGGTATATAAGGAGACATTCTTCTTTAGCCCTTTTAAATTATACGTGCTTTGATTTGTCTGGTAGAATATTAACAGAAACTCAACAAAATGCCAGTGTTAAGGAGCAAGAACCAGCACTTATTATAGTTTCAGACTGATCTACAATAGTATGCATGAAGCTGGCAATGATCTTTGCTCTCTTCATGCTGCCAGCAGCAAACATACAAATAATGGCATTTTACATGCAGAAGTGATTGGAAATCAGGTTCTAAAAATCAGAAATGCACAGAAATTAACTGTTTAGACTGCTTATGTGAGCCTTTGCCACATGATGATTGTCTGTCACTTAAATATCCAGTAGAAAATACAGAAGAACAATGAAGAGGGAGAACTTCCACTGCAATATGGCATCTGCCTCTCTGCAGGAGAAAGCTCCTTTTCTCCAGGTTGTCTGTGGTGGAACAGAGATTTCTTTTTATAGTTCTGATTTACCCATAGTACATCTACCTGGGACCTCAGAGCACCTTTCTTCTGCCCACCAGATGTGCCCTCACATTTTCTTTAGGAGAGAAGGTGGTCGGGCTTCCAGGAAAATGGTTGTAATTGGATGTGGTATTGACTGGTAAATCTCAGGAACTTTGAAGGTGTCAGGGACAACTTTTCTTCAATCCTGAACAGTCATGTCCCCTTCCTGGTGCAGGTAGTGTGGTGGGAATGGAGAAAGAAAAATCCCCAAAGCGTGGTTTCATATGCAACAGTAGAAATATTTCAAGAGGGTTTTCTTGTGGTTTTTGGTTTGGTTTGCTTGTCTT